>CAOLHI010002327.1:0-307732 GCA_948474755.1 Ctenosaura bakeri
TAAAATACACCAAAAACACATAAAACCATTTAAAATAACAAATATATCATAATTAAAATACATCATTATTATACAAAAGTTAAAACACATATAGCTCAAAGTTCACATGGTATAAAAATAAAAATATAATTATGCTATCAATAAAAGCAGTTGAAAGTATAACCATCAAAAAGACAAAAAAAAATAAATAGACAATACAGGACATTATGAAAGGTGCTTTTCCCCCTGATCAATCATCCCTCAAGGGTCTACTGAAACTGAAAAGTCTTTACATGCTTATGTAAGGTTAGCCAAGAAGGTGTTAGTCTGACTTCTCTAGGGAGAGAATTCTAGGGCCTGGGAGCAGCCACTGGGAAGGGCTTCTCCCATTGCTACCAGATGTACCTCTGAGGGTGGTGGGAGAAAGAGAAAGGCTTCCTCTGAAGGTCTCAAAACGTGGGCAGTCTTATATGGGAAAGCACAGTGTCTCAGATACCCAGAATCTGAGCCATATATTCCATGTAGTATTTTATGGCAAAATAGATCCATAGCTATCATATTTTCTACATTTTGCACAGAATTTTCTGCTCTTCACCATACATCAGAAGTGGACTGAGTAGACTCCTTGAGCCACGTGTAGTTTTTGTGACCCTCAGCACCTTCAGACTCTGCAAATTGCCCCTATTTGGCCAAACAAACAAGTAAACCAAGAAGGAAAAGGGAAAGAGGAAAAGATTAATTGCATTTCTTGAAAGCCTATCCTGAAATTTACCATGTAAATAGATTTGTTACTGCGGTCCAGACCTACCCAGAGATAGCACTCAATATCACTTTGATATCAAACAATTCGGCTTTCCTCTGCCACCCTGCTCCACGTGTTTGTGAGGCCACCGGACAAGCACGCAAACAGGCACGGCCGATAATTGCTGGACATTCCATTCTCCACCCAGGCAGGCCAAATACAGCCGGTTCGTCGCTTCAGGGACCTCTCCGGCAAACACCTCATTGCGTATGCACGATACTAACAAAGGCTCCCTGCCCTGAGCAGGCAACCTGACAAAGCTGTACTAAGCGCTCTGCATTTGCATACTGGCTACACTATTGTTAATTCGGCTCTGATTCAATCATGCTAAATTCTGACCTTTCCAAAGCTTTGTCCCGCGCCTAAAACGCATTGTTCTCACCGAGTAAGGCATAGCCTGCAGTCACATTTCTCCCTATAAAAACCCCTGATTCTGAGATCTTCCTCGGATCGCTCCTGAGTTCCATCCTGCCTTGCCGCCTCCCTGCTTGGCGAGCCTTCCCCTCAGTTCCAGTAACCGAGACTGCTCAACCCGGGATCGCTCCCTAGTTCCATCCAGCCTTGCTGCCTCTCTGCTTGGCGAGCTCCCCTCAGCCAATCGCGCTGAGCTTCTTCATCACACCCCAACTTCGCTCTCAAGGTCCAGGACTACAAAACAGGTGTCATATCACCCATTTACCTTTAAAAATCCCTATTCCAAGTCAGTCTGTGATCCTTAGTTATCTGTGTGACTGTGGTGTCTTTCATATTTGTCTGTACCTAATAAACATCATTTTTATTATTTTAACCCCCCTGACTGCTTGACTGACCTGACCCCATAGACACTGGGTTGCAAGATCCTGCTAAGTTACCCTGCCTCTCGCTAGCTTTAGTGAGTGCTCCAGCTAATTTTCCCCAAAGTTGTGTTGTTGTTTGGTTATTTAGGTGTCCCTCCCGGGACCCCCAGCAAACAGGGTAACAGATTGCAGGGGGTTATTAATGTTAATGTTTGTTTTTTTAATCAAACCAGAAGTGGATTTCTACCTACTTCTGCTTATTTCTCTTTGTCAGCTTTTTTGGCAGTCTATGCAGGCCTCAAACAACCCCAGAGACAGAAAACTGGCCCCTGGATCTGCTGCAGTTGCCCACCCATGCCATATTGTGTCTTTTAATTGCAATATTTTTAATGGCAGTCCTTGATACTCTGCCAGTAGATGAGTTTTATTCACTGACAACAACAGCATACCAACAATGTCAAGCAGCTCTGTTCATTTTATATTTTAGTAAAAGGGTTGACTTTCATGAAGGACAACCAGAAATATTACCAGTACTGCTTAAATTCAAGCAACCTTCTTTGACAACTTCAAGGACAATCTACTCTTCTAGTGATCCAGGGCACTAGAAATTCATTTTCTGTTTCAAAGCCCCATTTGCTCTCTGTTCTCTGTTTTTCAAGATCTGCCATCTGCAATAGCTATAGCTGATGCTTCAGGGAATGTTGTGAAGCAGCTTTTAGTTAAGTTGACTGGTATCTGAATAAAAGAAAAACCTTGTAACAGGGGGAAAAAATTATGTATCAGTCCTTCTGACAGCAGTGTCCCTCTGACATTTTGACCTTACTGCATTTTCAGTCACATCTACTCAGCCCAGTTCCAATGATTTCTACTAAAAAGAAATCCTTGCTCTTAGATGCACAATTCTATGAACTGGGTACTAATCTCAATATCATTATAGGATATTTCTGTCCTTCTCCTGAAAGAATGTATACTAGGATTGTACTGAGACATACTAAAGCCTGAAGATATGTCAAATTTAAGAGGTCCCATAGGATTACCTCACCCCTGAAAAGGTTATTGTTGTAACAATTGTATAAACCTTGATATTTGTGGGGAGGGGGTTAAATGTATCAGGGCCTCTCATAACGTGAGGCTCTAAATCATAGATGGAAAATCTCTGATGGTCCAAAGGCCTATTTTAAGCCTAGATGACCCACACATAGCTTCCACCACTGCAGTCCAGCCACCAAAACCATCAGAACCAGAAGTGGTCAGTTTTGTAAAGGAGCTCTTCAGGCAGGGGCCCCTAGTAAAACAGAAGTGGGGAAAATGCAGCCCCCAAACCCCACTTTTACAGCCCCATGAACCCCCTTCCAGTCTCCCAAAGCCCTCCAAGCCTGCCAAACTCTCCCCCCAATACCTCTTTTCAACTGGGTACCAACCAAAATGACAACTGGAAGTGATATTGTATTACTTCTTGTTGCTATTTTAGCTGACATAGAACTGAAAACAGAGATATTTTGGGAGCACTGATGGGTAGATGTGGCCCACAGGAGTCGTTCAGGAGGAAATGTCCCTGAGATAAAACAAGTTACAACAAGCGGAACATGTATAGCCACAGGAATGCTAGATATCTCCCAAGTAAAGGATGGACAACTGCATGAGGGCCAGGGGTCAATTCCCTCCAATCCCTCCTCAGACCACACCTTCCCACTCCAAGCCTCTGTTTTCTTCTGCAGTCACTCTCAAAATGGTGACGAGAGGTACTCATTCACTTCCTGACATCATTTTAAGTGGTACTACAGAGGAAAATGAAACATAGAAAAAGTTGCTTGAAAATCACCCTTTGGATTTGGGAGCTAGTGAGGAGGTGCAGGGGCTGCAAATGTGGGGCCCAGTGACTGTATGCAGACCATAAACTGTACTTGCCCCATCCTAAGCTGCAGCTTATTTAGGTGATACATTTGCTGAGGAAGTGGACACTCTTCCTGAATTTTCTTCTTTTGAAGTCAGACTGGGATGAAGCAATTTAAATTCTCGATGGCAGTATTATGTGCGTCCATACAGCTGAAGGTCCATCTTGCTTCAGGATACTCTCTCTTTGAAACATCAGCCTAAACCCAAATGTTAGTCTTGGTTAGAGTGTAGCAACTAAATAAATGAAGCTTAGAAAGTCAACATTTAGGGTCCATTGATTCAGTGGACCTGTCTGTTTGGAGACTTAACAATTGAGCTGAAACTTTAACCTCCTTCTCTCATGATATCCCTCCCTCCACATATACATCTCTGCAAAGAAGGTCTGTCCCTGACAAACATAACGTGGTGGATCAAAACCAAGAACATAAATTAATATTCCCTCCCCTTTATGGCTGCCTTACCTATTTCTCATAGCCTCTGTCTTCCTGATTTGTCAAGGATGGTCCCAAATAATTTCCAGTTGTCCGACTTTTCCACCTGTTTATAAAATGTCCAGTTTCTTTCTCCTCCTGCTATTCTCCTTTGTCCTCAGCTTACTTCAGCAAACTGAGTTCAAAATAAGAAAGTAACTCAACAGGGGGAAGTAGGCACAGGCAAAAGCAAACTGCTGCAGGCTCTCCTAGTTTGTGTGTTCTTCTTCATTCCTACATTTTGCTGTATTGATCTCATTCTAACATTGCTTGGCTACATGTGTCTGAGTTTTCATCTTTGAAATGTTGGAGGATACGATTTATTGACAATTGGTGTAGATTTCTTTTCAGACAATTTCCAGGAAACAGCCAATGAAAATGTCTTTGGCACAGCACTTGGGCATCAGATATTGTATTCAAGTACCAGTTTGCACAAACAGCATCAAATGTAAGACCACAGGGGGATGGGTGGCCAAGATCCAACATCATTCTATCAGTTCTGTGTTTCTGGCTCTGCACAGCTTTGGAAACTGAACTGTGCTTTTCAACAGCAGTTAGCTGGATGTCAAGTGCTGTTTAGTTTAAACAAGATACATTTTCTTTTAAATCCGAAGCCTCCCTCCCTACACCTTTTTAGACCCTTGGGCAGTGTGTGCGTGTGCGCACATGTGCACGTGTGTGTGCGTGCACACGTGAATTCCATTTTGTGTATAGGAATTTTGCATCAAAAGAGAGTCTGTATGCAGAGATGCCAGAAAAGTCTGCCATGGAATATGCTAGTATTGGATTTTCTCTCTTCTAAAGAAGCGAATTTTCTCTCTTCTGAAGGGGTGGCATTCTCACAGTGCCAGATTACCTTGTGTCAGCAGATTCTGTGGCCAAGTGAGGAGGAGTCTTTGATCTCAAAATTTATGGAAATATTTTCATATATGAATTTGGAAAATATTGCATTACTTTTGGAAGCGATGGGTGATAAAAAGGAGGTGCAAATAAAAGAGTGGGGACAAATGTGTTTTTGCATATATAAATACATTTAAGGGGCTTCTTATTAGAGTGTGTACTTTTTGTGTGTATTATTTTCCACCCAAACCCACTAGCATGGGATTGGGATCTGGAAGGAGCACACTGCAGATGAGAGAATGGATGAGAGCACCTGACCAGCCAAAACTTGAGAGGCAGCAGTGCTGAGTAATCTTGCAATAAATGTGCATAGCAGTAGAATTTCTAAGAATGCTTGTGCAATAGTTATCAGGCCTCCTCCACTACAAGTCCATCTTGTACCTACAATTTTGATTCTACCTTAGGTATTCACCGAGCATAAAATCATGATGATTATACTGCCCCCAGATCTGATAAAGGAACAGTTTGGGCCATAAAGTTAACTTGTTATTCCTTACAAGCAAATTGATTTAAAATCAGTATATCAATAGTGATAGTGGCATAGCATAGTGAATATGCTAAAGAAAACACCTATATTAATATTAAACATTTAGAAATCTCATTTCAAGTGTTCAAAATGCTTCACATACATTACCTCAGTCAATAATGGAACAGCAATATTCATTCTGATCCTCTTAATTCAAAGATATAATTCTTTATTGGTAATCTAAATTCCTAAACTAACTATGGGTGTCTTATTTGGGCTTTCAAGTGTTTTAATGAAAGAAGAGTGTTGTATTCATGTCCGTTAGCCATACATCTGTCATCTTTTTTAGATCAATTGGAATAATACTGCACAATGCCTTGTAGAAGCAGATGTTTGGAATACACTCTCAAACATGGAAGGTTTGGTCCCATTTAATGAAATGTAAATAGCATGCTTTCATGTGTTTGATCTCAGCTGGCATTTTTGGCTCTTCAGTAATTAAAAAGGGACTTGGGGAATTCACTGCAGTCAGTGTAAAACTCGGCTCCCCACACACAAAAGATCACCACAAATTTTAAAAAATGCTATTAATAAGAACAAATTTGGCATTGGTGTCATTGTGGTTAAACACTTACTCTGTTTTACAGTATATATATATATATATATATATATATATTGCCAAAATGAAAGAGTAGATTGGGATAATATGTAATATTTGTAATAGCACAGATTTAATTTTTTAAAAGTGCTACTGTTCTAGTAGAGATTCAAATAGACGTGTCTTTTCATCTATTCAGACCAGTTAGAAAGACTAACTCTTTCAAAATTCTTAATTTCATTACATGATGGTTTAATAATCCCCATACCTTGAAACATAGCCTCCTTAGACTCATCAGCGATTATGTTTGGGACCTTTTCCTCATTATGGATGCCTTACATCTGAGCATATTTTTCTTTAATGCTAAATAAGATGCTAGCAACTGAACTGGAAATGAATCTCCCTCAGGTCACTCATCTAGGTCTAATAGGTTTTTAATGTAGCCAGACTCCCATGAGGGGGAAAAGCAGATTGTTTAAGCCAGCAGAATGTTATAAAATAAAGCAGTTGACTGTGCACTTCTATTGCATTATATGACTAAATGAAACGGTGATTTTTTTTAAAAAACAATAGAAATGTATAGAACATAGACAGTTGTGTTATACTAAGATCATTATCATGCTACACTTTTATACCAATATATTCCACTTTAACTGCCACGACATCATACAGAGTCCTGGGATTTGCAGTTTAGGGAGTGCTAGTGTCAGTTCCAAGTTTGCTTTTACATTTGAAAATGCACTATGGCTGCCTTGTTTTATTTTTTTCATATTCAGTATTCAATTTAGAAGCGAATTATGAAATGAGGCTACACTATGAAATCAATATTCCATGCTGGGAAGAGCAATTCATGGTTAATCAGTCCACCCATCACTGTCTATATGGGGATGACTGAATAGGAACATCTGTGTGGGTTTACTCATCTCAGCTGCTGGATATTGAACCAACTTTTGTCCAAAGTGTTGTTCAGCAAAATCAAATGCTTTTGTGAATTTAAAGAAACCACCTACAGCACCAAGTTCTGTAACAGGAAGGGGCACACTGCATTCAATGTATTACCACTGAGTGTATTCAATTAAAGCCAGCTTCCTGGAGTGCTGTAAAATAAATTATGCACCATTTTATTACATGATAACAGCAAATATAAGAAATCCAAATGTTATGCAGCAATATATGTACTTTCCTACATTCTTTCTGAATGCTCCAAAGAACAGAAATGTACATTCAAAGGGACAGCACAGCTGAGATTAAGAACACAAAAGGTCCTTTCCACAAAGACAAAGGGAAGGGAGAACTAAGAGATTGTAGTAATGGCTTTTCTAAAGTGAGCTGGTTGAATAAAGGTCTCAGGAGGCTAGAAATAAAGTTCTATCTAAAGGGGAAGAATACTGTTCTGTACAGACTTCATATAACATCACCAAAGACATCCAGAGGTCTCAGCTAACATATTTGAATATGAAAGAGCAAATGTAATAAATATGTCAAACATTGTATGCAAATAGTTTTTAAAATAGCTAGTTCATGGTTGTTTTGAATACTTTGGATCCTAAGCTTTTGTTCCATGAATGGAAAGAGCTTCTGTTGACACAAACAAAAGTGCACATATGAAAGGGGTCCATGTTCATAGAAGGATAGCTTCACTTCCTCTCTTTCCTCCTACAACCTCCTCACTCTCCCTTTCAGAAAAAGAGGTGGGGTCTCTCTTTGTCCTGTTTTAGGAACAGAAAGGGAGTCTGGCAAGGGCTATTCAAAGGCAAAGTTCATGACAGTCCAAAGTTAGGGATTTAAGGAGTCCAGCAAGGCTGATCTGCAAGAAAACAATCAAGGCTGCATCTAGGCATAGACAGATTTTCTTACAACCATCCCTCCCTAAGACTGCAGTTCATAAAGATAAATTCTCTGGCCCCAACACAGGGCTCAGCTATACATACTTTTTCAGCTGTTACTCTCAAGAGAAGGGTCTTCCCTTCAAAGTGTGCTTCTACTCCTAAGGAGTCTTCCTTTGCAGACTTTGCTGGGTACCCTGTTCAGTTTAGTCTGTGCTTGTGCTTGTGATGTTCTCGCAGGCTGACAACAGTCTTCACCTTGGCTTCTCAGATACAGTACCCTCAGTACTTATCCTCAAGAGCTCAGGTTCTGTGAATCCATCAGTTCTTCAGGATCACCCAGCCCAGGAGCCTTGGACTCAACTTCAGTGAAAGATACCTCCAATGGGAGCATGCTACTGTGGTATGTTAGGAAGTCTCCCTAAACAATTTCAGAAAAGGCACAGTGAGGATGTTGTAAGGAACTGGAAATGATAATCATTGGCCCTTTCCGCACGAGGCGAGTGAATTGCTCCATGCCAGTACTTACTGGCTCTTCTTGGGTCTGAAGTAACACACACTGTCCCTTGAGCCCTTCCGCAGGGCTCCTCCATTGGTGCAGGGCGAACTGGAGCAGTGCAAGGTCTGTAGATCCGCTGTCAATATCAGGCGGAGGCCAAGCAACACAGAGGCAGCAACTGGAGTTTTATGGCTTTTAGTAAGCAGTCTGTAAATTAATCAAGGGTTTACAGCACCCAAAGCAAACAGAGGCAATAAATAAGGCCATAAAGTAATTAAGGGGTTACGTAACCCAAAATGAACAAAGGCAGTGGAACTTCAGGAGTAGCAAGCCCATGGAACAGGTAGCCAAGTCACAGATGAATGACAGTTGTTGCCCCATAACCCCCACTCCCCAGCGTCTGCCTTAAATAGTCTTCAGCCCAGCTGGGGCTGATCAAGTGTCCGTTAACCTGGCCCGCAGCTGAAGGCCCTCTGATCTCAGCTGCTTCTCTAGCAGGCGTTTTGATTTACAAACCGCCACCTTTTCCAGCTGCCTCTGGAGGAATGTGGGGGGAGAGTCTGCTGCAAGCTCTGGGCTGGAGTCAGAAGCAGCAGCTTCTGTCGAGCCAGAAGCATTGGATTCCTCTGCTGTAGGTATCAGCCCTGGATCAGCTGGGGAGTCGCTGGTAGGCCCTTCCCTTGCCTCTGCAGGAGCCCCCTCTCCCTCCCCCGGCTGGGAGTCCCAGCCCAATTCAGAGTCCCAGTCTGAATTGGCAGCCTGCTCAGCCTCCTGCTCAGCCTGGCTCATGACATCCGCACTGCTCTGGCTCAAAATGGCAGCTTCCTGTGGCTTCTGGCTCAAAATGGCGGTTTCTGGTGTCTTCACGGGAGTGGACCAACCGCTGAGGCTGGCCATGCCCACAGCCCAACCTCCGCTGATCGCAGGCTCGCATTGGTGCGAGCCTGCGAATCTGCACAGGTAAATAGGAATGCAATGGCGCATTCCAGAAAATGTAAAGACCTTATTTTTCCGGTCTTCACTTAACGTGGGGGAGGACCACTTGGGTGCAGGTTGGATTGTACTGAGGTGCAGAACAAAGTTAAATAGTCCACACCTAGTCTGATCCAAGGTACGGACGACCTCTGTGCTAGGACGCCTTGGCCCGTTCTAACTGCCTCACGCGGAAAGGGCCATTCTTTCTGTTAAATTCCTTGACATTTCTTTGGATCCATGCTGTGATTTTGGGTGATTCCATCCCCTCCCTCCACAACTCCCCACACTCTGCCCATCATTGTTCAGCAGGTCCTCTAGCTTTCCAAATGCTTTGGAATGGGGAACATTATTTCTTCTAGGAAATTTCTTCAGTTAACGTACCATAGCATCAAAGGCAGTGCCTTTGTTTATTTTGTATTTATTGTAGAAATTTCTATACTGTTCTTCACCAGGAAACTGCCAGGATGGTTTACTGAAAAGGGGAAATTAAAAAGCAGTTAAAAGTACAGTTCAAACAAGTAAAGGAACATGAATGATAAAGACTAAAAGAAAGGCAACAGTATCTTATGAAAAACAATCAGTTGGGACAGGTATAAAACCGAATGTCTGGAAGATAAAAGCAGAGCATAGAAAAAGGTGGGAGGTACAGAAAGCTCTGTTTTGAAAGTAAGTTTTCCAAGGTCTGAAGTTAAAAAAGGAACTTCCTTGGTGCAAAAGGGACAACAAAGTAGATGACAGGAAGACCATGCTGGGTTCCACCACTGAGAAAGCTCTGTCTCTGGTAGCCACTGATTTCAACTCAACTTATTTATTCTCTACTGTTTTTGAACACTTGTTCCTAGAGAAGCAGTGCTAGAGGAGCTCATAACTTTTGACTACAGGTCGCCTGCAGCAATTTCATGGTGTAACAGTTCTCAATTTCATAGTCTGGCTGTTTTGGAATGCCGGTATGATGGATTTAATGCCTTCATCTTACTGATGAAATGCCATCATAGGGTGCTCTTACTTTGACAAGAGAGGCCCATGACATGTAGCAAAGTTGAACATAAAGGCTTCGACAAGGGTTTAACTAACTCCAGATATGGGGCTTTAGCTTTTGTTGGACTTATTCTTCTCTCTCAAACCACAGCTCCCTCTCACTGCATGGCAGTACATGATTTAAATTCAGCATTTTACACTAATTTTTAATAGACAACCAAACTAGAAGCAGTTGAAACACAGTAAAAACTGATATATACACAGATAGCTATGTTTCAGTAGACCTTTGTGACTAGTGGAAAAGTCAGAGTATACTGCATTGTATGTTCTTGCTAGACACAAGGAACTTCCACATCTCGGCTCACTTTTCAACTTGAGGAATTCATATGACGAGAGAGAAAGGGAGATTCTTTGTGAAGATTACCAAAATTAATCCAAGATCAAAGACGGTACTAAATATATTTTTCTCTTCCAGAGAAAACTATAGTCATAGAAATGTCACAAACATTCCAGAAAATGGCAGATGAAAAGTATGTAGTATGTACATACGTATGTAAAAGTATGTAGTAGCTCAATGGACGAAATATTAAAAATAAAATGTAAAATAAAAAATGGACAACAGAATGCAAGTGAGAAGTAGGCATGAGTAAAAATGCCAGAAACAAAAGCATACCATTGCCATATTTAGCACAGCTCTTTGACTTTTACAAGACAAGGGCTGGAAAAAAAAAACAGAAACACATTCTCTCCAAATGCCTCGGTTTGACAAGGACAGTTCTAAGTAATCCTCTGTCACACCAACTATCTTTGATAGTTGTATAGAAGAGGGAATTTCAGCAGTTGTTGCTTGCAACCAGGTAACAAGCAAAAACTGCTGCAATCTCCTCTTCTGCAGAACCATTAAAAGTACAGGAGCCCTCTCCAGTTTTCACACTGGCAGCACAATGGGGGGTACATGCAGCCATATTCTTCTCACCCTGTTCTAGTTCTTCTCCCACTGCTGCTGTCTTAGGCACATTTACCTTGGATTGATGCCTCGCTGAATACAGCAGAATTTCCTACTGAATAACCATTAAAAGGATTGCTTTGGTCAGGACATGGGATAACTTTAGTTGGAAGGAAAAACTGCTAAGATGGATGGGTAGAAAGTTTAATGAAACTTTTGAAGAAGGTTAATGAAAATAAACAATGAAGGAAAAGGAATCAAATTGTAGAAGAAGAAGGACTGGAATGTAAAGGCAGTAATGGACAGAAAAAAAAGAATTGTTACACTGTATAATGAAGAAAAAACATAAACACATTCTATAGATAATCACTTCGTTTTGTCTTTGCTTGAGAAACTTCCATTTTCTTACTGTCAACTGTGCTGTACATTTTAATTTGAACTCTTTTTTTTTTAGCTTTTAACAAAAAAAGAATGGATTCATAATTGTAGGAAATTACTTCAAACAGAACAGAACATTCTGACTTTATATTTTCCATTACCATAGAATAAAACTGTGTATAATTTTCTCCTAGGAAGAATATCTCGGGAGAAAAACCTGAGAAGAACCATCTTATATGAAGAACAAATGACATCACTGCCTACAGGTTTTCAGCTTCCTGTGCTGTAATGTCAATCATCAGCAAGCTAAACATACTGGAATCTCTTGGTTTTCTGGTGCCCATACTTCCTTTTAACACAAATATAAACCAAAAAACTCTAGAACTTGGGGGGGGAGATTTAAATTAAAAGCAGCGTAAATAGTGGAATTTAACCATCCTTGTCTCAAGACTGCCCCGAGATATGCCAGAGGCAAAAGATAAGAATCCAGGGATTTCTTTTCTACTTCTCTGGTCACTGTTACATCAGAATATGCATCCAATTTTACAAGTCTACACATTGACAGTGTTTTTTTTAGCCTTCAGAACTCTGGTACCTGTAACACGATTTCATCTATTTTAGCTACTTGTAATTTTTTTTTCTTTAGCCAACAGCTCTTACTCACTAAAGGAGTAATCCAATGCTGCTACAGGCCTGATTCTTAGTGCTTAGTGTTTTGGGTGGAGAAGTTACTGGAAGTTATTTGCTGGTAGGAAAGATGAAAGCAGCAAGTAGTTCAGACCAGTGCTGCTCAAAGTGGTGATTGCTAGCAACTTTCCAGGAAACGAGCAGTTGGAGGCAATGGCCAAAAGTAAGGTGCTGGTCCCTGGCTCATTGGATGGTGGAGAGTAATTGCTGGTTAAATAAGCATGAGAATGCTTAGTTTCACCTAGACCAGATAAATGAAATCAGCACTTGAATGGCAAGCCAACTAAGTCGAATAGATCCCCTTGATTCAATGGGTTCTTCCCTACTTGAAACTAAAAAAAGGATTCAGACCATAAAGAGCTGTCAAAGCCCTTACCTTAGCTTGGAGATATAACGAGGAGGTAAATTAACTCTATCTCCATTATGGATACTGAAATTGGCTGGAAGGGCAGTGAAGTCTTGCTTCGACACTAGCCTCAATTGCACCCAAAAGCAGCAAGCTAGCTTAACAGATGCAGGGCAGACATCCATCTGTCCATCAGCACTTTGATGCTGCCCCACTGAACCTGCTGGCAGAGGCAACTACCTTACTTTGTCTAATTATAGGACCAGCCTTGTCTGTATTAGATAAGTAGAAGCTGGTGACTCATATTTCAGTGAGTTGGTGAATCCATTCCAGGTTTCAGACCATAATTGAAGGAGCAATCCAAGATTTGCATTTGCTTGAGAGTTCAGCACTCTGGATAATTTCTTTAAAGTTCAGGCTAAGACCCAGCCCAGATTCACTGCTCCACTCACATAGAAACTACCAAACAGTTTAGCTCCTGGCAGCAATGGCTGGATATCAGCCTGGTTGCCATTTACTGGAGATTCTGCAGCTGCTTGCCTGTGGGCCACCATTCCTACTGGCCAATAAAATCTCCTTCTTAACTTCCGTAGCTCAGTGGCAAGAGCTCATAAAAGTTACTTTTTTATTACAACTCCCAGAATCCTTCAGTAAATGGCCATGTTGACTGAGGTGGGTCGGTCTGGGAGTTGCAGTCCAAAAGAAGCAACTTTTAAGAACTCTGCCAAAAGCTGAAATAGCCAGGAGACTAATTTGGTTCTACCTGTGTCATTATTTCAAGATCTGGTCTGACATTTTCACTGTCCCAATCAGCCAGCAGCAATAATCTTCGCTAGACTGAAAGATAATTCTCCATTTATATACTGTAGTTCCATTGCTGAGTGTTATCTGTATTTATCCATCATTTCGCCTTGCAATAAAATATCTTTCCCATATGTTTCCTCAGGGCTTCTTGCATTCATTATATACGAGATTGTTATTTTGCAGAACAGTTCGCTTTGGATATATAAGAGGATGGAAAGGGCTGGAGCCACAAAAGCTTGCATGCTGTGCAAAGTGTTATTTCCAATTTTAAAAGTGCCAGAGCTGAAGCAGCGAATTGAACAAACTACAAAGTCTCCCATTTCAAGGCAATATTTTGTTTGGCCATCATATTTAAAATGAAAACTGCTTCTTTGAAGGGGGTCATTTCAAATGCATCAAAGCTCTTATCACAAACAGCTGCTAGCAGGTATTCTGGATGAAAATGCTAATTCCATGATTGCTTAAATTGTGTGACTTCTTGGAAATGTATATGTCTGCTTATTACAGAACATTGGCACAATCACAAGAAGAAAGAGATGGCTCAGAGGAGCTACAATGAGAGCAGGCATCTTGTCCCTGATCAAGGCACAACCCTCTCTCCAGTCCACTGAGGTGGAGCAGGATAAGCAAAATGAAGTCTGCTTTGAAGCAATTTGAATAAATAGTGACTGTAAATGAATAGTACTTGCAGCATAGTGATGTACATGTTTACCCAGAGGTAAATCCTGTTCAGTAAAGTGTAAGGTTGCCAATTTCAGGACTATCTCAAGTCTTAAACTTTCAGGCCAAAAGCTGAGACCTGGAGGTGACCCCTTGTTGTTTCAGAAGAGATGAGTCCTGCCTCACAAGGAGCAGTCCACAGTGATGTCATTAAGCATGATAAATTAAGCATCAACCACAGAGAAAGAGAGTACACCATTTCAAATTTTAAAAGAACACTAAGTAATAGTAATTAGGAATACACATATACACACACTTGTGCTATCATCTTTTCCATGATGTTTTCTCATTATGTGTCCAGAATACAATAACCTCAGTTTTAGTTATGTGGAATCTAGAGACAGTTCAGGCTTGATTTTCCCTCAGACTCATTTTATTTGTCTTTTATGTAGTCCACTAACTATAGAACATTCCTCCAGCATCACATTTTATATAAATTGATCTTCTTTGTCAGTTTTTTTCACTGTCCAGCTTTCGCAACCATATATAGAAATCAGAAATACTACAGCATGGCGGATGGTCTTGGAGATTCAGTTATATACTGCAGTTCCCATACTCTTGAAATAAGCACCAATGAATATGAGATACTTTGTTAACCACTGAAGAACAAAACTGAAAATCAAAGCAGATTTGTATTTATGACTGATATATGGAGACAGCGTCCCACAACTACCATCAGTGCCAATAGAAATTTTCATTAGATTGGTTCATCCACGATGCTGCAGTGCCAGTTTCCCCAGCTATCTGCTTCAATATACTCTTCTGTTCAGCCAAGTGTATGAGTCTCACATGAATACAAGTGACAAATCTGATAATAGACTAGATGTGACATTCAAACGCTCATGTTAAATAAGTCATCTTGAGGCCCATGCCAGAGACAATGGTGTAAAAATGGATCTCTGGAAGAAAGTATTGGGACATTGTATGAATATATGTGATGGGAGAGAAGAATGTGAAATAAGCTGTACATCTCGCCTTTTGCCCTTTACTATTAACAGTGCAAGCCTATGCATGGTTGTAAGAAGTTTGTCATATTGAATTAAAGTTGTCCTTCACATTTGTGAGTTTGACCTTTGCAAATTTGATTATTCACATATTTGCTGCTGCCTCTGTTTACATTGCACACTCACCCACAGGCATGGGTGGGCAGGAGACCCTAACAAGGAAAGCAGGTGATATCATCTTCCCTCCTCAAGAGAGGGCTATGAGGATGTGGATGATAGAGTTAAAATGATATGCCACATAAAGGGAAAAGGAAATTAATCATGATATACCATTCCAGGGTTGGGGGGGAGGGATGAAATATAAATGTAGTATGTAATTTCTATGCAGAATGAATAATTCAAATACATTTTAAAAAATATCATCTTTCCTCCTCTTCAGAAAGGCCTCCTGCTATGACCCTGGAAGCCCTGACTCCTCTACACCATAGGACATAGGGAGAAAGAATTTAGTTTGTTTCCTCAGCACTTCCCCAGTCTAAACTGTGGGCACTGGCAACTGTCTAGCAACAGACATTATTTCTCTTGTATTAATTAAGAGCCATTGGCTAGATTAGCACTTATTAGACTGGTGGTCTCTGGACTGATGCTGGTCTACAAACCATTGACTACTAGTCCATGTAGACACTCCAGGGGAAAACGAAACAGTTGAGCATAAATATGGTTGTGGTCCCTGGTATGTCAGGGGGAAAAATCTGCTGGTCCTCCACATCAGTCTGAGAACCACTAGGGAAGAAGATGACCAATAGCTAAAAATTAGTCAGGCAAAAGGCAGATAAGGACACAAGTATTATGAAGAGTAAGAAGAAAAGCAATTTATGTATTAATATTCTAGGAAGAAACTAGATATACCTTTAGTACAACAGTTAAGAATGCAGTAGAAAAATAAATCCCTAGATCGTAATTCAGAGACAATGGCATATATTTCTGGCTTCACAGTCTGTACATTGCAACTAACAGCATGTGCTAGGACATACTGTTCCTATTGAAGAAGCTGTAAGTTACACTGCATAGAACATTGCTTTCCAGTATTCATTGAATTGTTTTGTGAAATGTTTACTAAGGATATCTGTGAGGTCTGTCGCTCCTGCAAGATTTTTAAAACATTTACATTCAAGAAATGCAGTCTTTTTTTTTTCCAGTGTGAGTCTTGCTGGTTCAAGATATTTTGCTGCCTGAGACAAAGAAACAAATCATGCCACCCCAACACCCAACTCAATGTGCATATTACCAAAGACTCGTCAAGTTATTTTAGCGCCTGAAGTAAAAATACCATAAGCACTTTTTCCTCTCTTTGGTAGTAAAAATACAGTAATAACAAACCATTTTCCGGCTTTTCATAATACTAAAAATCTGGTGCCTGAAACAGCCACTTCATTTTGCCTAATGGTAGGGTTGGCCCTTGTATGAATTCAGAAGCCTGGCAAATCTGTATGTCACAGAAAGAAAAAAGTAGAATTGCCCCAAGTCTTTGGGCATATCTTCTCATAGCAGTATTAGAAATAAAAAGAGATGTCTTGAGATGGAGATTCCAGAAATTCTGCCATCACAGGCTTAATTCCTTTTTGTAATTCCAAGTAGAATGGACACACTGGATCCATGGAACTTAATTCTTGATTTAGCAAGATCCCATTGATTCTAATAATTGGAATAGCTTGGCAAACAATAGAATTTAGGCCATAATAGTTATTTTCTCTTCTCCTCACACATATTGGTTTCATTATCATATGATCAGTAAGAACAGAAAGCAGACAATTCCATAAGGCAATAAATAATATCAAAAGTGGATTAAGGCAACTTGAGGCCCTTAAATTATGTCACGTTTAAGAATTTCCACAGTATTACTCCAAAATGTACATTATTCTAAAAGAGTTTTGTGCTGTGTGTGTACATACATGTGAGGCCTCTCATAAGCTGAGGCGCAATATAGTTCATGTAGCTTCTCCACTGGCACATATTGAGCTCTGCGGTATATGTGTACTCAAATGAGAGGCTTTTCACCAGTGCTTGGATAAATTATTGTTGGGAGTTGAGGGTTACCTAGGTGTTTAGTCCTATGATAACTCTATATCAACAGAGTCGCAGAGAAAGACATTTCCCAGTTGAGGTGTGGCTTCTTAAAATGATGGCTTACTTGAAAAAAGACAAGGCAGATAGCAGATTTCAAAATTTAAAAGAAAACATTTAATAAACAAAATAATAATAATACATTCATCTTCAATTAAACTCACCAAATAATTAGTTTAGAGAGGTATGCTTAAGAGGTATGTCCAGAGTGTGACTGTTTCAGTTTAGTCATCTACAAGCTCCATCAGTGACACATCCTTATTTTTATTTTTAATGTGAGACTGGAGTGCCCTTTGGGGGTCTGGAAATCAACTTTGTGTGTTACATATGACCTGAAAGTTGCACTTTGGCCATCCCTGTTCTGTCTGATGGGCTTTCCAGTCCAAGTCTGATAACTGTGAGAAAGGCAATTAGGAAGCCTTGAAGTGGTCCATCAACAGTTATCACTAGGGCAGCAGACTTAATAGTCATATGCCCAGTGCTGAGTTTTCCTACTGTGTCGAGGCATGTATTGTTTCTTTTTCAATTGTAGTAATTTTTTTTAAATATGCATCTCTACAGATAAAATTAGCTCGTAATCATTTTTTGTACATCTGTGCCCTATTATCCCTTTTGGGTGATGCATTTCCTATTTTAAACTACATAGCAGCCACCAGCCTGGCTAATATCCTGAAGGTACCAATTCCTGCTTGATCTTGAAGGCTAAGCAGAATCAGCCCTGGTTAGTACTTGGATGGGAGACCACCAATGAACACCAGGTGCTGTAGGCTATATTTCAGAGGAAGGAACTGGCAAAACCACCCGTCAATATTGCTTGTCTAAAAAAACATTATGAAATTCATGGGACTGCCATGAGTCGACAGACAACTTGAAGGCACATACATACACACACAAGCAGCACCCCCATACTGTGGCTGCTTACATGTCCAGTAGTAGACTCAGAGTAGTGTATTAAATTAGGACACAGTAATTATTATAAATAATTCAGTTAGGAATGCAGCTAACATAAGTCAAAACAGTCCAGAGACCAAAAAGCCAATAAAGTCCACCTGTGTGAAACAAACCAGGCAAAGGGATGGGCAGAAAAATAGTCATGAGAAGCCATTGACAGAAGTCACAAGCATTGAGGCCAACATATTATAGCAGGGGGACATGCCTTCCACATGTTGTGTTGATGTATCCAGCAATGACCCTGTGCTCTAACCCACCCTTTCTATATAGGTTGATGATGGAGCAGAAATAGCTGGGGCTACTCTGTGCTGCAGCTGCTTGCCTTTGAGCTGGCTGTTCCCCAAACACTCACAAGTGAGGTTTGGCTGTGCCAGTTACCCTGTCAAAGGAAGGTGCAACAGTCACATTGCTTCCTTATGGCATAATTCATCAACTAAAAAAGGGAAAACAGTAATGAAACATGTAGGAGCAGGCTACCTGCTTACAAAACAAATAGGAAGAGTACTGGCTGCACATTTTGCCTAACAGGGCAGCTTCTACAATGGATGGAGGCTTTTTAAAAAGTGAATGCTGGGAATCTGAGGGGCATGATTCATCCAGGGCACCAATTGGCCCACTCTGTCCACTGCACATTCCCATGTTGCTATTGACTATGGCCATTTCCACACCAGACTGTTACAGCACTCTTATTCCACTTGCAACATCCTATGGAATCCTGGAGTCTGCAGTTTTGGGAGGGGCTGGCTGGCCGGCCCCTCCTGAAACTGCAAACCCCAGGATTCCACAGGATGTTGCAAGTGGAATAATAGTGCTGTAACAGTCTAGTGTGGAAATGGCCTTTGCTACCTTGTGTGATCTGTTCTGTAGGTTGGGATAATGATGCACTGTGAAACAGTGGTTCCTCCATTAGCTGCACAATCTATTTCAGAAACAAGTACTTTTTCATATCCTCCCAAGTCAGGTATACTGACACTGCATTACTTTTGGCATTGGATTAAAACATTTTTATTGGCCTAAGCATTTGAAATTATCATACTTCAGCTGCTTGGAACAGTTAGGCTGTGTTAATTTTTTAATGTTGCTTTTAATACAGCATAGTATATTTAAATGTGCACATAGACCACTGTGAGATATATTTTCTGAATGAGTGCAATTGTTTAAATGTCATAAATCTAACTAGCTAGCTATAATTATGCTTCTATTCTGAAAATTGTTTTATTTGATCATTTACTTTCAGAATCTTGAGGAGATCTTTGCAGGTTTTTATGGCTAAAACTGAGTTTTCTGTGTGCCTCAGTATGAGAACAAATGCTTGAAAAAGCAAGGCCATTTTGGCTCCACCAACTTGTTGCTATGTTATGGCCCCACTTTCAGTCTTGTTCTAATCCCCAAAATAACATAAACCATAATGATCACTAGCACTGCCTCTGATGTTATGTTTAAAATATGTGCTGCTTATATTGCAATTTGTTGAAGGGCTAACAGGGAAAGGAGGAAAAATCTCTTCCATTTCCCATAGGAAACAATGCCTTCATGAAATACAACCTGAATGCTATAATTTTTCTGCTTCTTTGTAAACCTCCACCCCTGTGTAGAAACAGGAAACACGCAAACACAGAGTGCATCAGTTCTCTTTAAAAACAAATGAGCCCACAGCATGACAAAGGGTGAACTTTATTAGAAAGCTATCATGAGTTGATAGAACAATATAAAACTTTTCTTATTAGCAGAGCCTGGACTTCCATCTCAGCTATCCATGGAAAAATCAAATGAAATAATTTGTCAGTGCATCCATTCTGCACAATTACAGTAGTTCAGTTGTTATCCTGTTTACTGGGGGTCCCGGGAGGGACACCATGTGTTCTCAACTAAGTTTGGGGAAATTAGCTAGAGCACAAGTTAGCAATGCGAGAGGCAGGGCAACACAGTGGAATCTTTTACCCAATGTCTACTGGGTCAGGCCAAGCCAAGGAACACACCAAGTTTAAGAATAATTGAGATTTTATTAAATACAGACAAACAGTGCATGCAACACACTCACACAAGTAACTAAGGAAAATAAAGGTTGGAGTGGTATAGAGGGATTTTGAGAGGGATAGTTGATTTGGGTGATACGAAACCTGTCCTGAAGCCTGGATAATCTGAAGATTGAGTTCATTGGTATGGAGTCTCAGTACGTGGGACTGAGGGGACAGCTCGCCAAACAAAGCGGCAGCAAGGCTGGATGGAAGTCCGGAGTGATCCAAGGAAGGTCTTGGAATCAGGGGTTTTTATAGGGAGAAATGTAACTGCAGGCTACTCCGTACTTGGGGAAAACAATGAGTTTCGGGCACGAGACTAAGCTTTGGAAAGATCAAAATTTAGCATGATTGAGTTAGGTCCGAATTGACAGAGAAGTAGACAGTATGCAAATGCTCAGTGCTTGGCAGTTGAGTATTCAGCTTCCCAAGTTGCCTGCTTGGGGCAGGGAGTCCTTTGTAAACAGTGTGCATACATAATGAGGGTGTTTGCAGAGAGGTCTCCTAAAGCAGTGATCTGGCTATTTCTGGCCTGCCTGTATTATTTTGGGATATTGCAGCATTTGATGACTGAGCCTAGTTCTCTGCTTGTCCGGGAGCCTCACAAACACATGGAGAGGGGTGGTGGAAGAGAGCCAAATTATTGATATCAAAATGATATCTTTATGCTATCTCCAAGGAGGCCTAACCTGCAGTAACACAGTACCTCTTTAACCACCATGGCTCCATCCTATGGAATCCTGGAGTTTGTAGTTTGGTGAGCAACTTAGAATTTGGGTAAGAATTAAGGCAGCGAGAAACAATAGGGATATTCTGGTGGGGGTTTACTACAGACCTCCAACCCAGGCTGAGGACTTGGATGACGCCTTCCTCAACCAAATGACTGCACATTCAAAGAGGAGGGATACAGTAATAATAGGAGATTTCAATTACCCGGATATATGCTGGCAGTCAAACTCTGCCAAGACAGCAAGGTCCAGCAAGTTTCTTTCTTGTCTTGCAGACAACTTCATGGTCCAGAAGGTGGAAGAGGCCACAAGGGGATCAAATATTCTAGATCTGGTCTTGACCAACAGGGATGACCTTGTGAATGAGGTAGAAGTGGTTGGATCTTTAGGGGGGAGTGACCATGCCCTGTTGGAATTTAGCATTCAGTGGGAAGGAGAAGATAAGAGTAGCCAGATACTCATCTTAGATTTTAAAAAAGCGGACTTCTGTAAACTTAGGGAGCTGCTGGCTGGAATTCCGTGGTCAGGAATAGTTAAAGGGAAAGGAGTTCAGGAGGCATGTGAGTTCCTTAAAAAGGAGACACTGAAGGCACAGTCTAAAACAGTGCCAATAAGGAGGAAAAATGGAAGGCATCTGAAGAAACCAGAATGGTTGACTAAAGAACTCTCAGCTGAGCTAAGAGTTAAGAGAAACATGTATAGGAAATGGAAGAAGGGGGAAACCACCAAAGAAGAATTTAAGCAAGTAGCCAGGAGATGTAGGGAGGAAGTCAGAAAGGCTAAAGCACAGAACGAACTTAGGCTGGCCAGAGACATTAAAAACAATAAAAAGGTTTTTTTTAAATATGTCCGCAGCAAAAGGAGAAAGAAGGAGACAGTAGGGTCGCTATGCAGAGAAGATGGCAAATTACTCACAGGGGGGAGAGAAAAGGCAGAGCTACTTAACACCTTCTTTGCCTCCGTATTTTCCCAGAAGGATACAAGCACTCAACCTGGTGGTTGGGGAGCAGGGGAGGAAGCAGAGGAAATGAGGCACATAATAAGTAGAGAGGTGGTACAGGAATACCTGGCCTCGTTGGATGAATTCAAGTCTCCAGGGCCAGATGAATTGCATCCTAGGATATTAAAAGAGCTGGCAGAGGTCATTTCGGAACCGCTTGCTATAATTTTTGAGAAATCTTGGAGGACAGGAGAAGTTCCAGCAGATTGGAAGAGAGCAAATGTTATCCCCATCTTCAAGAAGGGAAAAAAAGAGGACCCAAATAATTATCGCCCAGTCAGCCTGACATCAGTACCCGGAAAGATCCTGGAGCAAATCATTAAGCAGTCAGTTTCTAATCACTTAGAAAGCAACGCGGTAATCACGAGAAGTCAACATGGATTTCTCAAAAATAAGTCATGCCAGACTAATCTTATCTCTTTTTATGACAGAGTTACTAGCTTGATAGATGAAGGGAAAGCTGTGGATGTAGCATATCTCAATTTCAGTAAGGCCTTTGACAAAGTTCCCCATGACATTCTTGCAACGAAGTTAGTAAAATGTGGGCTGGACAGGGCTACTGTTAGTTGGATTTGTAATTGGTTGACCAACCGAACCCAAAGGGTGATCACGAATGGCTGCTTTTCATCCTGGAGAGAAGTGACTAGTGGGATGCCACAGGGTTCTGTCCTGGGCCCAGTGCTGTTCAATATTTTTATCAATGACTTGGATGAAGGAATAGAGGGCATGCTCATCAAATTTGCAGATGATACCAAATTGGGAGGGGTTGCTAATACGCCAGAGGACAGGATCAAAATTCAAAATGACCTGGATAGATTGGAGAGCTGGGCCAGGGCGAACAAAATGAAATTCAACAGAGAGAAATGTAAGGTCCTACACTTAGGCAGAAATAATGGAATACAGAAATATAAGATGGGGGACACGTGGCTGGATAGTAGTACGTGTGAAAGGGATCTAGGAGTCTTCATAGACCACAAGCTGAACATGAGTCAGCAGTGTGATGCGGCAGCCAAGAAAGCCAATGCAATTCTTGGCTGCATCAATAGGAGTATGGTGTCTAGATCGAGGGAGGTACCGGTACCACTCTACTGTGCTTTGGTTAGACCCCATCTTGAATACTGTGTCCAGTTCTGGGCACCCCAATTCAAGAAGGATATTGACAAGCTGGAGCAAGTCCAGAGGAGGGCGACCAAAATGGTGAGAGGCCTGGAAGCCATACCCTATGAGGATAGACTTAGAGAGCTGGGTATGTTTAGTCTGCAGAAGAGGAAATTAAGAGGGGACATGATAGCCATGTTTAAATATTTGAAGGGATGCCACGTAGAGGAAGGAGGGGACTTGTTTTCTGCTGCTCCAGAGACCAGCACAAGGAGCAATGGATTCAAGCTGCAGGAAAGGAGATTCCACCTGAACCTCAGGAAGAACTTCCTGACAGTCAGGGCTGTCTGGCAGTGGAATCTGTTGCCTCGGAGTGTAGTGGAGTCTCCTTCCTTGGAGGTTTTTAAGCAGAGGCTTGATGGCCATCTGTCGGGATTGATTTGAGGGTGTTCCTGCATGGCAGGGGGTTGGACTGGATGGCCTGTGTGGTCTCTTCCAACTCTGAATTTCTATGATTCTATGATTCTATGAATTCCCTAGTGCAGTGGTTCTCATCCTTTCATCCTTTAGGGTCCTTTCATGCTACCCAGGTATAACACTACAATTCCACTCTAACTGCCATGGTTCTATCCCACAGAATCCTGCCATCTGCAGTTTAGAGAAGAGTGCTTAGAATTCTCAGCCTCAGAGCTCTGGTGCCTCACCAAACCACAAAACCCAGGATTCCACAGGACACAGCCACAGCAGTTAAAGTGGAATCATAGTGCCATAACTGTGAAAGTAGGTTATCTAAGGCCACAGAATTTATTACTGTTGAATACTGAGATTTTAATTCAGGATGTTCAGACTCACAGTGATTCAGTATAGTAATTTAAACATAGTTTACTTTCAATTAAGAGCCAGCATGGTATAATAGTTTGAGTGTTTGGCCCTGGAGACCTGGATTCAAATCCCTACTCAGCCATGGAAACCCACTGGGTGACCTCGGGTGCGTCATACACTCTCAGCCCCACAAACCTCATGATAAGGTCACCTTAGGGTCACCATAAGTTGGAAACAACTTGAATGAGCACAACTACTACTACTACTATCAATTACAGCCTTCTGCCCCCTGATTTGGACTACAAATCCCATTATCTTTAGCCAGCAGAGCCATCTGGCATGCTGACTGGTATGATGAGAGATGTAGTCTGAGACATCTGGAGGGTACCTGCTTGAGGTAGGCTGCTTGCATCAAAAGATAACAAGAAATGGCCTGGCAACAATTAGGATATTTTTAGGTTCTTCTTACTAAAAAATGAATAAGGCATGCAACACTAAAGAAATTAAAATATTCAAATATGCTTTTTGTCCATCAGAATCTCCTTTGAGGTGCAACATTCTTGGGTGGCAGAGGAAGTCTCTACTATACTTTTTTTCCCCTTCCTGAGAATTTTGGGGGATTTGCTCCCTTCCACAATTATAGCCTATATAAATATAGCACAATGTTGCATCTAAATCATGTCTACATCATGATCAATTGCTCAGTGAAACTGTCACCATGCTGCAGTGGTGAAGCAAACAAATTCCATAATGGCGACTATTAGAAAAAAAACTGAAAATAAAATGATCGATATAATAAATGGCATCCTGTAAATCCCTGTTATATTCACATTTGGAATGCCATGTGTAGTTATGACTACCTATCTCAAAAAAAGGCTGAAGTAAGAAAAGGCTTTTGGGGGGGTTCATTTGTGAAAAAAAGGGAACAATGCACAATCTTTTACATATCTGTTGAGATGTAGACCCAGCAAATCCAAAAGTCCCATAGAATTCAACATGGCTTATTCCCAAGTAAGTACATATTGCAAGCATGAGAAACTGTCAGGAGTAGAGGGGTCATATTAAACACCTCATCAAATCTCCCAAAAGTTGTACTGTTAACTGTCATCAAAACTCAATGGCATCTGAAGCTGCTCTTTATAGTACAAGTGGCCTAAATGGCTAGGGGATATGAGCTGTCGTGGGCCATTTCCACATGACAAGGCTTTGCCAAATCCTCCAATTGCAGCCCCAACAGGGAGGAGAGTGTGCCAGGAATGCTCGCCAGGTAGTTGTGGAGGAAAGCACACTGGCTCTGCATCTTCCCTTCCACAGCACAGACAGGCATTTGCCATTGCTGCACCAGGGAAGAAGGCGTTGTCAGCACGCTTCCACCCTTCTGCACAGCCGAGAAGGGCGGCAGCACTGCACAATGGTAGGCGTAAAATGGATTTTATCCATTTTGCAAATATTGCACTCGTGCGCCACTTAGGGGAAAGATGGGGGCAGACCAGCAATGACATCATGCAGAAGCATAGCCAGCTTATCACTGCCATTCTGGTCCCACAGTGGTGCAGGCCCCTTGTGTGGAAAGGGCTGCAGTCCAAAAATCCCCTTCCAGCACTCTGGTCTAAAGGTGGTATTCTTATCTCTTGGCCATAAGCCTTGAGGCAAATGGCATGAGATGGTTTGCACACCAGGCCTGGAATTTAGAATTGGCACCCTCAGGTAGGTACCATAAATAATTTAAATGAGAAAAAAAACATGTTGTATAGGACAACAAGTAAAACAACTTCTAAAACTACACATATGTATATTCAAGATACGTTAGTCCACAACAGCTTTAATAAAAATCTATGTTTTGGCTTAGCACTGGAAATAAACAAATGTTGGCACTAGTTGGCCCTCCAAGTGGGAAATAAAATGGCCATCTGGAGCATGTGGGGCTGCAGAAGAGGGTATGCTGATGTAAGGGAAAAGGTTACCATTTTCCTGAGTGCCTTCTCAAAGCCTGTGAAAGTCTGAACTACACTACCCAGAATTCCCACCCATCCACCCTCACGTGCCCAGTTAGCATGGTCACTATAACTCCACACAATCTACAATCCCACCACATTCTCTTTCCTGCCTGCCTGCAAGTGGTACATCATCTTCAAATTCCAAGGAGGAACAAAAAGAAGAAAAGAAGGAGGGGTGAAAACAAAGGGTACCAACAGAAGGACCCGTGCAGGATTAATTTCTAAGGAATCCATGCCTATGCCCTCTGCTGAATTTACCTCATAAAGACGGGGTAGAGCTGAGAGTGTATATAGAAGGATTTACAAACAGGTATGCTTGTAGAGCAATTTTTCAAAAAATGTCTTTTCCCCTTAAAACATCATGACAGAGCTGCTCAGCTGCAAATATTTGCACATTTTTTTAATGTGGTTAATGAAGGACTCTGCAGTTGCAGTTTATTTATTTATTCATTTGACATACATCTCAAGGTGCCAGGTGAAATAAAGGACAGGGCTCCTTTACCTTTAATGTAGAAGAGGGAATTTCAACAGGTGTTGCGTGCATGGCAATGAATACTTGCTGGAATTCTCTCTCCTACACAACTGTCATAGTTACAACAGCCAGGTCCATTTTGCAGCTGATAACCTGATATACATCCCTCTTCTGTCCCACACTGGAGCGCAAGGTGAAAGCATACAATAAATATAGTGACCAAACTGTTCTTATGCAAAAGTACAGTATGACCCCCACTTTTCTGGCAAGTGAAAAGTGAACTTTCCAATTCTTCCTTCTGCTCCTGCAATTACTGTGTACTGGTATGTGACGGTGGATCCTGCAGTCTGTTCATTAACATGTGTTGACAGAACTACAACTGCATTTGAATACACAAACACATACACATATGTACACAGGGAGTACAGGCTGAAAGGATGGTAAATGCACTCCGATGTCAGTAGGGCAGCAAATTCATTTTAGTTTTTTGTCTGGACTTTAAGGGAACTGTCCAAGGTATTGGTCTTGTTCTGAAGGTATGGTTCAAGATGATGGATAGTTCTTTTAATGTTCAGACTAAAACTCAGAGCAAATTCACTGCTCAAGTCACATTGGAGGCACTGTACTCTACTGGGCACAGCAGTACTTCAGAAACAACAGGGACTCTGTTGTAGCTTCTAGCAGAGCCTACTAGGTTCCTCTCTCCAGAGGCATGAGTAAGAAAACCTGACAAACATCAGCATATTGTGTGCTTGTGGGTGTAGGTGCCTTCAAGTTGCCTGTTGACTTATGGTGACCCCATGAATTTCGCAGAGTTTTCTTAGGAAAGGAATATTCAGAGGCGTTTTTGCCAGTTCCTTCCCCTGAAAAACAGTCTGGCATTCTTTAGCAGTCTCCCATCCAAGTATTAACCAGGGCCAACCCTGGTTAGCTTCAAGATCAGATGGGTTCTGGTGCCTTTAGGCCATTTTAGGCCTTAGTGAATAGATACATATTCAGAACAGACTCTGCCTTCCACACAGCGGCTGAGTCTCATTAATCTATTTTTACAACACAAGAGGAGGATTTCTTCCTTAATATGAAGCAGTTCTTTCATTTGCATTCCAGAAAAAGGCAAATGTGGGTTTTCTGAATGATGATCTTCCCTGGCACATTTGTCTACTGTTAAAAGGGGATGGGGGAGACAATGTGTCTTGGTTTTATGTTTTTCTTTTAGTCAACTCAATGATCTCCCTGACTGAAAAATCTAGAAATGTTTGATCTTGATGGATTGACCTTGATTCCTTTTCTTTCCAAGGGAAATAGTATAAGTTGTCCTGAAAAAGGCCCAGCAGTTTGCCTAATTGCACAAGGAGCAGCGTTTGGGTGGAGCCCAGACTTTTTTCTTTTTCTTTCCTTTTTTTCCTTGCCAGTACTAAGTATCTTGTGAGTGAGACATTGTCTGGCTGGAGCAGAGGTTAACTCTTCTCACCAATCCTTATCCAAACTAATCTTCTTCCCTTTCAACAGGGACTTGGCTCTCTCTATCTCTCTCTGAAACTAAGGAGGATGGATTAAAAACTCTTGTGTAACTTAAAAAACTAGGACAGAGCAAACAGAATCAAGGAGGCTTGTTGCAAAAAAAAAAAAAAAAAAACCTTCAGAAAACTAAGAATCTAAACCTCTGCATTTTTGGCAAAATGGTTGGTACAATGTGCCTCTGTTAGGAAGGAATAGGTGTGGAACCTAATAGTACAAGAGATACAAAGTTGTTGCCATTTCATAACTCTTTCTCATCACTTTTTCCACAACCTCTGGTGTTAGGATGCTTCCAGACAAGGGCCAAACTCCAACCAAAACTTGGAGAAGTTGCTTTTTTATTGTAATTCCCAGAATTCCCCAGACAGCATGACCATTGCCAAGATGGCTGAATGATTCTGGGAGATGTAGTCCTACCAATATGCAAAAGAAACTTGTGGCACCTTTGAGAATAACTGAAAGATGTTTGCAGCATCAACTTTTGTAGACTACCTCTACTTTATCAGATCCAGACTAACACAGCTTTTGTCTTTGAGTAGTTCTAGCAAATAAGTTTTCCTAGCTCTAGTTCCCATGAAATACATCCACTGATCAAACTGCTTTTGCCACCAGAAGCAAAAAGGGGGGGATATCTCCCATCCTGATTATAGTCTGCCCCCACACACACAAAAAGAAAAAGACTTTTATTCTTGTTTGTCTTGCCAGAAACACTAAATGTCAAACAGGGTAGAGGGTTTAGCCAGCATCACTTTCTAATTGTAACCTTTCTGTGTTCTTCCCAATGTTTCTTTATTCTTAAAACAAAAAAATCCATTAAGTGGGTAAAACATGGAAGAGCTGGACAATGTCTTTTGATTTGTTTTGCTAAACAGATTGATGCAAACTAAGACAATAGATGCATAGTGTCATCCCATCATAGAATCAAGCGACCAGTGATGGGCATGATGATATCATATAAGTCTTTGAAGAATTGCTCTCTCCATCAGTAGAGTATCATACGTTATTAGGATATAAATGTTATGCCTACTTGAAAAGAATGGACAATCCCATTCTATTGGGCAAAGAAAGATAATCTTCAGATGAGCTGTGGAGACTGCCCATTTTCCACTGTTCTCTCTATGTCTGTCTATTTAGTTCAGGTCCCTTTGTATAATCATCCTTACTTCTATGAAGAGGTCAAGTGTTTGGAGTCCCTCACAAAAACCATTTCTGCACTAGCCTGTATAGCATGATGAGTCCACTTTCAACATCCTCTGGAATCTGGGGTTTGCAGTTTTCGGAGGGGCCAGCTGGCCCCTCCCAAAACTGCAAACCTCAGGATTCCAGAGGATGTTGAAAGTGGAATCATCGCACGAAAACAGGCTAGTGCGGAAATGGCCAAAGGTAGGAATTCAGGTGTCTGTTTAGGCCCCAATGTACATGATGATCCTCTATTCTCCTTCAGCCAGGCGTTTAATAATGACATCCTCTTTCTCCCTTGGTTTATTTTAATCCTTTTGCCATTCTGATTGGGGAAAACAGAGCCAAGTTATCAAGCATCACTTTTACAATGTCAACTTGCCAGCCACCATCATTAATTTGAGATACCAAGTGAGGACAAGAATTCTCCCCTTGAGTTATTTGGTGTATTTTCTTTCCTGTCCATGTACACAATCAGTTTCATCCAATATTCCCAAGCATGCTGCATCCCTTTCTCATTAAAAATTATAGTGTAAGGCTGGAAAGTCTTCGGCTGTTGAAGCACTGTAAAGCAAAGATCTTGAAAGAATTATACTTAACTATGATGGAATGTAAGGGGGCCTACATTTGTTTTAAAAAAAACCCATCTCATAAGATGAGGCTGTGTAAGCCGTTACTGAATTTGACAAGTAAGGTAAAGAGAACTGAAAAGAAATCAGCTGTCAGTGCCATTGTGTCAATTTCAGTTGTTGTGTCCGAGGCCATTTCCACACTACACTGTTAGAGTGCTATTATTCCACTTTCAACATCCTATCGAGTCCTGGGGTTTGCAGTTTAGGGAGAGGCATTTAGAATTCTCATTCAGAGAGTTCTTTGGCTCCAGTAAATACAAACCCCAGAATTCCACAGGATGTTGAAAGTGGAATAATAGCACTCTAACAGTGTAGTGCAGAAATAGCCATAGAATCTTCTGGTTATTAAGATTACCCTTACTATTTCCTTTTATAATCATTCAAAGTGACTCTGCAGATCGATTGTACAATTGGCTGGTGTTTTTAGTGATTTCTGATGCTTACTTTCAAACTCCATTGCCTCATTTGCTGCCCTCACCTTTATCGCTAGCTTAGTTGACAACTTGCCACCAGCAAGTGTCTTTGGTGACAGAAGAATCCTGACTTACCCATATGACTAGATATTATTTTTTCCACTTATGTAGCTCAAATGTGTTTCAGCTTGACAAAGTCCAGTGGCAAAAACTGAGAACATAAAATGTTAAGACTGTGATTTACAAGAACCACTGCCTGGCTGATCTTGGGTCACTGGGTCTCTCAGTCTAAACTATCTCACAGAGTTATTGTGATGATAAAGGTAGGAGGGAGAAAAGCCATGTATGCCTCTTTGAACCATTGAAGGAAAGGGAGGTAAATCAATGTAACAAAAATATACAATAATGTCAGTCATGTTGCCTTCACTCACTTCTGAATTTGTTCTTCTGTTTCAAGATTTGACAAAGAATACAAACAGCCCTGCTTATCATCGTCTCACCAAGTGCATTTCCAAAACAGAGGAACAATTCAGCAATGTCACTGTAGCAGTATTTGTATAAATGCCTTAAGTGTTCCAAGAAAAGAGAGGTTTTCATCAAATGTGTTTGTTTATATCAGTTTTTGGGTTAGTTTCCAGATATGTGAAACATGATCCTTCTTTTAAGTCACTGTCTCCCTATCTTAGTCTTGATCATGAGCTTAATATAAAAAATATACTTGCACAATTCATGAACGTCTCTTTCCTGGAATTACTGTTAAGTCTCTTGCTGACATCAGTTCTGAGGAATTTCTTCTTTGGTCTGAATGATGTAAACTTAACTGTGCCTCATTGGAAGAAACCTATCTTGAATTACAGTCATGTAACACTTTGTACTTTTTTCTAGATAATTGCAGCCTTGCTTGTTTATATACTTAATAAGTGGAGTTGGGTATTGAATTAGTGATAGGAATTGCCTTTTTGTTTTCTCGGTGACATCACTCTGAGGTGGGTAACAGGTGCCATTTCCCTTCCCCTCAGGTTCCTTTCCAGCTTTGAGGGGTACTCAGTGAACCAGCTAGTATAGGAAAAGTGTTCAGATGCAAGTGCTTCACTTTATTTCTCAGCATTTGAAAACTCACAGCTGAATGTGTAAATTGACAAGTATTGTATCACAGGTGGTGTCAAGGGATATGGAAGTTCTCTGGGTTGTTAGATTTGTGATGGCCTATTTCACCCTTAAAGTTGTGAAAATGCAAGTGTATCTTGTCTGGAAGCAGTTAGATGTCACAAGTAGCTGGGAAGGCTGAGCCATGGAAATCATGAAGGGTTAAGCTTCAGGCTTGGGTTGGAACGCTCTTTTGAACCAAGGGCTGTCGAGAAACATTTTGATACCCCAGACAAAATAAAACTAAGATGGTGCCCTCCAGTTCCATATTCAAAGGATGAGTGGACTCAATTTTTCTTCAACATTGATAAGGCTGCAGCAGCTTCTACTGTACCTGAAGGCAACAAAGAGGGTGAAGACTCCTCTCCATCCTACTCTGTCTAATGATAGGGCTGGTCCCAGTTGCTTCCTCTTTATTTCCCAACTGGTGCACTTCCTATACTGATTGGCAGCAGTGGCATAATAAGCCCAACAGTGAGTCTCTAGAGCAGTGGTTCTCAACCTGTGGGTCCCCAGATGTTTTTGGACTTCAGCTCCCAGAAGCCCCAGCCACTATGGTCAATGCTCAGGGCTTCTGGGAGCTGAAGTCCAAAACATCTGGGGACCCACAGGTTGAGAACCACTGCTCTAGAGGAATGATTATGAATAATGCCACCTGGAACTGAAGACAGTTGTATTCCAGAGCATCCTGAAGGCATCAGGCTGGGGAAGTCAAGCTTATATACTGTAGCCTCAACTTTTTTAAAAAAATAATTAATAAACATCAACACTGAAAAGACAACCACCAATCAAAACAATATATCCAAAAAGAACAAAAGAAAAAACCCCTCATAACTAAGAGTTACAGATCACATTGCAATTATTAAACAAGAAATAAAACATATTTAAATAAAATTAACAAAGATAACTAAAATAAACAAAAGAACAGACTACAACTAAATAAAAATTGTTCCCGTCCTTGTCGCAAACCACTTTTGCTTATATAATTGTACTTAGAATCATTACTTAAAATTACTATTAAATGTTGCTCATTATCATTATACTCATTAACTATTTTAAATTCTAAATTTCTTACTTTTCTATTTTATGTTGAATATCATCATTATTAATTACTACAAGATATTATTTAAATCCATAAATTAATCCTCAAAAAGTCTATTTCCTCTATTTAAACACACCATACTTATCTTAATATTAAAATAGCAACAACCAATAATCTAATTTAATTTTCATAATACCATTCTCATGATAACAATAGCATTATTAAAAAGAACAGTAATGTGCAAGTTCAAAACCCAAAGATCATAAATTCACTCTCATTTTCCCTTAGATAATCCATGAAGCCTTATCCCGTTGCCCAAAGTTGGCCAGGTTTATGCCAAAATATTGCATTCTTGTTTTTTTGTTTGTTTTATATCCCCTGTTTCTTACACTACAGGACCTGAAGCAGCTTACAACACAGGTTACAAAGCAAATATAACTAAAACACGATTGCTGGCACTCTGTTGGTGACATAAGTCCAACTTCTGCCTGTGTATTTTTTTTTTCTTTCAGTCACAATGCTCTATCTCTTGCACAATTACCGCTGAAACTCATCTTTTTCAAGCTGCCTCCCCACTAAACAGCCACACAGTGGCTGGTGGAGAACCACAGACAATGGACAAGTGCCTTGCTATGTGATTAGAACTAGGCACACAATGATGAAGGCATCTTCTGGGGTCTCTCAAGGGTCCTCCAAAGGTTATGGAAGATGACATCTTCATACTGGGGAGAGGCAGCATGGAATACATGGGTCTTCAGGGTGGGATACAGGAGACCATAGTTCTACCATAGTTCCATCTGGTAGAACTTTATGCAACATCTCCTCAGTACAGAATCTTGACCAATTTTTTTAAATAAAATAAACAATCCTATTAAAAACAGCACAAATTTAAATCCATTTAAAAATATTTAAATGTATTTTTCTTACAAATACATTTTAAATGTTTTTATATGGTTTTAAATTTGTGCTGTTTTTAATAGGATTGTTCATTTTATTTAAAAAAAAATTGACCAAGATTCTGGCCAAGTACATATCCCCCTCAAAAGACTCTTGCTAGTCCAAGTAAAAAGGTCTTTGCTTTGCTTGCCAGAAGAAGGAGAGCAGAGAAAGGGCCAGCTTAGGCTCCTATGGGAAAGAATCCCATAGTTTGAGAGCAGCCACCAAAAAGGCATTCTCATATGTCTTCATGCCTGTAGCAGCAGTGAAAGAAATAATCAAAAATGGAGAGGGGTCTGAAAGGAAGTAATGATTTTACCAAAATAAAAGTCCATAAAATATTAGCAGTCAAAGAATGGCAATTCTAAGAATAGGAGACAGTGTGAAAGAAATTTTCCTTTGCATTGCTTTAGGGAAGGGGGAAGAATCCTTCATAGGTAAAAAAAGGATTTTTTTCTCATATTTAAAGTTTTTTAAAAAGCTATCAGCTGTTTTTAAATTTTATTAAAGCAGGGACCCTGGGAATTTGGCTCACTAATCCCTTCATCAAGCCAAGTGATCTGCTTTAGATGAAACAGAACATCTCAAAAATTGAACCTTTGTAAGTTTAAACATTTAAGGCTGTCATTTCTCAATTTAGAATACACACTTTGGATGTGTTTTTTTTTCTAGTGTAATGTCTTATTTTCCAGCACAGACAGAAATCCAAGACAAATACAAGCCTTTTGCTTCCGCAGTATTGGCACCAAATGAATCTATCCATCTCATTTCGTGGCATTTTTATATTTTTAATGTTTTTTTTAAAAATTTAATGGGAAAATAATTTAATGGTCATCATCATCATCATCATCTTTATTTTCTTTTTTTTCCCCCAGGTTGGGACTCAAACTTTTAAAAAATTAAAAAGACAAAATTAAAACCCATAGAATACAAAAGTTAAAACATAGTTAAAAATAAAAAAAATTAAAACAATGTTAAAATACAAAAATTAAAAATAAGCATTCATAACAACACAATATTCATTTCATTATTCATTATTAACAGGCCACATGCAATCACATATTGAATGACTCTCTAAATCAGTTGCTCTCAACCTGGGGGTCAGGCCCCCTTTTGGGGGGTTCAAACAACCATTTCACGGGGGTCCCGCTCCTAAGGGCCCCCCTTTTAAAAAGAAGGTGGCCTCACAGCCAATGGGAGCAGTGTTTCTGGACCCCTGCACTGGGAGGAGGGGAGATGAGGCATGCTGGGTTTTTCCCCCATCTTTCCCTGCCTGGGGGGAAAACACGGGGAGGTTTGGGGAGTCCTCCATGTTTTATTGTTTTAGGATAGCAGTAGACTGAGGAAATAGTGATAGTAGGCTGTTAGCTATTCCCAGGCCCAACCTTTTCCTTTGGCTAATTTTCAAAGGAACCATTTGGCATGATGACGTTCGTTCTTTTACAACTATCTTAGGAGAAACTTTTCTGTTAAAGTGTAAGGTGGGGGGAAAACTTTCCCATTCTCGAGCTTTAACGTCTGAAGACAGCATCCCTTAGTATGTTACAATAAATCTTCTTTTAAAGTTTGTTGATCCGTGTAAGAGTGAATCTGTTCCTGACAAAAGTTAAAAATTTCTTTCAAAAAATGCACCAATTGATGGACCAGTCGATTACTGAAGAAGAGCAAGGATCTGCAGAATCTGATGGAGCAAAGGAAACTGAAGTGCCCCTGGATACCAAGACAAAATTGGGTTGACCGAGGCTAGGGAAACCCCCACAAGCGGCCAAACCTGGGTCTGGGGGGGAAAAGCCACATCGTCGTTGAGACAACGCAGAAGGGCTGCTGGAGGGGGATACATCAGCAAAAGACCTATCCCTTTTGGAGGAGATAAAGCAAATGGAAACCGAACTGGAAAGAAAAGATGAGGAAAAAACCCCAACTAAAAGCCCATGCTAAAAGAGATGCGCACCCCGCCCCTTTTCCGCAGACAGGGAGATCACCGGAGGAAAAACCCGAGCGGCTGTCTCGGCGGCAGGCACCCCGGGGGTCCCCCCCAGCAACCAACAGGGCACACCCCAGCGCCACTGTTACTGGGAAAATGGGGGAAACCTTTAAAAACGCCTTCAACGGGAAGGGGGAGAAACTCCCCTTTTTTTTTTGACTATGGCAAACAATTTCATGATTGATCACGGCCATCTATTTGGGGATATGCGGCCCGAATTCGATACCTAAGCCAAGGTTTTAAAGGACTGGCAGCGACTGGGTAGCGAACCTTATGACTCCCGCCCCCCCGAAACTAAAAAATTTGAGCTTTTCCCATGAACCATCTGGGGGAAACCGTTTTGAAGCCCCCATTTATTGGAAAACCCCAAATATCAACTGAAACGAATGAAAAAAGGGGGCGATTGGGGACGTATTCCCGTGAATTTAGAAACCTGGCCACCAAATCCCGTGGAGTGATAAAATTTTAATTGAGTTATACAAAGATGGACTAAATCCTGATATTCTACACGGGTGTTTAATGAAGGGCCAATCCACAGACCCTGCTAGGTTGGGTCAGACTAGCTACTGAAATGGAAGGCATAACCCAGACTGTTCAGCTGAACCGACAAAAACAAGACGTGCCAAAACGACAACCTCGCGGCCCCACCGTCCTAAATGTGGGGGGAAAGGAAAAACGTCCCCCCGTTTGGGCATGTGCTTTAACTGGGGAAAAACCCGGGGGGCCACCTCGCCAACACCTGCCGCGGAAAAAACCCCGGGAGGGGGACTAAGGGAGCACGAGCAGACCCAAAGGATATAAAATTCCCCACATCAGACAGCGGCCGCCAAACAACCACTTAGACGCACTTCTAAGGCCCCTGCGGGCGGCGACAGGGGGAACTCCGATCCCGATGATGAAACCACCTCTTCGTCCTCATCTGACATAGATGGAGATTCTAAACCTGACTGCGATGACGGGGCAAGCGGGGGGAAACATCTTTAAGTATTCCTAAAATTCCCCATTTCTACGCCACGGTTGCGATTAGTGGCAGCGATGGGACTTTGCATTTTCATGGGGCATTAATTGACTCTGGCTGCTCCAGAAGTTTGTTACCCCCCAAATTGGCCAAACAATTGAAAACTCTTTATGAGCCCTTGGAATGCCCCATCAAATTAACGCAAATGGATGGGACCTCAATGACTGGGGGAGTAATTAGTAAAATCACTAAGCCCATCTCTTTTCAAATGGACAAAAACAATTACAGCATGCGATTTCTATTTCCCCCAAGGCGATGCAGTTCAAATTGGTCTTGGGAATCTTTTGGTTTCGTGAATATAACCCCCAGATAAACTGGACTGCTGGCACTATGTCCTCTTCAGATGAAAACTTTTTTTCCCCATAAAAATTGCAACAAATTCCTTCACACTACCGAGATTTCCAAAAGGCTTTCCACAAAAAAGGGAGGCTGACAAATTGCCTCCCCACACGGACTTTGACTGTAAACGGGAAATTTAATTGACGGGGCCACCCTGCCTAAACCAAAATTTTCCCATGAGCCAAAAAGAACTCCTTGCTCTCAAGAAGTTCCTAAATAAAAACTTGGCTCGCGGTTTTAAATCAAGCCCTCTACAGCCCCCACGGCGAGTCCTGTCTTCTTCCAAAAGAGAAAAGATCCCAGCGCGGATCCGAACTGATAGTTAACTACTCTGCTATTAACCAGGTTTTTTCCCCCAATTGTTATCCCATACCTCTGATCCAAATTTTTGGACCATCTTTTCAAGGAAAATATTTCACCAAACTTGTTTAAAGAGGCTTTTCATAGGATTAGAATGGACCCGGACTCTGAGTGGCTCACCACCTTTGTAACTCCTCTGGGGCTTTAAAATGGACGGTTTTTCCCCTTTTTTGGCTTACAATCGGGGCCATCTGTGTTCCAAATGTTTTTGAACACCTTTTTCCATGACTTGTTGTATCAGGGGGTTCTGATTTATCTGGATGACTTTTTAAATTTTTGCAATTATGGAATTCTTTGTGTATTGGTTCGTGAAGTGTTACGAAGGCTTATAATAACAACCTCGTGGTTAATCTATCTAAATGCCAATTTGACACCCAAACTTTTGATTACTTGGGATATAGGATTAAATTTTACTTAAAATGGACCCTTTTGAAGATTAACTCCATTTTGCAATGGCCCCTCCCTAAAACTTTTAAAACAAATGCAGCAATTTCTTGGTTTTGGGAATTCTACCGGAACTTTATTGAGGATTTTGCTCCCCTAACGCTTCCACTCACCAACCTTCTACGGAAACCTAAAGGATCCACTCGGGCAAACCCCCATGCTTTTTGGTTTGCCTGATTAATCCGGGGTTTGACCATTTGAAATCTAAAATTTTCCTCTTTAGCCCTTCTCCTTTTTTCCCCACAGTACGAAGCAATTCATTGTGCAAACGGATCTTCGGACTTTGCCATGGCAGCCGTTCTTTTTCAACATGACACCACAGGAGCCCTAGGCCTTGTGCTTTCATTTCAAAGAAATTTTCCCCTCAACAAGCTAATTGGCCTATTTGGGAGAAAGAAGCCAAAAGGGTATCCATTTTTTTCCCCTGTCCTCTTGGGGATTTGCTTGAAGGGGCTCGACTTCCCCCTTTAATTTTTGGGCTGATCATAGGAATTTGCAAGCCTTACAGTCTGCTAAGAAACTCTCCCCTAAGCAGGCGGGGATGGGCTGGGAAATTTTTTCCCGAGATTCCGATTTTAAAAATTTTTTTCAAACCTGGCCGAACTAACCAACTGGGGGGACCCTCTCTCTCGACTTCCCTGTTTTGCGGAATCCCCTGCTACGTCCTCCCACTCCAATACCTTGTTTCCTGCCTCCTCTCTGGCTTCTCAAGTGACTACTCGTGCATTAGCAAAGACAAGGCTTTCTGCCCCCCCTTTCTCCCCCTCCCTCTATCATTCATGCAGCGCATGCAGACTCCTGGCTACCGGCCCAAATAAAATAGAATGGGTTACAATTCCCCCCTTTTTTGGCACCAAGGTCTACGTTCCCCCTGCTGCCCCGGGGGAAGTTATCATGATTCCAAACCCCCCTGGACATTTTGGGTTTTTGAAAACCTTGCATGCGATTCGCCGCCTTTTTTAGTTTTGGATTAAACCCCCCGGGAAACTTACATTAAGCAGTGTGCCACTTCCCAAAGTTTCTAAATCGCCCACATCTAAACCTCAAGGGCTCCTGCAACCTCTGCCTGGCCGCTAGCCCCTGGTTGGGTATCGCATGGGATTTTTCGTTTCTTTCCCCCTTTTACACGGCTTTCATGTTATTTGGGTTGTTACTGATCACTTTTCCAAGCAATGTCATTTTGTGCCTCTTAAAAAAAGTTTCCCCGTGCTGACCAGCTGGCTGACCTGTTCCCTTAAACATTATGGAAACTTCACGGACTACCTTCGGTGATCATTTCGGACAGGGATCCAATTTTCACTTCCAAGTTTTGGGCTTGTCTACTGAAAACCCTTTGGGGGTCACTCAGAAACTCAGCAGTGCTTATCACCCTCAAACAAATGGGCCCAAACTGAGCGTGTTAAAAACCTCTTGAACAATTTCTTAGGTGTTTTGTTTCTGAGAACCAGAATGATTGGGCTCCGCTCCCTTCCGTTCGCTGAGGTTTCCCTAAATTTTGCGGTTCATACCTCTACTGGAAAACCCCCCCTTTTAAATATTTACGGCTTCCTTCCTTCTCCTTTCCCCCCCCCCTCCCTCTCTTCCTCCGCTCCTCCTTCTGTTTCTGCTTGGGTCTCTAAATTTTCTGGCATTTGGCAATCCGTTTTAGATGCTATAGCATCCGCTAAAGCTTCCCCCAAACGTTTCGCTACCGGTAAACGGCAGCCTAAAACCCCTTTACCACCCGGGGATTTGGTTTTCCTTTCTTTAAGAACATTTCCTCTCCTTCTCCGTTTAAAAAAATTTCCCCTCGTTTTCTTGGACCTTTTCCGTGAAAAAGGGGTTTAAAAATTTTTTTAACTCAAAACCCCCCTTCTTCCCTCAAGGCTATTCATCCTTTTTTATTCCCCGTTTGCTGGGAAAAGGGCACCTTCGCTGACTTCTTCGCCGGCTGATGTTCCTCAACGCCCCCCACTGACTTGCTACTGCATTCATATTTCTATTTAGTTTTTTGTCTTTCTACTGTTCCGTGATATTTTCTATATTTTGTGTATCTTTATGTATATATTTTTTTAAAAAAAATGGGGGGAGGATGTTTGGGGGTCCTCCATGTTTTATTGTTTTAGGATAGCAGTAGTTTAGGAAATAGTGATAGTAGGCTGTTAGCTATTCCCCGGCGCCAACCATTCCTTCTGGCTGGAATTTAAAAGGGAAACCCTTTGGCATGATGACCCTTTGTTCTTTTACCTTTTTAGGAGAAACTGTCTGTTAAAGTGTAAGGTGGGGGGAAAACGTTCCCTTCTCAAATTTAACGTCTTGAAAAAGCATCCCTTCTATGTTACAATAAATCTTCTATTAAGTTTGTTGATCCGTGTAAGAGTTTAATCTGTTCCTGACAGGGGAGCCTGAGGTGGAGCCGGAGGTGCGGAGAAGGGGGGGAGAGAGTTAGAGCCTGAATGTTAAGGCGGAGGTGAGGACACCAAGGGAGAGAGCTGGAGCCGGAGTGTTAAGGCGGAGGTGAGGAGAGGAGACCCCGTGCTGGGGAGAGGGGAGAGGAGGCGTGCAGCCAGGCACAGCCAGGCACAGCCAGGCGCTGCTTGGACTCTCACGCCTGCACCACACACACACACACACGGAGGGCTTTCCCCCTTTAGTGTTCCCTTTTTTTCCCTTTATGCCGGCTTGCAGAGTCAGAGTTGCTTGCCGGGGGGAGTGAGCAGCCGGGCACTGCTTGGCCACCCCGCCCGCACCGCCCGCACCCACACACACACACACACACACACAGATGGCTTCCCATTCAGGGTTTATGGCGCTGGGTGGGGCGTCTGGGAGGTAAAACCCCGTCCCCTCACCCTCTTCGCCTCACGCTCATTCATGCCAGCGAACAGAGTTGCTTGCTGGGGCGAGCGAGCAAACTGGGCTCCGCTTGCTTCCCAAAGTGACAGGGCTGCAGCAGCAGCGATCGCCCGGTCGTCCGCTCCCTTTTGGGCATGCTGCTCCGTAGGAGTTGTAGTGTGGCTGTCACCTTTGGTCCGGCAGGCAAAGGGGGGGAAAATTTCCCGTGGCGGATCTGCCATCTGACGGGGGAGATTGGTCCCTCCGAGACCAAGAACTCCGTCGGGAAAGGAGCAGAGGGTGTAAACCAAGGGCTTCGGTTTGTGTAGCAAAAGCCCCTGAGGCTCCTTGGTTGGTTTTTTTTGTTTGTTTGTTTTGGTTTTTTGACCCGAAAGCGCTGCTCTGATCCGTCCTGTGGACTTTGGCCATTTCCACATTCCAGTTCCAGTTCAAACTGCAAACCCCAGGATTCCATAGGATGGTGAAAGTGGAATAATAGCGCTATAACAGTCTAGTGCAGAAATAGCCAGGATGACTTTCCCCTCTCGCTTTTGTTGTGCGTGGACCCTTGGCGCTTGCCACACGCACGTGTTGTGTTCTTCGCCCTGACTGTCTTGCATCCATCGCTTTTTGTATGTTCAGCATCCGCACTCCCTTTAAGGGAGGGAGGAGAGGGAGGGAGTGAAACAAAACACGTCTGCTTATGCGTCACCATCTTTCCTCTCTCCCTGTCCTTTCCTCCCTGCGCCTCGTGTAAACTGTGGGCTGTTTCGGCATTGCCTTTGGAAGTGACTGGCTTTTTGAACTGTGGAAACCCAACATTCAGAACTAGAACTACTGCCTTAATTCTGGCATTGATGGACGCTTTCTGTGCTTAAAAAAGGGGGGGAGGGTTACCAGTTTTTAGGCATTAGAAGTCTATCCAGAGCAGTGATTTAGGGCAGTGTTTCCAATCTATTTGATGTTGGAAATAACTAACTAACTAACTAAATAAATAAATAAATAAATAATAACGAAAATGATTTTATGGTTGGGGGTCACCACAACATGAGGAACTGTATTAAGGGGTCGCAGCATTAGGAAGGTTGAGAACCACTGCTCTAAATAAAAATGTCTTTCCCTGACTGCAGAAGGAAAGTAGGGAGGGTGCCAGTCTGATTTCTCTGGGAAGGAAATTCCAGAGCCTGCAGACAGCCACTGAGAAGGCCCTCTCCTGTATTCCCACCAGGTATACCTGTGAAGGAGAGAAGGGCAATCTCATAGCCCTGGCTGGTTTGTAAGGGAGGATACCATCCTTCATATAACCTGGACCTGAGCCATGTAGGGTTTCCCACAAATTAGGAACATTTTTTTTTAATGGCAAGTGTTGATTAACAGCAACAGAGGCCCTTTCCGCACGAGATCACTGTCTCGTTTCTGCCACAGGATGGCAGCAGTCAGCAGGTTGCACTTCTGCATGACATCATCACTTTCCTGCTGCCATCCTGTTGCAGAGTGTGGTACTTGCGCAGTTTTTGCAAAATGGAAAAAATCCATTTCGCGTCTGTGATCACATGATGCTCCCATCACTTCCGGCCATGCAGAAGCAATGAAGCTCATTAGCAAAGCTTCCTGACATAGTGCAGCAATGGAAAAAGCCCGGCTGCACTGTGGAAGGAAGACATGGCGCCATTGCATTCTCTTCTGCATGGTCCAAGCAGGTGAAGAGGGAAGCATTGCTGACACATTCCCTTCTGGACCCAGGACTGCAGTGAGATGACGTGGAAGAGCATCGTCATGCAGAAATGGCCAGTCTCTTTCTTTAAAAAAAAAACCACCACACTCTAAAATAGTGATATTCCAAGGTCTAGTTGAAACACGTAATTAGAATGTTAGTTGTCATCAGTTGTCTATTGTCACATCTGTAAGAGGTTTGCCTCCAGGCAGCTATACTGATAGCTTTACTTAATAAAACCTTGGTATCAAGAGATACAAAACTGGAAAGGACCTGAAATCACTTTGCAGTCAGAGGCACTGAACTAACCCCCAAATATTTTGCATATTATTATAGCCCAAATTTGTTAGTAATTTGTTTTGTTTCCACACTTGTTAGCAATGGCATGAATGAACAATCTTCACTGAGAAGTAGCTTATATAAACAGTATCAGTCCTCCATCCATTTGGTTTAGACTCCCAATAGTCCTAAATTAGTTCTGCTTCATGTTACCTAACTGATCCTCTAATGGGATCAGTTTGAGAAAAGTATCTGGGTATGCCTGCAGAGGAAACTTTATGGGTTATGATATGGTCAAAGAATCCTATATATTCAGTTTCATCTTCTATAAAGAAACATATGAATAAAATAATTAACAGGTGGTACTACAATCTATTATGATTAAGTTATATTTTAACAAATCTAAAGCCCCTTTGCTGGAGGTGCAAGATAAGTATAGAATTTCACCTTCACATATGGTGGCTTTGTCCTAATGTTCACCAATTCTAGTTATTAGTATTTGAGGAAATCTCCAAAATGACTAATCAACATGTTTCTACAAAGCCTGAGGTGGGAATATTACATATGTTCCATGAAGATAAGATAACTGAAAAACAAAGATCTGATACGTTTCTTTTGTGTTGCAGCTAAATTAATATTTTTTAAAAAATAGAAGGAACTAATGGATTTTTCACTATATATAAGTTGCAGAGCAAAACATGATATAGAAATGATTAGATAAACGACTCATTTAATTAAATCTGTAGCCTTTTATTGAATATTCCAAGAGAAACACTATTATTTATCATATCCCTGTAACTCATTATAACCTTTTGTTTTTGAGATGATATTGTTATCTACCCAATGAATTTAAATCTGACAACTATTTTCATCCAGTGAAGCATTCACAATAAATCTTGTGGTACCCTCTCTTATTCTTCTTGTTCACTTATTTTTGTGTTTCTGCTGTTGCTTTTTCATTCAAAAATGTAATCATAAAGAATTGATACAATAAAAGTAAAATACCAAAGAAAGAAAGAAAGAAAGAAACTATTTCTGCATGATGCTTCTGTCCATAGTTTTAAGCAAAGAGAACTAACTTTAAAGCAGTTGCAGAAGAATCTAATTGAATGTAAAAAAGACAGATGCAGACTAAAGGTCTAGTGATTTCCTAGTCATCTACTTACCATTTTGAACACCAACAAATATTGCACAGTGTCTTTTGTCTGAACATGATGGTTGTTTGAATCAACATCAGCATGTCTGCTTTCATTTGTGAAAATGTGCACCAAATCACTGACCTTGAAGTGAGAAATGGATGTGTGAACCTCAAAGTTAATGCAGTACAGGTGAGATTTTTTCCCCTTGAACAGGTTGGCTTACATACAAATGTAACAGCTTAGCTAAGAAAAGGAATGTCTGTCCAATATTCCACAGAAACAATAAGAATGTTCTTTTAATATTTCTTATGCTATGGATCACGGTCCAGAAGCATCCATATTACTACCAGGGATGAATAAGAATTTCCAGACATTCTGGGGAAGAAATCTATGCCAGCCCCTTTAAGGACTAGCCCTACAATTAGGCTGAGTGAGTCAGCTGCTTCAGGTGGCAGATGAAAGACAAAAAGTGGTGACTGTTACCCCAAAGGGTGGGTGACTCAGAGGTCCACCTGTGGTGGCAGTGCTTCCAATGAATGGTGAGGAATTATTAGCTTAAAGGGAAGCCTGCAAGCACAGGGTAACCTTACAGGATCTTTCCACCTTTGTATACTAGTATTAATGCAGAGACACCAGTTGGAGATTCAAGGAATGTTTTATTGGGGGGAAATCACAAACACATGCAAGATTCAAGCAGTCTCACAACCACACAAGGCTAACTGAAGGGAAGGAAGGAAAAATTGGATAGTGAGAAGTTAGGGCAAAGTGAATGATATTTATCTGGCCTGCAGAGAATTGTTGAAGCAATGTAGCTCAGACTAGGGGTCTGAGGGTAGTACAAGAACAGGAATCTGAGCAGCAGAGTAACAGCCTAGTGTACTATGAATTGTATAGCTCAGAACTAGAGTTTAAATACCCTGTTTCTGCCCTGAGGGAAAAGGTGTTAATGGTTCTCTGGCAGAGCAGACAGTGAGGTCTAGAATGGGCTAATGGCCTTAGTGTTAGGTGACAAAGCATTGATGGAAATTGGGGTAGCTTCTTAAAGTCTGAGCAGGTGAGGAAACAAAGGAGAGTTTCAGCAAGAAGAGGAAACAGGTTGATGAACATTGGTTGCTCTATTGAGACAACTTCATGTGCTATTGTGTTGGAAGGCTGAGTCATTGAGGGATTATTGCAAGCTCATTAGCATGAGAGCTTCCCAAGTGATACCACCTGGCCATGCCCTGAGGTCCCAACTGACCTACTTTTGTATGTGTTCAGCCAATCCTCTTTGCCAGCATGGCTTTTCAGCCATAACAATTTAGTGCCAGTTAAATAATGTTAAGACAGAGTGAGGAGGTATGGCATGGTAACAGTTACAAGGTGGTGGACTTCCGGTGGCGGCGACACAGCGAGAAGTCGGAGTCCACGAGGCTGTGGAACTCCAATCTTCAAGCGATCGGTATTTCCCTCGGAAAGTGAATATCTTTAGAGGGAATCTGATCTCCCGAAGAAGGGAGATCGCGGAGGAGGCTCGACGGGGGTCCGGATCACCCCGAAGTGCGAGGAAGAAAAGGAGAAGGTGAGGACAAGCACTCGGGCTGTGGGACTGCAGAGCCACCATTATCGCTTGAAGAGCCCAGTGAGGGCAAGCTGTGTTCCCACCGATACAATTTAACACATATCAGATAAGCGATTAAATTTGAGCCTTGGGTAAGTCGCCCGGACAGACTTTTGCTGATATAACTGGACTTTTTTTTTCTTCTTCTCTAATAAGCAAGCAGCGGGTCCCTGGAACGATATTTCCAGGGCTGAGAAGGTAATTGTGAAAAGGACATAAGGATCGGGATAAAGAACGGAATTTTTTTTTCTTTCCTTTTTTTTTCTTTTTTTCTTTTTCCCTTCATCTCCCTATAAACTTGGGGGGTGACGAAATAGTGTAATTTTGGGACCTACCTGAAGGAGATTTTTTGGAGATTTATTGGAGACGGATAGGATCATTGAAAAATCGGGTGTTCCTTCTCGGACTTGGAAGTGTTATTATAGAACAGACCGACGCCATCTTTTCTCTCCCTATGGAACCACCCCGGACTGTTTGATTGGATGGGAGGTGTGTGTCACTCATCTGTGGTTGCCCGGCTGATTGGTTGGAGGAGCGGACGGAAAGAACTTTGAGATCTACATGTGAGGCTGGTTACAATTAAGCTTTCCTCGTCTTCTATAAGAACAGGACTGGGACGTGGGAGATTTTGTTGAAGGAGAGATTGTGGTACTCGGAGCCCTGAGTCCGGAATTGGAATCGAGCGGCCGGAGAGGCGGAGCGCTGGTGATCGCGGTTACGGGGGAGAAAAAGGAAGACTCTGGGAAGTGACGTGCCGAGTAGAGCCTTGGAAAGCATCTAGGACTTAGTTAAAGGCAGAAGAGCTATTTGCAGAAGAGTGCGGTATAACCTATACAGTCCAAACAAGAAGAGAACGGGAGGATTTGATAAGACTTGTGGGGGGGGGTTTCATTAGAATAATGGGCTATCTTTAAAGAGATATTGTGAAACCTCTCAAAAGTGAGGAAGTTAAAAATTTTGCTACATTTCATCGTAAGTATCTCATTGTAATATTTTATTGTTCTTACTAACCCCCCCACTTGGCTAATCAACTTTCAATAATTTAATTAATTCATTGAAGCTTATAATATTTATTTTAATTTCATTATATTTTGGTGACCTATCAGAATTTGTTGATTTCTCCTTATTCTCCTTTTTCCTTTTCGTTAGCTAAACTACTTAACTTAAAGTGTTGGTAAGTTTCAAACGGAAATTGATGTCAAAATTGGATTGATCTTTATATGAAGTGCTAATATAGTTTGTGGAAATACTGTAATTAAGTAATACTTAAGTGATATTGAATAGTCCCTGAAAATAATCCATTCAACAATTCATTCAAAAACAATTCATTTAAGTGCCAGTTGGTAAGGTCTGTTTGTGGTTTAAAGTCTGTATTGAGGTGGGTTGCATAAGTGTTTTGGAATTAAATTGGTGGAAAAAGAGTTGAGGAATAGGTACAGTTAATTAGCGGAAGGATTTGAATTTGAAGAAGAATCAAGAAAAAAGAAAGAAGGTGAGTGTAAGGTGAGTGAGTGGGAATTAGAAGAAGGTTTAGAAGTAGGAAGAGGAAGTTGGTTTAGCAGGTAGTAGAAGGTAGAGAGTAGGTGGAGAAGGTAAGAAGAAAATAGTTAAATAATTAAACAATTCAATCTAAATAGGTTTGTCCAACCGATCTAAATAAAGTTAAGTGAAATATACTAATTGAGCTTTTTTATATAAATTGAATTAAGATTAATAAACGGAAATACTAGTGTTCTGGTGTTTAAGTTAGATTCAGTTAATATAACTTAAAATAAATTCAATTTAAATTAAAATCTAAATTTAATCTACTAAGTAGTGGTAAATTTAATCAAAAGTATTCAAAATGATGGCTGCAGGAAAGAGGAAGGCAGGAGCAGGAGCCCAAACACAGACACAGATTCAATCCCTCTTGCAGAGGAGAGCATCGATAGAAACAAAAACCACAACTTTAGAGATGAAGATGGATACATCGGAAAACCAGGGCACAAGCCAGAATATGGGACTTGGTATAATGGAAGAAATAAGGAAATTGACCACAACATTTAAAAATGAAATGAAAGAAGTTAGGTCTGAAATGAAACTTATGAGATCGGAAATAAAGACAGACATGAAAGAAGAATTGGCAACTTTTAACACAAAATTGGATAACATCTCAAAAGAATTAAAACAACTGAATGAAAAGGTGAAAGGAGTGGAAGAGAAAACAGAGAAATTGGAAACCCAGGCGGGGAGAACCGAAGAGAGGACAGAATCATTAGAACGTTCAACACTATCAATGGACATAAAAAGTAGAAGCAAATCATTAAAGATAAGAGGATTGCCGGAGACTACTCAAGAGGATCTATATAGAAGACTTATTACGCCACTAGCACGTTTTATAGGATGGATTCCGGATCAACTTGATCTGGAGATTGATAAAGCTTTCCGGATAAATTCCACGATTGCGAAGCGCAAAGGTATACCACGAGACATCGTGGTGTACTTTTGCGAGAAAGAGTTAAGGACTTGGTCCTACAATGTAGTTACGAGAAGAAATTCATAGTGGAGGAGGTTGAGGTTAAAATTTTCAAGGACGTACATCCAGCTCTGCTGAAGAGAAGGAGAGATTATCACTTCCTCACGCAATTGTTGAGAGAACATAACATCAGATACACGTGGGAGAAAACAGAAGGCATTTCCTTCTTATGGAATCAGAAGAGAATTGTCCTAAACACTGTTATGAAAGCACGTGACTTTTGGAGAAGACATAAAGAAGAAATAACTGGAAGAGAACGTATAACACGAGAACCAGAGGAAGAGAAAAGAGAAGAAGAAGTTCGAAATACACAAAACGTGAGGAGAAAGTGTAGGAAGGAACAAATGAAGCAGGAGATGGCTAAAATACGAAGAGAAGAAGAACTGGAAGGAAGACAGGAGGTAGAAGAAAAAAGTGTGGAGGAGGAAGATCAAGACGAGGAAGAGGTGGAGGGAGAAGAGGAGGAGGAAACAAACTCCTCACAGGATTTAGAGACAGAAGAACAAAGAAGAAAAGGATTAGAAGAAACAAGGTAGTATACAAAAGAGGTTAATTGAGTGAATCAGACAAAAAAAAATGACTTTGAAGCTGTTATCTTGGAACGCACATGGAATGAATGCTCCCCACAAAAGAAGACAAATATTTCATTATTTAGAGAAGCTAAAGCTGGACGTTATTGCTATTCAAGAAACACATATTAGGACTAAAGAACTGAAATATATTAAGAATCCAAAATTGGGTCAGAGCTTCTCTTCATCAATCGATAAAAAGAAAAGAGGAGTAACAATATATATAAATAAGAAATTTGAAGCAGAACAACTATATTGTGATAAATCAGGACGCTGTGTGATAGTTGAAGTAAGCTTGCCGGACATGAAATTGATTGTAGGGGCAGTATATGGCCCATTAGGGAATAAAAGTAAATTCTATCAAAATTTAGCAGAGAAATTATTAGATTTGGAGAATCACAAGGTAATTTTAATGGGAGATTGGAATGGGATAATAGACCCACAAAAGGATAGATCGGGAGGAAATAAAAAGAACCAAAGGAAACTTCCAAAAAGCTTTTTTGATATGTTAGATAAAATGTCCCTTGTAGATACGGGAAGCAAAATAAAAGAAAAAGGGGAGGAATTTACCTTTTACTCAGAACGCCATGGTTCCTGGTCAAGGATAGATAGATTCTTGATAGCGACAGATTTAATCAGAAATATGGTTAATATGGAAACCCTCCCTAGAGTAATCTCGGATCACTGCCCAATTATATTGACTTTAAAAATTGGTAGAAATTATGGGCGTTGGAGACTAAATGATAGCTTATTAAGGGAAGAATGGGTAGTCACTAAAGCAAGGGAAGAACTGAAGAGATTTTGGGAAATTAATATTGGGAAAGGCCAGTCAGTACAATTGGTATGGGACACTAGTAAGGCGGTAATGAGAGGGTTCTTTATAAATCAGCAATCTTGGTTAAATAAGCGTAGGAAAGAGAAGGAATTATACATTTTAAATAAACTAGAAGAGAAAGAGACTCAATTAAAGAAAAGCCCGAAGGATATGGAAATTAATAAGGAGATTAAATTATGGAGAAAACAATTATCATTGTTAATGACAGAAGAAATAGAAAGGAAGTTAAAATATTTTAAGCAAAAACAGTTCGAATTTGCAAATAAACCCAGTAGATGGCTAACATATAGATTAAAGAAAGAAAGAGAGAAAAAGATTATTTCAGAGTTGAAGGAGGGAAGGGATATTCATTACCGGCAAGAGAAGATAAAAAATATTTTGACAAACTATTTTGAAGAACTTTTCAAGGAAAGAGATCAACCCCCTAATGGGAGTTTTAAATTGAATAAATACTTACATCAGATTAACATAAATAAATTGACAGAGATGCAAAGGGAAGAATTGGACAAACCAATAAATTCTCAAGAAATTAGAGATGCGATTGGAAATTTAAAGGAAGGTAAAGCACCTGGCCCAGATGGATTCACTGGAAAATATTATAAAGTCTTTCAAGAATCACTAACCCCCATCTTAGTTCAAGTAATGAATTCTATCAAAGATCAAAAAATCCCAAATTCCTGGAAAGAATCGGATATAACACTAATTCTGAAAGAAGGGAAAGATAAACTTGATAAAAAAAGCTATAGGCCAATTTCATTGCTAAATATAGATTATAAAATATTTACATCAATTTTAGCCAGTAGATTAAAAAAAATATTGGGAAATTGGATTCACGAAGACCAAAACGGTTTTCTCCCAGGTAGACACCTAAAAAATAACATAAGAGTAATTATAGATATCATTGAATATTATCAAAAGAATCAGAAAGAACTGGCCCTAATATTTTTAGATGCCGAAAAAGCATTCGACAATGTTAAATGGAAGTTTATGTTTGAAGTGATGAAGGAGATGGAATTTGGGGAAAGATTTCAAGGATGGATTCAAACATTCTATGACGATCAAAAAGCTTGCTTATTGGTTAATGGGGAAAAAACTAGATCGTTTAAGACTACTAAAGGAACAAGACAGGGATGCCCTCTTTCTCCTCTACTCTTTATAATGTGTCTCGAAATTTTGAATATAAAAATCAGGAACAATAATGAAATTCAGGGTATAAAAATAAAGGGATATGAATTCAAACTGCAAGCTTTCGCAGATGATTTAGCTCTAATAGTGGAGGATCCACTGAACAGTATCAAACCCCTACTAGAAATTTTAAAAGAATATGGTACGATGGCTGGATTTAAAATCAATAAAGATAAATCTTCAATGATCATAAAAAATATGACCCAATCAAAAGAAATAGAATTAGTGAAATACTCTGGTTTTAAAATAGTAAAAAAAGTCAGATATTTAGGAATAATATTAACAAAGAATAACTCAGATTTGTTTGAGAATAATTATAATAAAATTTGGAAGGAAATATGGGAGGATTTGCAAAAATGGAAAAATTTACACTTATCATTGCTTGGAAGAATATCCACCGTAAAAATGAGTATATTGCCAAAACTAATGTTTTATTTCCAAAATTTACCCATTATTACCAGTGAGAAACCATTTCATAGTTGGGAGCCAGAACTGAGTAATTTCATATGGAATGGGAGGAAACCGAGGATTAAACGAAAATATTTGACTGAAAGGAAAGAGAATGGCGGATTGAGTATGCCTGATCTAAAATTATATTTTGAAGCTTCAGCACTTTTATGGATGAAAGACTGGATACTTCTGAAAAATGATAAGTTATTAAAATTGGAGGGGTTTGACTTATATTTTGGATGGCACGCTTATATTTGTTATGACAAATATAAAATAGATAAAACATTCACGAACCATCTTGTAAGAAAGGCGATTTTAGGAAATTGGCTAAAATTTAGGGGAAAAATGTACTTAAAATTACCCTGTTGGATATCTCCCCATGAAGCCTTTCATAAATTAGAAAAAGTTAAGATCAAAGAATGGATAACATATAGAGATATTCTTAAGAAAGAAGGAAAGGATATCAGACCTAAAACAAGAGAGGAGATGATGGGGGAGGGGTATCGGACACATTGGTTTTTACACAGGCAGTTAATAGAAAAATATAAAAAGGATACTAAAGATAAAGGGATAGAATGGGAAGACAATGAGTTTGACAAGATAATCAATTCCGAGACAAAACGGCCCTTAAGTAATATTTATAGATTGTTATTGAATCGGGATCTAGAAACAGAACTAGTTAAAACTAATATGATAAAGTGGGCTCAAGAAATAGGTCACCCAATACCTTTAGAACACTGGCAAAAAGCGTGGAAATTGAATCAAAAATTCACTTGCAGCTATAATTTAAAAGAAAAATTTTTTAAATTATATTACGGATGGTATCTGACCCCGGTCCAAATAGCCAAAATTTATAAAAGTAAGGGTATCTCTAAATGTTGGAAGTGTCAAGAGGAAGGTTCCTTCTTCCATATGTGGTGGAGTTGTAAAAAAGCTAAGATATACTGGAAGCAAATTCACAATTCTATAGAAAAATTGTTTAAGATTAAATTTAAATTAGCCCCAGAAATTTATTTGTTAAATATCTTTGAAGGGTTAGAAACTAAAATGAAAAAAGAAACTTTGAGAATTCTTTGCTACTTGATTTACGCAGCAAGGATCATGTATGCAAAGAATTGGAAAGGGAAGGACATCCCCACATTGGAGGAATGGAAATTAAAAGTTTATGAACTCGCTGAAATGGACAAATTAACTTTATATTTGCGAGATAAATCAAAGGAGGCTTTTCTTCAAGATTGGAAAATATTAAAGCCATTATGGGAAGAAGATTGGGGAGATTCGGCTATAGTTGGTATGTTTGATTAGATTAAATAATTAGTGACAGAAAGAGGGGATGGTGGAGCTTAGATGAAAGGAGTATAATCTGAGAAATAGTGAGTAGTTGTAGAGTAGAATGGATAAGCCAGCAAAAGTAACATTAACGTTTAGAGTAAAAGGGAGTGTATTAGAAGTCATAAGCATACCCAAGGTTGCGATGGAAGAAGTCAAGGCATGCTGTATGAATGGAAGATGAATATAAGAAGTTAATGTGAGGTTGTGTATCTGTTATGTTTTTTTTTTCTATTGGATTTTTTTTTACATTGTAATGTATTGATTTTTTTTCTGTTCTTTTTTTCTTTGCTTTGTTTAATTTTCATTGTTAATTTCCTTTTTTTATTTATTATTTTGGATGTAATTTGCTTGTAGAGTTGGTAGTATGTATGTATATTTGTATGATGTTGATATATTAATAAAATCTATTTTAAATATTAAAAAAAAAAAGTAACAGTTACAAGGTGGTGAAGCACATAGCTGCATGAGTCATGAAGTCCTACCTGTGTAGAGATTCATGGCAAACCATTTCTACTGCTTCCTCACTCTATGATTTCCAGGCTTGCTGGATGGAAGTAATGACAGTTAAAGTCATATAATCCTAATTAAGTTTGCAATGTAGACCCACTCTTCAATATAATACAAGAGTTCCCAATCAGCCTTCACAATAAAAGTCAGAGTAACATTTAATTCCTGAATAAGAAAATGCCTACAATATACTGTACTCAAAGATATAATCTTTACTTGGACCAAAAAAAAAAAAAAAACAATTTCATTCATTTGTCTGGGGCAGTATTTGCTTCTTGAAAAAATTCAACATTTGACTATGAAAGGAAAGAAAATACAATGGAGAATCTTATCTATATAAACTACAGAAGACAAATATAAAGAGGCTTTTGCTTCTCTAAGTATGAAGAGCTGGTATTATCCAAATAGCTCCCCTTGGAATTCTTAGCACATGCTTCCAAAGTGGCTCTGCCAATTCTGCCGAGAAACAGAGTATTTCTCTGTTGAGCTTCCCTATGCAACATAGCAACAATCATCATCAGACACTTGTGGGTACCAACCAAGATAAAATTTTCAAAAGATCAAATAGCTGGCATCTTTATGATAAGCAAGGGATTTACAAATAAAGGAAATAACTCATACTGAGAAAGATACATCACAAGGTGTCCACCACTAGAATTTAATAAAGACAAACTCAGTGTGTTTTGGAGATATGGGCAGACAAATCTGCGCACTGGTTAAGGTATTTGGATTTAAACCAATTAAACCAATTAAATTATGAAACTGTATTGGCATTGCTTGCTAGTGCTTCCTTCCAAAATCTGCATGAATGTTTTCACTGAGTAATAAAAGAAAAAAGCAGGATGCCTTCATTCTGTTTACTGAATAGAATAGAATATTGAAAGTTCTTGCCATGAACCTCTGTACTTGTACCTACTCAGAGGCCGTTTCCGCACTAGCCTGTTATAGCGCGATGATTGCACTTTCAACCTCCTCTGGCATCCTGGGGTTTGCAGTTTCGGGAGGGGCCAGCCGGCCCCTCCCGAAACTGCAAACCCCAGGATGCCAGAGGAGGTTGAAAGTGCAATCATCGCGCTATAACAGGCTAGTGCGGAAACGGCCAGGTTCCTTCTTGGTCCACCTTTCTTGTCACTTAAGCTTTTGTGGTAAAGTAAACCAGGCACTCCCACTTAACATTTATATTAAGCGTAGAAATTTCAGTGTTGGATATTCGCTGAAGTTGCAAGCAGCTTTTTATTTAACATTTTTCTTTTCTATAGAAAAATTGGTTCTCTCACTTAACCCTCCTTTTTGGGCTATATCATCCATTGCACGTACATTTCATAATCTATGTGTCTATGTGCCTTCAAGTTATTTGTCTAAGGTACACTTAATCAAGTTTCAATATATTTTATTGTTATAAGGTGCATTCCATCTTTAAAGGTAGTTTTCAGTATATTTCACATACATTACCATATTTCACCATTTAATACAGTGTAACAGTCAAAATTCTCTGCCTGTTCTAGTTCTAAGCATTCATCTATCTTTTTACCTATATCTCTATGAGAGGGATCAATATGTTTGTTCAGACAAGTACTCCAACTGGAGGGACAAACTACACTGTGTTAATTTATGTTCTTACAGTTTACAAAGATATAGCCATCTCAGTGTATTTTATCATTAAAAGACATAAAGGAATCCAATAGCACCTTTGGGAAGAAGAAATTTCTAGCATAAGCCTTTGTGGACACAGTCTACTTCGTCAGATGCCATTTGATGTTCACAAAAACATATGTCTGATTTTTTTTCTTCCTAGTAAATCTCAAAGTTGCTTCTGGATTCTTTTATACCTTACAGTTCAGTATTTCAGAGGATACAAATTCATAAATCAGAATACCATTCCACACAATTGTCATTCAGTTTTGTTTCTGGTATTCTGGAGAGTCTTAAATCTATTATATTTGTTTACTTATTTCTGTTTCACTACTTAATTCTATCTTGACAGGTATCTAATTGGTATCTGTCACCCAGGTCTGGTTATTTGGTTGGTAGGCCATCACTGCAGTCCAGTTTTCATCATAAACAAGTCAGACTACATTGAGGAGGCTGAGACACAACTGCCCAACCCCAAATTTTACAGAAACCTCTTCAAAGATCCCACTGATGAATATCTGAGGAATTACATAATTTATTGAGAGAATTCTTCACTGATGTACAGAACCACATTCAAATGGACACACCCCAGGAGTCCAAACTGGGCATCTTCTATTTACTAACCAAAATAGACAAATGAGGCAATCTTGAAAGACCTCTTGTCTCTAGCATTAGAACCTTTACTGTTGGGATAGCTGGCTATATAGACTCAGTTCTCAGTCCATATGCCATCAACACTCCAAGTTACATGAAGTATACAACTGACTTCCTGGGAAAATACAATCCATCCACAACCTTCTAGAGAATACATCCTATCCACTATAGATATGGAATCCCTATACATCAACATCTCACAGCAGGATGGACTACAAGCCATCAAGAATATCATCCTGAACGAGGCTACAGCAGACCTAGCCACCAAACTCTGATACTTTGTACCTATTTACAACTACTTGACTTTTGGGAACAATATATACCTTCAAATCAGTGGCATTGCCATGGGCATGCATATGGCACCACAATATGCAAACTTCTTGTGGCTGACCTGGAACGATGCTTCCTCAGCATGTGTACCCGAAAACCTCTCCTCTACCTACAGTTTCTCGACATTTTTTTAAATTTGTCCACATGGAAAGCAATCACTTTAAAAATTCCACCAGGATTTCAACAACTTCTACCCTACCATTTTGCTTATGCAAAAAAAAAAAAAAAATTTTTTTTTTAAAAAAACCAGTTAGTCTAAAAAGTGCTGCTATATCTCTTTTGTCTTTTTCCTCTTCCTCCCTCCCTCCCTTCCTCCCTCCCTCCCTCCTTTTTACATTGCCCCAGCAGGCAGGTGCACTTCAGATCAATTGCCACAGCAACTGATCTCATTGTCTAGTATTGGCTGCTTACTTACGTACTTTCGAATTTCTATTTTCTTATCCATTTTGTCCTGATGTCCGGTGGCTTTCTTAGAGTCTTTCTACTAAGAGTCTTTCTGTTGTACATGGAAGTTCATTCTGCCTTTCTTAGACATTTGATCTGTCCAATGTTCCTTTGGCTTATGACTATACTTCTGCAGAAAATGTTGTAGGGGCAGCCACGTTGGATATTTTAAAAAACAAAACAGAGATGGTATACATGTTTTTCCTGCACACACATTTTCTGTAACTTCCAAAGTAGAATGTAGACATGGGGACCAAAATACTATTGTTTCCCCTGTGTGTGTGTGTGTAGCTTCAAAAGTTAGTGTTTAGTGTACTTTATGCCCTTTGGTTGGTCCAATAAAGATATCACCATAGGTTGGGTTGGTGAACTTGTTGTTTCTTTCTTACTATACCTGTGTGGTTCTTGCCTGTTAAAACTCATCCTTATGAGAAGCCATCTGCTTCTTTTTTTAATGGGACTTTGAATTACAGTGGACCATCTGTATACGCGACCTCTGGATCTATGATTTAGAGTGACCACAGAAAGTCACATCCTTACATAACAGCAGTGACATGAAGCAGATGAACTGAAGCATCTGCATGCACATTGCCACCATTTAATAAGAGGGAAGGCAGAAGAGGAAGAGGAGGAATAAAGCCATTTATTAATTTGTTTGTTTGATTGATTTTAAACCCATCTTTCCAAGGGCACAAAAATAATGCTTAGGGGCGGCCAGCAAGCATCATTAGAATAATAGAATCATAGAGTTGGAAGAGACCCCAGGGGCCATCGAGTTCAACCCCCTGCTATGCAGGAACACCCATCAAAGCATTCCCAACAGATGGTCATCCAACCTCTGCTTTAAAACCTCCAAAGGAGACACCACCACACTCTGAGGCAGCATATTCCACTGCCGAACAGCTCTGATCATCAGGAAGTTCTTCCTGAAGTTCAGGTGGAATCTTCTTTTCTGCAGATTGAATCCATTGCTCCTTGTCCTAGTCTCTGGAGCAGTAGAAAACAAGCCTGCTCCCTCCTCAACATGACATCCCTTCAAATATTTAAATATGGTTATCATATCCTCTCTTAACCTTCTCTTCTGCAGACTAAACATACCCAGCTCCCTAAGGTGTTCTTCATAGGGCATGGCTTCCAGATCCTTCACCATTTTGGTCACCCTCCTCTGGACTCATTCCAGCTTGTCGATATCCTTCTTGAATTGAGGTGCCCAGAACTGGACACAGTATTCCAAATGAGGCCTAACCAATGCAGAATAGAGTGGTACCATTACCTCCCTCGATCTAGACACCATACTCCTATTGATGCAACCAAGAATCGCATTGGCTTTCTTGGCTGCCACGCCACACTGCTGACTCACGTTCAGCTTGTGATCTACCAAGACTCCTAGATCCTTTTCACACGTACTGCTATCCAGCCACACATCCCCCATCCTATACTTGTGACTTTCATTTTTTCTGCCCAAGTGCAGGACCCTACATTAAAAACAAATTAAACAAAAACCTATTAATATCTGCACAATAATCAATAAAAATCAAAACTGGTAGAAGGCCATCTTAATTAGGTCCTCTTAGTGACATTCATATACTTTGATGTACATCTTTTCTGAAAGAGGATGCAGAGAGCTATTCTCTAGCCTCTTGCACCCTGTCCCTCCTCACCTCCACCACCACCATCACTACCACCACCCACCCCTACCGTTGACAGCAGCCAAGCCTCATGCAGCTGCTGCCAAAATGGAAGGAGAGAGACAGAGAGGCATGTGTAAGTGGGTATGGCTTCTTATTCCCCTGCAGTTTGCTGTAGAGAGAGGCAACGGACTGACAACATCCTTGGACCTCTGTCTTTCTCTGTAATGAACTGCAGGGGGACAAGAAGCCATCCCCGCTTCCCAACTGCCTCCCTCCCTACTCCTCCTCCCTCTCCACCAGGTAACAAAAGTCCATAGCACTTGGCTGCTTCCTTGTAGGGGTAGGCATGGAACAATGCTCTTGGCAGAGTTACCTTGTGTCTATGCCCTCTAGACCCCTGGGAATAGGGGACAGACAAGATAGACAAGAATTTTATTTCCATTCATTTTTGACCAGAATTTACCCTATCTTGCAAATCTGAGATGGATTACCCAATTTTTTAAAAAAAAAAATGTGGGAGAAACAGGAAAATATGATATGAATCAATCTAGGTGGAGGACTTTCATTGTTTAACTCTTAGAGGTCTGGTTTAAATACCTTTATATTCAACCTTGTTGGTGTTAAATTATTGTTGTCACCACCTCCACAACATCTATATGGCATACAGAAATATGGTCTTCTCCATTCTAAGAATCAGCTGTATCTACTGAACTTGGCAGGTATAACTGAGAGCTGAGTGGGATTTCATATTTGAAAAATTTACCAAATTTCTTCATGTTTGCACTGGAAAAAAATGTGTACAAAAATGATTGAGAAAGAAATGGAAATTAACAGACTTTCCATCCCTAAACATATCTATGGAAGAAATAAAGAAGTCATGTTAGCTTATAGCATTCCACCTCAGGTATGTCCATGTTCCAACTCCTTTGGAGGTAGGGGATGTCTAGAATCCTGTTCACATTACCAGAATGAGTGATTTAAAAAAAAAAAATGTACAGGCACTTCCAGGTTAGAAAAGACACCTTACAGGGTTAGGACATTAATATGCAGATTTGAGCGCAGTTATCCTGTAGACTAGGCACTTTTCTGCCTTTTGTGATACAGTCCTCAACTCAGAAAGGAAAGCTTTGAACAAAAATGCATATATTGGTGGAAACTACATACATCAATGCCTATACTGGACAAAAGATAAAAATTCATATTTTGGAAAATGTTGGATTTAAAAATACTATATTGGGGTATGTATTTGTTAGGAGATTAGAAACAAAAATGCATATATTGGGGAGAGTCACATATAAAATGCATATATTATGGAAATCAGAATGCTGGAAAAGTCATTTGATGACATTAATGAGATCTTGTTGATTCCTTTAAAAAACATAACTAGTTAACATTAAAATAAAATGATTACATAATCATTTGTAATTACTAAGATGACCAATAATGAATTAATACATTGAGAACATTACACAAAAATAACATTACTGACATTTTAACTGTTACAATAATGACTTCCTTGAAATGTCATTGACATTTTTAGCAAGTGTGGTATAATGAATTAATTTTTTATGATTTCCCTCCGTGTGTGTGTGTGTGTGTGTGTTTATTCTTTTTTCTCATATAGCTGTTTATCTCTCATTTTATAACACAAAGCCCAGTAGGGTCATGTTTACGCATGCATCATAATTGCAACATATTGGCAGCATTTCAACCCACTTCCTAAAATAGAAGATACTGTATCCAGAATGTCACCAAAGAGGAAAAATTATCATCCCCAGCCAGTAAGTCAATTAACTCTTTTAAATATGGCTTTGCTTTACAATTGACCTTTTCTACCAAACATCTGGGCAAATACTGGGGAATATTAAAACCATGTCCCAAAAATCATTAAACCAAATGTCTTGTGAATGAAAAGGACAACAAAATGAGAAGACTGTCTACCGAGAATACCTTCTCTTTGTTACCAAGTAGAAGGCTCATTAGCTGATTTCATTTAGCTGATGTCAAGTTCTTGGTGCTCAAATACGTCTACTCCCCCCTTCACTTGGACTCTAAAGCTTTCAAATTCTTGTTTTCTGACTGTGTGTTGGGGTATCACAGCAGTTCATTAGCAGTTCCATGACAAGTTTTACAAATGGCAGATATGGATGTGAAAGAGAAATCCTGGTTGAATCAAGAGAGGACGTTAGCATGCATGCACACCCCATCACAGTGTCCCAACATACCTGGCTGCTTTAGAGAGCTTTATGTTGTGGCACAATTTGTACTTGAAGGGGACTGTAAGCAGGTTTGGTTTACAAAGCCCCCCCCCAATGCACAAACCTGCCTCATCAGAGCTGCCCATATGTTGCAAGTCATGAAATAACCTGGAATATGGCCATTTCTGCACTACACTCTTATAGCGTGATTATTCCACTTTCAACATCCTATGGAATCCTGGGGTTTTCAGTTTCGGGAGATGTAGTGCGGAAATGGCCTATGTTGTCCTTTGTTTTCATCTCCTTCTTTCTTTAATTTATTTAATCCTTTCACAGCTACGGCTTGATTCATATTCTTTATCCTTAGTGTCTGTAGACAGAGAAAATTGCTAACTGGATACAGAATACATGAGTTGGAGCGTTGTGGAAGACGATGTGAAAGATATTCCACCTTCAGAAATCTGAGTTTCAGAAAGTAACAGTTTCACAGATAGCTTGGATGTGTCAGGAGGCTGCAGTATTTTTTAAATTTCTTTTTACATTGTTTGACTGTTTTGATGTAGTTCTTATGTCGTTATTGTTTTTTAAATACCTAGATGTGGATCTTGACAGGGCAAATGTTACTGAAGGCTGTCCTGGGATTTGTTGTTTGGTGAGCTACTGAGGTACTTCTATCAAATACAGTGGCAATGTTTTCTAGCAGAGAATTTTAAATGTCTTGCAAAACTAGGAATCCCACAATTCTGTAGGATGAAGCTATTGTCATTAAAGTGATATCAAACTGCTGTAATTATGTAATTTAGATGCATTCTAGGAGTCTAATTCTCAGCTTGGCCTTACCTATCATTTCCCATAATGTTGCCTCTCTTTTATTCAAATATAAAATTATAAGAGGAGCTGTTAGATTCAACATTGTCAAGAATCAAGAGCCTATTCCATCAGACAGAGATAGCCTGGCTACAGCTATCTGTGTACTGGTAACATCCATGTATGCACATCACCCATTGAAAAACACATAGCTTCACTGGGCAATGGGACTTAACATCATCACCGATTTTAAACATGCCTGGTAGTGACCTCCCATCCCATTCTCCCTGTGTTTGGAGAAGTGTGGGGACATAAAAGATGATTGTCAGAGCTACCTTTGAAAACTGTTCAGATATTATAGGATACTGTATCATGATCAGAATATGTTATGAACTAGAACCAAATCTTTAAAAATGCAGCTTGGTAGCTCTTAGACAGTTATACTGGTTCCTGGTACTAGATACAACTCAAGATGCTAGTTTTGACCTAGGAAGGTTTAAATGATTGGAGACCAGGCTATATGGAAGACCACCTATTTCTAACTGAATCTGCCAAGGTATTATGATCAGTTTCTATAGTCTTCATGGAAATCCCAGCAATTTCTGAAGTCAAGAGACAGGGCTCTTCTGTCATAGTACTCTTGCTTTGGAATTAGAATGGGAAGAGTAGTGTGCAACGTACCACATGGCTGTTTTGTGGGGTCAGGCTGGACAGAGTGCTGGTGGGCTGCCAGTAATGGCTTCTGGCAGGCTTTTCCTTCCCAGGGGGCTGCATGGCTTGGTGCAATCCTCCAGAAGGCCAGAAAAGGCCAGCCAATAAAGTTAAACCTTGGTTTTCACTCAGGTAGGGGGAGGGGGTATATATTTGGCTGCTCTCACATGTACTCAGCAGTCCCTTGCTGAGATTGTCCCTGCCACCCATCCTTGTCATTCTAGGATTTTCAAGTGTATTGTATGGCTTGTGCAGGTTTCTTAGTTATGTTGTTCTTTCCTTTCATATTGCCAACTTGTCAAAACTTTTAGAGCAGTTGGCATAGGTCCAGGATCCAGGACATCAGTTACTGGTGCTGTGGAGGCATTGGTAAGGTATGGTGTAGAGTGGAATTTGGTTGTGCTTAGCTCAGGGGCAGACACATCCCTGCACCCCTGGTGGCAGGGGGAACCACGCTGGGCATCTGCTCCATATGCAGCCCACTCTTGTCATCCCAATGGTCTGGTATCAGGCTGGAGCACTGGGCTCATTGATCAAATGCAGGTTTGTTGATGCCTGGATCTGGACGCATGCGTGTGTACCCACCCTATCATGCAGCTATAACCAATAAAAGTAGTGGCCTCTTCCTTCCAATTATTTATGTTGGTTTGTTATTTCATGTACAGTTTGACTTGCCCTTAAGTACACAATTCTTATTGAGAGATAAACCTTGCACCATCCTTGTGTGCTTTTTGCACCTCTTTATCTGCCCAAGGCTTTCAAATATCTGATGAGTTTTTATGCTTTTACTTCATTTTATATTATTGTCCTGCTATGTCTTTACATACTGCAGTATTTATGATTCGTTGTTTTAAATTATGATAATAACTCATTCTGAGAGCATTGACCAAGAGTGACCAATAGATGTCCTAAACAAAATACATTTAAAATACAGCGCATTAAGGATGTTTCGGATTCCATGCCTTACACATAAAACCATGCTTCTTAACTCACCAAGAGGCAAGTTTGCAGGTCAGGGGACTTGGCAGCTTGGGTGGAACCACACTGGCACACCTTTGGGGTTTCTCTTCTTCCAAGAAGCCCACACTGTCACTTTATGGGCTCCTGGGGAGTGGAAGGAACCACCAGCCAATGGGATTCAAGCCACTGTCAGTGAGGCCTGAGGAAAAAGCACGTTTTTCCTTAGTCCAGTTGAGGAGCATGTAAGGTGGCTCCTTGGAGTGTTGAGGTCAGTCGGTTTGGAACTTCATCCTGCCAGCCCACAGTCAGTTTGAGACTCCACGGCACCAAAGTGTGCTCACCAATGGCTCTGCTTCATGCTGAAGAGAAGTGACAAGTGAAATGCCACAGGGTTTCTCCTGGGCCCAGTGGTGTTCAATATCTTTGTAAAAGATTTGGATAAAGGAATAGAGGGCATTCTTACCAAATTTGAAGATGATCCCAAAGTAAGAGGAGTACCTAATGCCCCAGAGGACAGGATCAGAATTCAGAATGATCTTAACAGATTAGAAAGCTGGTCCAGAACTAACAAAATGAATTCCAGCAGGGAGAAGTGTAAGGTACTACACTTGGGCAAAAAAATGAAATGCACAGATATAAGATGAGCGACACCTGACTTGACCACACTACATGTGAAAAGAATCTTGAAGTCCATAAACTGAACGCAAGTCAGCTAAAAATGCAGCAGATGTGGCAGCTAAAAAGCCAGTAAGATTCTGGGCTGCATCTATAGGATGGGAGAAGTTCTGCACTAGGCTGTGTGGCTCCCCTCCCTAAACTGCAAACCCTAGGATTCCATAGGAGGTTGAAAGTGGAATAATAGCACTATAACAGTCTAGTGTGGAAATGGCCTAAGTCAACAGAAGTGATAGTACCACTCTATTCTGCTTAGGTCAGACCCCAGACCCCACCTGGAATGCTGTGTCCAGTTCTGAGCACCACAGTTCAGGAAGGAGATTAACAAGCTGGAAGGTGTCCAGAAGAGGGTGACCAAAATGGTAGAAGGCCTTGAAACTATGCTCTATGAGGAGCAGCCTAGAAAAATTGAGTATGTTTAGCCTGGAAAAGAGAAGATTAAGAGGTGACATGACAGATATGTTAATATTTGAAGGGATGTCATATGGCGGACGGAGCAAGCCTGTTTTCTGCTGCTCCAGAGACTAGGGCAGGGAGCAATGCCTTCAAACTTCAGGAAAAGAGATTCCATTTAAACATTAGGAAGAATTTCCTGATGGTAAGAGCAGTTTGACAGTGGAATACACTGCCTGGGAGTTTGGTGGAGTCTCCTCCTTTGGAGATTTTTAAACAGAGGTTGGATGGCCATCCTTCAGGAATGTTTTGATGGTGTATTCTGGCTTAGCAGAGGGTTGGACTAGAGGGCCCTTGTGGTCTCTATGATTTTATGATTCTATGATTCATTGTACATATCTCGTCGCAACTTAGATAGTTTGTATGGGATTCAGATCTAGCAAAGTGGCAATTTTTAAATTGGAAAGTCCAACAGATTTTGGAGTGGTCCCCTTAAGGGACTTTGGTGGTGTACCACCTATATGGTATCCCATAGCTGTTATCCCGGGGTATTGGCTCATGAACCAATAGGCAGACATGGTGGATCCAATCCCATGATAACACCAACCTTATGTGCAGCTTAATCAATAAACATTGTGGCCTTATTTCCTCCAGCTCTGTGTTCTGGTGTTGTTTATTGTGGTGTAGGTCTGAGAAGCAAGGGTGTTCCCTTGGATCCATAAACAGACTTGCCATCTCAACTTCATTATAGATAAAATGAGTAGATACATCAACAGAGTCAAAACATTATCCATCATCCACAAGATGTATATCACTTGGCAATTTCCTAAAGTTATGAATCCCTTTATTACAAAGGCCATTCATGAAATTAGGCAGAATTATATGTCCTTGTTCCAACTGTGCATAGGCAAGCATATACCTATGGTATGTACACCTAGTTTACATTTGATTAATGCTAACATTGCTTAACTGTTACATTAACACCGAAAAGCAAAACTATCAGTCCTAGCACCATGTACTAGACCAACAGTACTGTACTGCACAGTGCACAGGTAATGAGACTGGAATGTGCAGTTAATAGGTACAAAATGGATTTATTTGTTCTTCACATCTAGAAGTTGATGTCAAGTCAACTGATGTGGTGTAATTTCTCTTGAAATGTTAGCTGCAATCATCTCTTCTAACATTTTTATTCCTAGTTATTTAGCACACATTCCCAGGATTTTGCCTGTTACCTCCTTAAACATACTAAGTTTCAAAGACTACAAAGAGGATTGTGAATGGATAGTCAAGCTCTTCAAATGCCCTTTACCCCTGGCTCCATTACTTTAATGAAGGGACATTTACGGTCTCATATAGACCAAATGTCCTGAGTCGGTAAGGAAAGTCCTAGCTAATTCTCAGCTGTTCCACTTTCTTGGCTGCCTTCAAAATGCCCCACTTTCTCTCTCCTTTTCCCACATTCCTCATTCATCCTTGCCTTACTTTGATTGCCTTCAAATAGAGTTCAAAGCATAAAAGTAGTCTTGCCCTTTCCAGTAGGTTCAATAAGGTATTTTTTTTTTCTTTTTACAGACTTGCCGAAACTCAATAAACTCCAGGATTTATTTGCTGAATAGTAATTTTGTGTGTTCCTTCTCATTAATAACTTTTGCTCTCTTGTTGCTTGGCCACACACTTTTGACCACCCTGATGTTCCTCAGCCACAAGGGTCCCAGTTTTTAATCTATGAAATGTTGGAGAGTATGAAGGCTATTAATCAAGTTATTCAGGCTTAGGCATTTGTGTTTTTTTCCTAGGTTTAATATGAGAGTGAGGCAGAAAGCATGTGTCTCTCCAGATGTTGGATGACAACTTCCTAGATTGCATTGCCAGTTGTAAAAGGTGATGGGAAATGCTGTCCAAGAAAATCTGGAGTATTATACATTCTTCATTCTTGATAACAACCTTCCAAAAACAGGAAACACTGGGAGAGACTGGAACTTTATTGCTTCAGCTCCATTCAACTAGCATGGAGAAGAAAGACTGGACTTGTGGAGTGTAGCAATACTATTAGGAAAGACAACAAAAGTAGGGACACTTGTCTGCATGGGTTGCTATCCCTCCTGTTTTAGTCCAGAATTATTAGGAACTGAACTCTGTCTCTAGGGCAGCAGCCAAACCTGCATGTCTGGGCTGGAGTCTAGGAATTAACCCCAGTATATTGGAGATGTGACAAGCCTACATATTAAGCTATTATCTCAGGGGCCCTAAGTAGGAACAGCGTGTGTGGAGTCAATAGTCAGTAACAAGAGGGAAACACCATGGAAAACAGACCTTGGTAAATGTTGTAAAATGAAGCTAGCGACTGGGTAGAGGTACAGAGGCAACCAGGAGCAACAGAAAGGGAGCCTATAAAAATTATAGCTATCTATAAAATAATTAAATTAAATTATTAAACTTGCAGTGGCTCATTCATGCAGGTAAGTCATCACTTAACGCTGCAGTCATGTTCGAGTTAAGAAACAGGGCCAACATAATCATTAGCCAGAGTGAGGCAGCTGTGTGAAGCAACAGCTTTGGAATTTCATGAACGAGCAACAAATTGCTCACTATTTAATAACAAAAGTTATTTAATTAATAACTAGCTATTAGTCATGAGCTGTTTAATTTAAAAATTGTATTTGTACTGACAGGAATAGGAAGAAGTGGTTTGGGGATTTTCTGTGTCCAGTAGCAAAGTGTCTACGACAGCAACGCACTTGGTTTACTTGGGAAGTTGTACAGTACTACTGCTATTGGTTCAGATACTCAAATGTCTTAGGCCAGCCCTCTAAAGAAACAAACTTTTGTGGAACACATCTGAGAAATGGTTGAAGTCTTTTGCCATCACAGTGTGGTGGATAAATATAGTATGTATTCTGCTGGTGATTTCAATGAAAACAAACATTTCAGGAAAATCAATTCAGAAATATTACTGAAGGCATCACAACCCTAGATTTCCTCTATTAATTTGTGAGGTTCTAAAGGTGAGCACATTTTCATTATATGAAGGTCACAGACTATATTAACATTTGCAGTACAACACATTTTGCATTGATTATGAAACTGTACAAGTAAAACAAGATTTCATAGAAACATATCAGGTTTGCTACGGTCTCATTTATTAGAGAATCATGAGATGAGAAGAAGAGAAAGACTATGCCCAGACTGATGCTTCGAAAAGTTACTATTTGGACTACAGTACTGTTGGCTATGCTAGCTGGGGTATTTCTGAGGTTACTGGGTTAAAAAAGAAAATATGACTAGAATAGAATAGAACAGAATAGAATATGTTAAAATATGTTAACTATTTTAACTATATTAAAAAAGAAATAGGAGAAATTGTGACTGTTGCTTTTGATTAGCTTATAAAATTCTAGTCCAGTATTTAATGTAAAGATAATAAGATATTATTATATGGAGAAGAAAATGAAGGTAAACATAGTGTGAGGAGTAACAATATGCTTTTTTTGTTATTTTTTTCTATGTATGCAGAGTTGTGCTGAAAGTCTTTTTAAATTTTGTAAATATGGAAAACTTTTTTAAAAATTGGGGAAAGAAAGAAAGAAAGAAGGAAGGAAGGAAGAGAGGAAGGAAGGAGACGAACTACCCTCATGTATAGGACTAAAGTGTACAGCTGGTTCACAGCAGGAAAGTAACATGAAGCAAGCTGGGATCATTCCATAGTATTGATATCTGAGAACCTGTTAGAGAGCACATTTCGTTTCACATTCTTCTCAACAACACTTTGTTTCAAGTTTTAATTTTTAAAAATTTGATAGTTTTAAATATGCTAGTGTTTTTTAAAGCTCACGGAGAAAGGGATCTAATGAATACTGCAAACTATCAGAGAAGGACGCATACTTTGGTAAAGTACTCCTTTAAAAAATGCATTCAGGCACAGTTATACAGAGAGACAGGAAAGTTAAGAAAAGCAAAATATGTGCATTATTTATGTTTAGACTGAACACTGAATTTTATAACACTTGTTAATTTAAAGTTGGTGTTTCAATTTACATTACATTACAAGACTGAAAACTTTAACAGAATTAATGTGAAAAGCCCATCCATGATTTGACTCTTCCTCACCCAACCTCTGTTCTTGTCTTGAGCCTGGGGAAAAAGTATGCATCTTTAAATAACTGATTTTTCATCCGCCCATACACTGAAAGAGAATGAGTGAGGTTAAAAATAAATATTCACACAGAGGAATGATGTAGGAAGCAAAAACTTTTATCATAAACCACACTAACCTATCTCCATCAATAATAATACTCAACAGAAAAAAAAAAGATATTCTTTAAGAAAAAAGATAATTCTCAGAAATACTTCAAAGAAACGGCTGGTCTAACAGTTTGTTTTTCTAAAGCAGTCAGCCCTGCAATTGACAGAGATCACAACCAACTCCTCTATTTTATCTACTGTTTTCCAGAAGAGAGGACATCACTGTTGCTGCAGTAATTGTTATCTTCATATTCCCCTCCTTCTTCTCCCAGATATATTCATCAATTTCATTTTCAGGATGTACTTTCTGACAGACAGAAAAAGGAAGAAATTCTAAGACAACACTGGAAAGAAACACAGTTCATGTTCACAGTACTCCTAATGAATCCTTTGTAATATGGAAAAAAAATCCCACCCCAACAACTTAGCAATACTGCCACTGTGAAAAATGCTTACATTTTGACCTTTATGAAAAAACAGCACAGTCCACCCTCCACATCTGTAGATTCTGTATCTGCAGATTCAGCTAACCATGGCTTGAAAAAAAATATATATATTTAAAAAAAAGGAAATTCAAAACGCAGACTTTGATTTTAGCAATTTTATGTAAGGGACACTATTTTATTACATCATTGTACGTAATGGGACTTGAGCATCCACAAATTTTAGTATCTACGGAGAGTCCTGGAACCAAAACCTAGTGGACACTGAGGGCCCACTGTAGTCCCTAACATAATTAATATCAATAAACTAATTAGATTATACCAATGCTTTTTGCTTTGATTGTACCTGCATATTCATGGGTCATCCTCCAGTCCTACCTATTGAACTGTGCCAAATTTCCCTCCCTTCCTCCTTCCCTTGTGTCCTTCTCCCTCCCCCCTCCCCCTCCCTCCCATCACATACCACATCCAGTCTCATACATTTCCAAAACTGATTTTCATCCATTTCCACTGAGCCTTTATTTTAAAAATTCAGGAGTTATAGTAAAAGTGCTAATACGCTTTAGCAATATACTGCTAGTAAAGCATTAGGATCATTTTGTTTTAGTGCTAACATTCCTGTTTCTGTTGCTTGATCAATGTTAAATCAATGTTCAGGAAACAAATACTATACTTACTTGGTGGCCATTTTACTGGATCTACTTTAAGTACGATGGTCTCTGGAGCCAACAATATGGCCATTTCCACACTCCATTGTTATAGTGCTATTATTCCACTTTCAATATCCTATGGAATCCTGGGGTTTGCTGTTTAGGGAGGGGCCTCCCTAAACTACAAACCCCAGAATTCCATAAGATGTTGAAAGTGGAATAATAGCACTATAACAGTGGAGTATAGAAATGACCTATGTCTATAACCAATCACTTAGGTTGCAACTGTATATGCCAGAGGTAGGAAACCTTAGTCTCTGTGGCCAAACCCAGACTCCCTATAGTCCCAGTCTGGCCATCTGGCATTCCCTAGAGGACCATGACTCACTTCCCCATTATAAAATCCAGCGGTCATTTCCCAGATTTTCTATGGGATTTTCCTCCTTCTAAATGGTTGAAATGCTTAGTCACTGTCAGTAAGAGCTTTAAACTAAAATATCCTGATATTTTTTATCCTACTTTTTTGTCTTTGACCCTGCCCACAACTGGAATGATGTCTAAAGTAACTTAAACTGAATTCAGCCGTTGGGCTGAAAGAGGTTCACCACCCTTACTACATACACTTGCGTGGGACCATGGCCTGTGTATTTTATTGGGACTATTGTTAGATGTGTGTAAGATTGTTCTGTTAGTTCACCCTGTAATTTCACACATGGGAGAAAATGGGGAGAGGAGGGTCATGTACCTGAACTGGGAGAATGTTGCTAAGTGATGAATGAAGGCTAAGAGCTAAGCAAGTTGTCCTTACAGTTCCTGATCTTTAGAGATCTCTGCAGTCATGTTTGCTGACATTTAGATCTCCTCGATAATAAGTGTGACATTTTCAAAGTTACATTAACAGTACAAAATGTCAGATAGAGAACCACAGCTACAACAATCACAGGAAAACAGCCAAGAGATATGGCGCAGGGCTAGGTAGCTGCCTCGCTCTATATGAGGCTTATGCTTGCTGTAACCTCATGGTATTTCACTAAATGCAAGTGTTATTGAACCTGTAGAACAAAGGACTAGTGAAACAAGCCAAGGATAATGAAAAGGAATTCCTACAGGTGAAAAGCTTTCATGTAATGATTAGAGTGTTACATACCTGCCAGGAAAATTGAACTGCTTTCAACCAAATTATTCTCTGACATTTGTAGATTCTGGTGCATGTTTCAGGTTTTAAGCAAATTCTTTCATGGTCTGGTACCTTATTATTAGCCCTAAAATGCATAAATGTTTAAATCCAAAGTGCCATTGTAATGATATGCAAAGAAATAAATACATGAATAAAATACATGAATAAATTAAATAAATCAAAATTAAAATCAAAAGAGAAGGATGTAACTGCACTCATTTGTCTTTGTTTCTTTGTTTTACTTTGTCTGGAGTCATCAACTGACACTGAGCCAGTCTGTCCTAAAAATACTTCCTATTATATCCAAAAATGCCCAACTGCTCAGAATAATAAATTTATTAATATGATGTATTTATTAATTTAGCACATCCAGTCTAATTCACACTCAAAGTAATATGCATTCAGAAAAAGAAAAAGCAGAAAAAAGAAAAAAACTAAAATTAAATTAAAACTAACACACAATACTAAAACATTAAACTAAAATACTGAAGACTGACTAAAACACTAAGCATTAACTTACCAAAACACAAAAATGTTTTAACGCCCTACGCCAGACTTTAATGAAAGAAAAAGAAAAAAAATATTATTCTACCATTACGGATCCAACTAAATAATCCTACTAGAATTATTAATAATCATAGCTACAGATTATTGCATCATTAGAATAATAATACATTGTTTAAAATGAACCCTTTTAAGGAGGAAAAAAGAAGAACATAGAGCAGTATCTATCCAATATTTAACCTCAGCTGAGAGTGCAATGGAATCTTTCCTTCCCTGGTGTAGACACCTTCTAGAAGACATTTGGGGACATTTGGGAGTAAAAAAAAATGCTCCCCGGGGGGGGCACATGCCACCTGCCGATTACACTTGCCCATTCCCGTTTTGAACCATAAGAATTAACCTTTATGACTTGTTCTGTTGGATTGGCCTAAAGATCATCTAACTGAGTCTAATCCAACCATCTCCATAGTGACCAGCCAAGTTGCTTGGAAGTTTCCAAGATGTAATATTATTGACTTCCAGTTATACAAAGGCATACAGCTTCTCAATATGGTGATCCTACTAAAGGATAATGTATAATGATTAAGAGATCTATCACCAATAAAAGCTGTCCAAAACGTAGAGTACGAAGATGGTGAAAGGAACTGCCAAGATGGAATAACTGGAGCTTGTATAAAATGCATTTGGGGACTTCTGAAATAAATAATATCTGTAATATATTACATCTGAAAATCTCATATTTAATCATGACTATGTAAGGAATAATATTTTATGAGAGCAAAGGCTTACTGTATTTGAAAATTACGTTTTAAAAGACTTTAGAGCCCTGATATAAGAGCCATTCTAGTATAGTAGCTTGAGTGCTGGACTAAAATGCTGGGAGACCAGGCTCTAAATCCTTGCTTCTGCATTAATAACAGAAGTCAAAAGAATAAAAACCACATCTAAGAGCCTTTAAATTGCTCAGTAAACAAAAATCAAAAAATAATGAAGAAGGCCATTTTAATGATAAATTCTTAGAGTTAATTGCTGGCGGCTGCTGGGAAGTTCTTTCACATTATTAATACAACATCAAAGGCTAAATACTGCCTCATACTTTAGCAGTTTATATCACTACTTCTGCTACTATCTCTACACGTTGTTACCATTTTGACAAAGTCATAGTTGTAGTTATATTAATGCAATGCTGGGCAGGCTATTTTTTGAACTAAATTCCCAGAAATTGACATGCCAGCTAAGGGAATCCAGAAGCTGTAGTCCAGAAAAAAAGAAAAAAATCTTCTTTATTGTTTGCATAATGCCAGGTGTCCTACAATGTTAGGGTTGATTCTCATGATACTTGTAGAAGACATCCATATGCTAAATTCATTAAAATTTAATTGGGAAGTATTATGGCTTAGATCTATATTTAGACACAATTAGCACAATTGAAGACACTCTTCACTGCCCGCTCAGTCTCTTAGCAGCCCTTCTATAACACCCCCCCCCATGCTGTACAGACTATAATGGCTTGCTCTAGTTCCCCTCCTATCTACAGAGCCAGTTCCAAAGAGTTGCTTTGGGGGAATTCCTGTTCAGCCTCCCTGGCTATTCAGCTGTGGTGTGCTACAGGGTTCGATTTTTGTCACTCATGCTATTCAATATCTATAAAAAGCTACCAGCTGAGGTTATAAGGAGCTATGGAGAGGGGTACCAGCAGTACGCTATGGAACTCAACTCTGCTTCTTGTCATCAAAATTGGTTGGGGCTGTGTAGGTACTGGCCCAATGCCTGGATGGTGCAATGAGCTGAATGGAGGCTAGTAAACTGAATCCCAGTATGCCAGAGGCTCTGTGCATAAGTTGTTCTTGAGTTTGGGAACTGGGTAAGTTACACTCCCACTGAAGAAATGGTTTATTCAATCACTCAGCCAATAATCAAACAACATTTGCAACAAGCTAAAAACAGTAACAAAACCAAAAATGCAGATAACCAAGATAGCAATCAATAAATACAAGTAGTTGCTTGATTAAAATGCTGTTCAAATACTTGGTCAAAACGAAATGTTTTTTACTCATTGGTGGAGTACAGATAAAGGGCAGGACAACCTAACATCTTGGGGCATGGAGTTCCGCAGAGGGTATGGTACCAACAACAAAGTCCTTGCATGCATTCCATTAACCTTGCCTCGGAAGGTAACAGTAATGGCCTTGTCAGAAGTTAAGAACTAGGCTTGGCAGATTATTGGAATCTGGAAATGTAAAATGGGACTCCTGAATCAAAAAGGTATATTCCTGGTATTGTTTGATAGGTTATGGTGGCTGAAAGCTACCACCACTTTCTCCTATCACTGTATCTAAAAGAGCTATGCCAAACTCCTGGCTATGCCACCTGGACTCTATTCAGTCTGGTTTATATAGAGCTAAGGAAGCTTCCTTTCTAAGGAGGAAAAGTTGATCACTCCTGTGAGAAGCAGATGTATTGACCTCTGAAAGTCCAAGATGTTTAGGAAACTTTTAACCTTCCACTGCAAGATGTATGACACGCATTTGGAATTAATTTATTTCTGCTGATTCTATTAGTTAATGTTTTGCGCATACTATTAACAAGGGTTTCAACTGACTAACCGTTTATTATTCTTTCTTTTGCTCAGTATGGTGCTGTTTTTTGGACCTCAAATTAAATAATTACATACGAGTTGTGGAAGATAACATAGGTAGAATCTACATGACAGCATGTTCTGAGTCTCTCCTGAATCTGCTTCAGTTTATTTTTGATCCAGGTCAGCCTCTGATATGCCATGCTAGCTTTTTTAGTTGGAGGATGTTTTCGCAACAACAGACAAATCTAATCTTGTATGTTTCATTGAAAGTGTATGTCTTCTCTCACCCTACCTAGATACCTTGAAAATATTACATAATTGTTTATTTTTCCACAGTGTTTTGCTAGATTAAAACTAACTTTCAGAATTTGCAAACTTTCCATTTGAACACTGAAATATGGGGACTTGCAGTCTAAATTGGGTGTAGATGGACATTAATTGCATCTCTTGAGCATCATGAATGAGACCTGAGAAGTAGCTTTAATCATTGCCATCTTTATCAGTTTTTGACTATGTAAGCCGCTGTGCCCATTAAATATGAAGAACGTAATTGGATTACTCTACGCTCGTATAACACATGAATTATCAAGGGAAACAGTACTGTAGCTGTTTGGCAACTTATAACAGTTTTAAATTTCTGTTTAACCAGGGGCTATCAATGAATAGATATAGGTGACCCTTTATCACAAACCACATCACATTAACGGTAAACACCATGTGGATGCTCTGGGAATTCTGTCTGTGAACCAAGTCTAGAAAAGTCACTTTTTTGGCCCACAATTCCCAGCTATTCTTGAGCTGTGTAATGTTTGTCTCCAGGTGGAGTGGTATTTATGGGAGTTTGGTTTGCACACATTTGTAACTATTCTTATGCTTATCTTGAATCATTGTAATTGTTATTAGTTGCTTGTCTTTTCATATTTAAATTTGTATCATTTGGAATGGCTTATGGGCACAGGCAATAAATTTGTCACTGACTGAGTTGCAGAAAAAAATAAGTAATGTTTTTTGTTCTAAGAAGATATTACCACTATATGTTGTATTACTAAAAGATGTATATATTTGTTTTTATTTATTATTTCTTTTTTTGTAAAATTAATAAAATTATTAAAAAAGAAAAAAATAAGTAATGTTTCCAAGCTGTGTTATGAAAACTATTCCATCACAAAGCTATTTATATATATCACAAAGCCCTGGTGGCGCAGAGGTTAAATGCCAGTACTGCAACCACAAGGTTGTGAGTTTGATCCTGCCGGGCTCCAGGTTGACTCAGCCTTCCATCCTTCCGCAGGTCGGTAAAATGAGTACCCAGTTTGTTGGGGGCAATTAGCTAAAAACACATTGTAAACCGCTTAGAGAGCACTTAGCTGATAAGCGGTATAGAAATACATGCTATTTGTAATGTATAATGTATTTCATGTTGTTCGCCGCCTCGATCCATGTGGAGAGGCGGGATACAAATATATATATATAAAATCAAAAAGAGAGAGAAAGATTGAAAAATGAAATGTACCGTAACAAAATGAAAACAGGCTTACCAAGAAAAGGTTAAGCAATTTTGTGTTTCAAAAGTTGTCTGGGTACTTATGGTGACCAGCAAGTGAGATGGCTGGTGAAAAGGGGGAAACATTGCTTTTATATTTTGTTAGCCTACTATTAACATACTTTGTCCAACCCAGTTCCTGAATTTATCACTAGCCCTGAGAGGAAACTGAGGAACTCAACCACACTCTTACTACAAAGGATAATTTCAAGCTTCATTCTGGACAGAGAAAAGATTTAGTTTTCAAGGAGGGTGCTTTGTGTTTTTAAATGGAAAACCAAATTTATTGCTTCTCATGTATTACAGTTCTCCCCAATCAGCTCATTGCACTGGGGTGTTGCCTTGACATCCTACAATCCCTTCATTACATTATTCAAACCAGCAGCGTAGCTTGGAGTGCGTGAGGGGCGGGGACGGGGCAATGTCGAATGGGGGCAGGACTACGGAGTGTGGAGGAGGGCAGACAAGAAGCGGTGGTGCCCCAAAAAAATTGTGATCGGGGGCACACTGCCCCCATCACCCTCCCATCCCTATGCGACTGATTCAAACATCATCACTTTACTTCCCCCGCATGCTTTATTACCTTTGTTGCTAGACAAAGAAACACATGTATTTCAATAATCCCTGGTGGTGCAGTGGTTAAATGTTGGCACTGCAGCCACAACGTTGTGAGTTCAATCCTGCAGGGCTCCAGGTTGACTCAGCCTTCCATTCTTCTGTAGGTCAGTAAAATGAGTACCCAGCTTGTTGGGGGCAATTAGCTAACACACTGTAAACTGCTTAGAGAGTGCTTGTCACTATAAAGCAGTGTAGAAATGTAAATGCTATTGCTAAAAAATGCTAATAAGCTTGCACAAAGAATGTTGTGCTTCAAAGTCCACAACATGGACTTTGGAATTTGTCTTATGCATACATTCTAACATTTCACAAATGAAAACTGGGACACCTTTGGTCAAGCACATGAGAATGTTGTCAAGATGAAAAAGTTATTAAAGAGGAAAAATAGATAATAATACATATGAGGCTGCCAGCAGTTTCCTTTTGCCTGAGTCTACAGAGAAGGGCAAGACTCTGCACAGGCAGATATGTTTTTACGAAAGATACTCTGAGAAGTACAGAGAAAATCATTATTAGGTCAATATGTTTTTGTAGCTCCCAGCAAGGTTTGTTTCTCCAGGAGACTGTTATTCAACTAGAAGTGTTTGAGGAAGGAAAGATGATTACTAGAAAGGATCGCAGTTTAGTAACCTTCAGTTTAGATTCCAGCAACAGGAATATATATGTCTCACCAGTTATAAAAATTTTACTTGAGAACTTGATCCTATTCATGCTTGGTATGAGATGCATCCAAGGTACAGAGAAGACACTTGTCAAGGTTGTTGCCAGGCAGGCAAGGTTTCCTCTGAGTGGACGGCAGAGGAAGAGGCAGTGTGGCCAGACAGCCAGGTGCAAGGCCAGCAGGATTGTTTAGGCTGAGACTTGTGTATTAGAGAAGGCCACATGCCAGAGCACTGATTGGGTCACCCCACTTGTTTCAGGGTGACAAGGAAGCATAAAAAGACTGCTGTTTGCCTTGACCAGCTGCCAGTTAGATCTGCCTAGCAGGACCTGTCATGCCATTGACAGTATACTAATTGTAGGGGGAGATGCTGCTCAACTGTTTCTCCATTATCTCATGTTATTCCTCTTTGTCTAATTGCTGGAATGCTGGTATGTTTTGCCAAGCCTTCATCTTAGAGTGCGGCAATAAATTCTGCCCCTAAGTCCTACTTAATAAGTCTCTGGAATTCGTTCTTCTTCACTGGGACCCTCTGCTGTGGCAAAGCCTTGCTTCACAAATTGTACTCTGCTCACGCTCAGAGGAGCCAAATCCTGCCAACCCTGACAACACTTTATTTTCCAAAAGGTGAAACTCCTATTCCAGACTAGATTATATTTTTTTGTCCTGACCCAGGAGAAATTGCATTAGAGATACAAGAATAAGGTCCATAATATCTTCTGATCATAACTCTACATTTGTGGGATTCTAGACCCAGACCCTTTGCATGATATTTAAACCCACTTCTACTAGATAAACAGGATTCTAGGAAGAAATTGGAAGAATCTATATTAAATTATATTTTAGAAAACTCTGCTCCCCAAATATCTCCCTCAACTCTTTGGGATACACTTAAGATGGTGATTAGAGGAGAATTATAAAAGAATTATGTAAGTGATATATCCTGTTCAGCAAAAGAAGGCTTACTAACTGAGATTCAAAAGCATGAGTTCAAACTTAAAAGTTGTGGTTCTGCTGATATTTTATTAGAGTTAATTAAGAAAAGGGTAGAATTATGACTGCTAGATATTAATAAAATTAACCATGATTTACAGCCTACTAATCAATTAATTAAATTGTTAACTAATTATCTAAGAAAAGAAGAAAAATAAAAGTCAATTTTGATTTATTAAGTGTCCTAATATGAAATACCATCAAAGAATAAAAATTAACAGTCTTCAAATACTCCCTTAAATCTATATATGCATCCTATAATGCCAGTGAAAAAGTTTATAGTCTTCTGAAGAAAGCTTACTTAAAAGCATTAACACAGGCCCTTTTTCAATCAATGCTTAATGAAATTTATGGTGCCACAGAAAAACTTAAAACCTAACAAAGTTCCAGGGTGGGTTGGATTCAGTAGGAAGTTTTATAAAAGCTATAAAGAAATAATTTCACATTGCCATTGCCATTATTGCCTTGGCATTGCCGTTGTTACCATTATTCAACTCAATTCTGGATAGTAAAGAATTCCATCTCCTTGGAAACTGTCTAGAATTATACTGATTTAAAAAACATGACCAGGACACAGAAGAAATGAATTCCTATCTGCCAATTACATTATTTAATCAGGGTGTCAAGATTTTTTACCAGTATTATGGTCTCTAGACTGGGAACTATAATTGGCAATTATTCATTAAACAATCAACTTTGTTTCTTTCAAAACAGACAGATATCTGACCCTTTAAGAAAACTTTTTAATGTGATAAATTCATGTAAAGTAAAGAAAAAGAAATCTGTTGCAGAAATGTCCTTTGATGCTAAGAAAGCTTTTGACAGCTTGGAATGGGTATGTAAAAGGCATAAATTTAGGAGATTAAAAGTACAAACAGGAATGAATTTAGGAAACAATTTTTTTTCTCATTTTCAGATAGTAAATAATGGCCAATAGGCTATAATACAGACTAATGGTTTGGATTTCTCTCCATTTGGGATCCAACAAGGTACTGAGCAGGAGCGTCCACTGTCACCACTGCTATTTGTACTGGTGATAGAATCACTTGCCAATGTGCTACATAAGGATCCTATGCCTCAGGGAGCATCAGTTGATGGGAAGAAGTGTTTCTTAACCTTTTTCAGATGACATTATGCTAATATGCACCAATCAAGTTTTTAAAATACCAAGGATTTGGAGCATAATATCTGGATTTGGTGCTTCTTTTGCTCAAACAATTAATAGAGGGAAATCTAAAATATTATGTATAAATTTCTCAGCTGAAGATGACTGTTTATTACAGGAAAGAGTTGGAATTCCATTGACAACACATTTTCAAATATCTGGAAGTGGTACTGAATTATAAAACTCTATTTCAGGTTATGAAACAAAGACTCAAGCAATAAAAAAATATCTTTCCTGGCTGAGCAGAAAAATGGCAATGAAAATGTTTATACTACTGTAGTGGCAAGGAAATGATGAAGACCTTCAGGTTGTTCCATCACAGAAAGCTTTATTTTCCAAACCATTTATTTACTGCGCAGGGCAAGCAGCGGAAATACAATGTCCAAAACTGCCGGCCCTGATTGATTAAAACACTTAGTTTTTATACCTTTGGTCAACAACGTCAGCAATCAATCACATTTCTAGTCTACGTCAGCCATTACATTTGGAGCTTAATACCACCCCCAAAACAAGGGAACAAAGACCCCAGTCACCAGATAATACAAAGCAGAGGCAGAGAGAGTATGCCTGACTCCCTTTTTACTTCCCAGGCACCTAAGCATAGCATTACAAGGCCAATCATATTTTTAAACTGAGATAAGGCAGGGACATCTGCTGTCCAATTCACTTATTTTCCTACTCATGCAATACTTCTCTGAATTTAACTCCTTCCTTCCCCCCTTCATGCCAAATTCAATTCCTTGCAATTTGAAGCATGCACCATTTCCCTATTTCCTTTATAACACAAAGGATACATAGCAGCAGTAGGATTCCTCCAGCAGTCAAGTATACAAAACCTGTGAACAGGGCTTTCAGACCCACGGTTTTAGGGGAAAGATTTATTGTGCACAATTCCATCCTCCCTAACACTGTCTCACAGAGTACCATTGTATTCCTTTCAAACACAGAGAGATTTCAATCAAAGCATATACTGCAGCCTTTCCCTCTATTACTCTAATCATTACAGATTGAAAACTATTTAACATGCAGAGTACAGAAAAGCAGATTTAGTAAGGCCATTATTTATGCACAAAGCAATTCTACAAACAGTGTCTTTCACCCATACTTACTTAGGGAACCAGATAATCATGTCCACATGCCTGCAGAGTACAAGAATGACTTTCTAACATTGAATACTGCTAAATGTATTTTCCCTCTTCACAATCAAATTCATTTACACAATAGTAAGACAGTTCAACCAATTTCATGCTGGGCTGCCTTCATTGGTTGGTGCCCTGGGTGAAAGGTGATACCCTCAGTGGCCACACCAATTCATCCCAGAAGACAAACCATATACCCATTTACCATTGTAAAAGCTGGTTTCTTTCTAGAACTCATTTATGGAGGACCAGGCCCCCCTTTTCCCATATAACCTCAATAAAACCATTGCTATAACTAAAGGAAAAGTCAACATTGGGATGCTTTCCTGGGCATGCCTGTAGAGATTCAGGGATTTCAAACTTTACATAACAATTGGGATAGTCTCCTAAGCTTAGCCCATGAGAACATACTCAGCCATTACTGACCTTCAGGGTGTTCAAGATCTGATTGACCAGTTGGTGAAACCAATTCACTTCCCAGCCTCTCCTGCCCAGCATTCTCATCATCACCATCATTACCAGCAATTACCATATACACATATCTTCCAACCCCACAGAACATCCGTCTGTAGTGATAAAACAGGCAGGCCAGGCTTCCTGCCCCTCCTATGCCTGCCACAACCCATAATATTGTCTCCAACATTCAGGGATCTGGCCGTGTGTAGAGCAGTGTGTACGTCCCAGGTCACACCTGCAACAGGGCCTAGTCCCCGTCTTCTTCCTCTCTAGTTGCTAAGTCTGACCGTAAGTAGAGCCTGACAGCTTCCAGGTGTGTGTCAGGCAATAAGGTCTAGCTTAGATTTCTTCATTCACCAGTTGCGGATCTGACTGTGCTTAGAGTGACCAATTTCTCCTGGTCTGGCCACAGCAGAGTCTAGTCCGAATTTTCTCTCCCCCTTTTCGTCTGGAGATCTTCAGTTTCAGAGGATTTTACAACCCAATCAGTAAAGGCTCTCTTAGCCCTGGCATAAAGTATCCAAAGCTTCAACCCTGCAACCTTTACAGCTGTAGGGGCAACCAGCAACACCTAATACAATCCCCTCCACCTATGACCCAGTTGCACTCTAAGGGGAATCTCTATTCCCACATTTTCTCCCTTGTTGTACTCAGAGCTTTCCCTAATCTACTAACTCTCCCTTATATGTCTCCTTGATCCACCCAAAATGTCCTCATGCTTTGGCTTGAAAGGGAACAAACAGCCTTATGGTTCTGTGAGGTGTGCACCTCATCCTATGCCATCCTATGATGGGGCTCTGGGAAGAACAAAAATACTCCTTGTTTTTCTGTTGTGGGCTGCACATGGAATAAAAGTGAAAAGCCTCTGTAAAATGGGCTAGGTAGATGGTGATATCATATCACTTGCCCTGTGTTGGCATCCAGTCCAAAGACATAGCCAGGGCTGTTGTTTGGGCCATACACGTTGAACTACTGTTTCTTCGGGATTTTTATCCCATTTCCTCCACTTCTCCTGAGTTCTGAGGTCTGCAGGTACAATGTGACTTCCAGGTGATTCCTAGAACGGTGGTTCTTGCCTTTGGTGATCCTGTGGACAGATGCAGGTCTGTTGCTCTTGAGTATATGTGGTGTGTGGGCCTTTAGGGCTGTTGTTGGTCCTTTAGCTGTCTCACAGCTTGCATCTCTCTTTTCTCTCTCCCTTGCCCTTTCAGTCAGCGTCCTTCAGCTGCAGTTCCACTTCCAGCCTGGAGGGGTGCACAATCGCCTCTCAGAAGTGCCCCCTTATTTTCTCCCTTCCAGCTCAGAGGTGCACCATCACCTCTCCTCCCAGCTTACTCGTAGGGGTGCTGTGTCACCTCCTCCATCCAGCTGAGGCTGCGCTTAGGGAGCCATTCCAATCTCCACCTTATTGGGGACTGGTGAGGGGGCACTCCTTTGCTGCTTGGACTGCCAACTTTCCTTTTCCAGAATGTCACAACTCCAAGCCCTTGCCCTTCTCTGTCTGTGGGATGAGGAACAAAACTTTTCCTCTTAACTGCTGGCCACTGACAGTATTCTACTTCTATTAGTCCCTGCATCTGTCAGTTGGACCATCTTTTCTGCTTTCCTCTTCCACACACGTCCACATCCTTCTCTGATTCTCTTCAGGCTCTCTTGCCTATATCTCTCCTGCCCCCACTGGGCACATTGGCTCTCAGAGACCCTCATCCTCTTCTGGGGTCTCTTATCTCTTCTGACCTCTGCTCCATCATTCGTTAATCTTCTTTCTTTCTCCGCTTGACAGCCAGTCATAAATCTTGCTTCATAGAGCCTTACAATCGCAGGCCCTCTAAACCTTCCTTAATTGTTCTGTGGAATCCTGTATCCTGAAGCCTTTTCAAAGACTTCCTGAAGAGATTCCTCTGCTGCATCATATGAGAGGTTGCTAACAATAGGAGTCCCTTCAGATTCCTGGAGCCTCCTCCAAACACTCAGATAGCCTTGGGTTTTTACAACAGCCCACAGCTCCCAGTATTTCCAGGCGGTCTCCCATCCAAGTACTAACCAGGCCCGACCCTGCTTAGCTTCCGAGATCAGACGAGATCGGGCGTGTTCAGGGTGGTATGGCCGTAGGCAGCTAAGCCTCTCTTTTTCAGCTCCCTTCGGTTTCATGCAGCTTTTTCCTACTATGTTAGATGGCACCTCCTACTGGCCACCGTTCTGCAGCATCCCCTCCCTCTTCTCTCAGGTAGGAAAGGGCAGCCAGGGATTGTGGTTTCCTGTAATTCTCCACTCACAACTTTAAACCGCAGAGTCTGACACTGGGAAGAATTCCTAGTGTATTCAGATCCATCAGGGGTCCATCAAAGACACTCTCCCCCTTGTCCATGCCTGTGGGGAGTTCTCTCCTGGATGATCCGCTCTACCTGCTAAATAATTTGGCTCCTTTCTTCAGTAGTGATTGGCAATCTTGCCAGTTAGGCATGTGCATTGCCATGATGCTAGAACACAGTTCTACTATCTTTCAATTCAACAGATCAGACGTGGTGAAGGGCACATATGCATAAGCCTAAACAGGTATGTAGGGAGGTGTTGTAGATTTGGCATCATCTGAGTTAGCTGCCTCAATAGAAGGCAACTGCATTCCTAGCCCGAATGTCCACAGGCCAATCTCCCTATTAAGGGGAGGTTACAATTTCCCTAAGTTGTTGAGTAGCTTCTTTAATAAAAATCATGACACCATGGCTTCTGGTTCTGCTGCTTAGAATCCTCAGGCAGCCTCTCTGGTGGGGTCTGCCGCTACTCCCATCCTCCCCCTCCTTCTCAAGAGGGGGAGGGTTGCATTCAGCCCGATGGCCACAAGGAGTGAGAGAAAAAAGCCATGTCTTTTGGAGAAGCAGCCTTCCCTGTGCTAAAGCTGCATTGTAATCTTGTTTTCTCTCTTTGATGTAGAAATGTATCAAAAAGGTAGACACAACTGCTGCCACACTAGAAAGAATAGTTCATTGTTCATTGTAAGGGAAAAACGAAACTAACACCTCTTGTATGACATGTTTGTCTATACGGGCTCTCAAGGTGGGGTTTTTGCTTTGTTTTTGTTGTTTTTCCCTTCTTCTCCAGATGCAGCTTTTCTCTGTGCTTAGAGAAAACATTGGGACTCTGTATTGTTTAGAAAGGTTGCAAAAAGTACTGGAGGAGAAGTTTCCAAAGTTCTCCTTTTTTTTTTTCCTATTCTTTTCCTTCTATGTGAGCCCAAGGGGGGGGGAGATTCTTGATGGCTGAGGAGTTTAAAACATGAAACAGGCAGCTGTCACCAGAGTCTTCAGCAATGTTTTCCAAAACTTTGCCATCCTGTATTCATTTACCTGAAAGCCTGCTTTTTTGTTATTATTTTTCCTCTACCTCTGATGTGTGTTGAAGGTTGCTTCCGGTTATTTAGAAATCAGACCCTGCTTCTATGACATCCTCACTCAGCCTGCCAGGCTGAAAATGAGTTATTGAAACTACTTCATAGCTTTCCCTATGTACACACTGACAGAATTCTTAAGCATTTGGCTAAAGAACCTTCCATTCTCCAAAAACCAGCAACTATGGAGTTAACATCTAAAGGAGAAGGGAGGGGCTACAGGGAGGGGAAAGGGAGGCAGGCAAAGGAATGCTGCTCTTCTCAACCCCCTTCCTGCTCCCAAAACTTGAGCTAAGTAACATCGAGGTAAGAAAAAGTCTCCTATATTCAACTCCTTTTTCAAAAGCTTGCTGCTTCCTTTTTTTTTTTTTTTTTCTCCTGAAAGTCCTTTGACTTTTGAAGTGCCAGCCCATGGGATACTCCTCTGTCTCTTGCAGAGTGATTTTCTTTCCAGTTGATTGAATCACCGACCTGTGCATTTGGAGAAAACAATGAAACCCTATTGTTTCCTCACTATTTCTCATTAACACCTAGGGCTTGCTTCATCATTTCCATACTGACTTAATTTCTGCTATTTCCAAGCCTCTGGCTAAATAAACTTCTAGCCTAAAAACAGCCAGCAACCATATGGTTAAATCTGAGAGCCTGAGGAGGAGGGGCTGTGGGGAGATGGCTTCAAGCACCGAAAGATAATCAGAGAGAGGAATAAACCATTTTCCTTTCCTGGAATTTTTCCTACACATATTAAAGTACAAATGGCACAGAAATAGTAAAGTTTCCACTTAACCCTTTCATGAAGTTTTCAACATGCATTGAAGCAGTGTCTGTCAACTGCCACCCTCCACCCAGATTTCTTCCCAAACGACAACACACAGTAGGGGTGGGGGTGAGCTGAGGGTAGGGGGTCCCAACAGCTCGAAACAATGAGGTAGACACCTTTCAGACTCGCTGACTTACGCAGCCGGAAGTTCCAACGGTCTGCAGTAGAAATGCAACGATACACGCATACGCGCTTTCAGACAACAAACACAGCCTCCCACCACCGTTTACCAGACTTGAAGAGACGTCTCTTTACCAAAGTCTTCGCGGCTTCACTCACGGCCCCACTAGCCATGAGTTACTAGGGCGAGACTTAGAGAGGTGATCAAGCTCTCTCTTTCCCTTGAAATCGCAAGGGAGTCAACTTCACCAATTAGCCGGGGGAGGCCTTATGCTTTCTGCGTGACCAGAGTCCGTTGACTGGAAAACGCTGCTGCCAGGGAAACCACCCCGCTCAAAGCCAAACCTCTTCGACCAAAGCAGTCGAGGGCGCCCTGGGTTTCGCCAAGAGGGGGGGCAGCGACCCTAGCACTCAAGCGTCCGTCAAGGGGGGCTCCAAAGCCCCTTCTCTCAATTTCCCGGCCAACGCACCAAAAATGTAGTGGCAAGGAAATGATGAAGACCTTCAGGTTGTTCCATCACAGAAAGCTTTATTTTCCAAACCATTTATTTACTGCGCAGGGCAAGCAGCGGAAATACAATGTCCAAAACTGCCGGCCCCGATTGATTAAAACACTTAGTTTTTATACCTTTGGTCAACAACGTCAGCAATCAATCACATTTCTAGTCTACGTCAGCCATTACATTTGGAGCTTAATACCACCCCCAAAACAAGGGAACAAAGACCCCAGTCACCAGATAATACAAAGCAGAGGCAGAGAGAGTATGCCTGACTCCCTTTTTACTTCCCAGGCACCTAAGCATAGCATTACAAGGCCAATCATATTTTTAAACTGAGATAAGGCAGGGACATCTGCTGTCCAATTCACTTATTTTCCTACTCATGCAATCCTTCTCTGAATTTAACTCCTTCACTACCTAAATTCTGTTTTCTATCCCAAACAATTCCAGTTAGACTACCTCAAAAAAAATTGAATCATTGGCAAGAACCTATAAACGTATTTATTAATAGAGGCAAACATGCTAGAGTAGCTAATTCTATAAAATATGATACACAAAGATTGGTGGTTTGCAGATTCCAAATTTGGAATACTATAAAGCAGTCTTCCAAATATGCCAATTTATTAAATACTAGGAGATGATTAATCTAAAAACGTGGGTTTGTCTCAAAGTAAGCAAGTTGGACCTAAATAGCTTGGAGGGTATTCCCTACCTACTAACAATAATATACTTACCCATTTTAAGAATCCTGTTTGAGAAACACCTTTAAAGTTTGGAAGAAATGCCAAAAACATTTGATCTCTTTACCATCACCAATTATTTCCTTCTTGAACCATCTATTATTTTATAGTCCAGAGAAATTAGCATTTTATAGAGGATGGAGGGCAAGTGAATTATATACATTATGTGATATATATATATATATATATCACAACTTGAGTTACAAATTTGCAACCAAATTAGGAGGTGTATCAGTTCACTGACTTCAGATTTTCTGGGTGACCCATTTCATCTCTAATACATCAGTTAGGGAATGTGGTACAAAAGCACTAACCCCCTTCAAGGAGCTTATTACTAAATCAATAAGTACTGCTGAAGAAGTAACATCTCAAATTAATGATTTCCTAATCAATTGTACCCATAGTTGTCATTGAGATTGAAATAGTTTAGAAGATGAATTTAAACATCAATATAACTAAACAAATGTGGGAGGAAAAATGGAACAAGAGTCCCATGCATTCTGTCACAGCACAAATCAAGGAGCATATGATTAAGCTCATACACAGATGGTACTATACCACAGTGCAGCTAAGTCGGATTTGAAAAGATTTAAGCTCAAAATGCTGGAGGTGTCAAGAAAAATTAGGTTCTTTCATGCACATGTGGTGGGCTTGTGCCTTGACTCAACCATATTGCAATCTGTGTTAAAGATACACATATTATTACTCATCAGAAAATTGAAACTAATCCAGGAACACATCCCATGGCAGTATATTGGGGACTCGATGAACTTGTCCAACATAAAAAGCAAACTGGATTTTTCTGTTTCGCATCACGGTTAGAAATAGTGTATCACTGGAAAGATGCAAGTAATTTGGCCCTTCGTGGTTAGAAAAAGAGACTCTGGTCTCTTGTGGAAAAGCTGATTAGATATATTTATGAGAAAAATGAGGACCAACCACAGAATATGTACTATGTAATATGGGCCCCGTTTATTAATTACTCTAATAATAATATTGGTCAGTATTATCCGACTGTTTCACACAATAGTTTATGGCAAGATTTTCTTATTAATTGTTGAATACTATAACAAGTCTAGATATTGCTGAAGGACCTTATCCCTTGTAATGTTGTTTATAAGGTCCTTTCCACACCTTACTTTATCCCATCGCCTTGGGGTCACGATTCTGGCAGCACCTTTATGGTGAGAAAGGAGCGCAATGGGAATGCTCCCCTCCGCACCAGACCGGCTTCTTGAGGAAAGGAGTGCAAGGGACACACTTCTTCCTTCCGCATTAAATCCAGACTCTTTCCCATGCTGCGCTGGGGCAGGAAGTACTTCTATCACGCTTTCTGCCCTTCCACATGGCAAGTAAGTGTGGGAGTGTTGCACGATTGGGGATCATGGATGGAGAAAATCCATCAATGATTTCCTGCGATCATGCCAACTGGCAATAGAAGAAGGACGGCCCCACGACATCTTGTGGAAGCCTCATTGCAGTCCTGCTCCTCTCACGTCCCCCATGCTGGGATGCCATATCCTTGTGGAAAGGGTCTAAGTATTGATTTAATCTGTTTCAATCAATGTCCTGTATATATTAAAAGTATTTTTTTTTAAATCTATAAAAGAAAAACTACATGCTGAAGAACTGAATTATACATGACCTTAGCAACAAGGCCTTCACTGAGGGAGCACTGCTGCCTAGGTCTTGGGGAATAAAGACCTAGTTCTTGTATGTTTATCTATCTGTGTCAATGTAATTGTCCTTCTATCCTGCTTGTGGCCTTCCCATAGTGGTCTAGTGAAATAGGCTGCCATAAAAATCAGCGTTTGGTCTGATCCACCAGGCTTTTCTTGTTGTTAACTGAAGACACTCACTGAACAATGCAGCCCATAGACTGCACTAAAACATTATGGAGTTATATCCTAACTTTTTTCATGTCTAGAACCTAAATATCTGAAGGCATCAGATCCTGCCTGATCTTGGAAGCTAAAGAGAATGGGGTCAGCCCTGGTTAGTAATTGGATGGGAGACCACCAAAGAATACCATGGGCTGTAGCCTATATTTCTGAGGAAAGAATGGCAAAACCATCTCTGAGTATTCCTTTCCTATGAAAACCCTGTGAAAATAATGGGGTCAACAGGCAGCTTAAAGGCACATACACACACAGAGGGCATTTTATATTTTATATATATATATATATATATATATATATATTATATTTAATGAACACACTGAGAGGTGCAATGTAGAAAGCCATGTACATAATTATTCCTTATCGTTTATAAAATCATTTTAAGAAGGAAAAGAAAAGCCTAATTTGATTCTAAAAAAAAATGCAGTTTAGCTAAGGCTGTTAACAGCAGCACTGCCTACGAGTCTTTAAATTCCTTTGTTTACCTTAGCACTAGAATTTGGTTAATATTGTTATTCTTACTGAACTATACCCGCCAATGATCTAAAATGAAAGTAATATAATATCATAAATGTTTTCGTCATATGTGACTACTCATTTTCATGTCATTCTGAAATCCCTGGCAGATTACTAACTTGAAGATAATGCTTTTCCCCACAAAATATTAATAAGCAAAAGACTGAGACCTTAAACGGATCAGAAATTGAACTGTTTATGAAAATTGCTACTTGAACTATCTGAAAGAGGAGACCCATTTGCAATCTAGAAGCACAAACCAATTTTGCTGGCTGCTTTTGTTTATTATATTTATTATTTTCTGAAACAAGCTTCTAACAATTAATTGTGGATGTTCAATTATAGGACTCCAAGATAACCATCAAGCACAAGAAAGAAAGAAAGAAAGAAAGAAAGAAAGAAAGAAAGAAAGAAAGAAAGAAAACAAGTAAGGTGTAGTAGTTAGAAGATTGGCCTGGGATTTGGAACATTCAGGTTAAAATCCTCACTAAGCCACAAAGTAGAGACTTGGGCCAGTCCTTTTCTTTCAGCCTGACTTATCTCACAGTTTTATCAAGAGGATGAAATGGGCAGGAGAAGTGTCATGCATTTTGCCATGAGCCAACTGTAGGAAAGGTGAGACATGAATGTTTTTAACAGATGATGATGATAATGATGATGATGATGACGACGACACTTATGGTGTCCTACCAGTAAATTGAAAACCACACTGATTTAACTGATTTGTACCTCTAGAAAAACTGACATTACCTGACATTCTAATACTTGTTACATTCATCCTCCACAAAAATCTGCAACATACACTTTCACACGTAGACAGAGTAGTTAAGATCCTCTGATGAATGAATGAAGTATGATAAATTATGTGTTCTTCTAGCCTTGGAGTATATGTTTTTCCTATAGTAAAGACATGAGTAACCATGCTTACCATCAATTAAGTTCCAAACCACAGGAATGTAATTTAAAAGTACATAAGCAACCACAAATATCAAGATTTTTCTATCACAAAATTAAGGTGCTGCACTACATGTAGCCACAAAAAAGCCACCATTGGACACCACATGCTGTAAGGAAGCAATATCTACAATAATATTTAGTTGAACTTGTGAATTTCTTCCTAAAGAAACAAAGTGTGTCCAATACATATTGCCTTTTCTTAAAGTAAGGTGAAGGGTAAATGAACAAATCAGTACATATACATGTGCTGTTTCAGAGGCTGAGGAGGTACACACAGCTATATGAGCATGAGGGAAGGGGAAGAACGAAATATGACATTTGACCTGAAATAATATATGTCTCTTATGCACATTTCTACCTGGTTCAAAAGGATTTATGTGGGCTGTGATGTGTCTAGTTGGCTGAATCTGATCACCACTTATCCTTCCATTTCTGCCCACCTGACAGCCATAACCTCCCCCTACCTTGCCAAAGCATAACTTGCAGGTTAGTGCATAGGCAGATATACACACACACATACCCATGGCTGCTCCTATTATGACACAATAGCATTAGGTAGCAGTGATTTTTCATAAACAGTTTGCAAATGGGTGAAAACTATGTAACCCTTCCTCTATGTTCCACTTTTTTCTTGCAGCTCACACTCAAGAATGTTCTATCTATCCCATATAGACTGCATTTCAGATTATGAGCCGCTCCAATTTAAAATAACATCTGAAGCTGGTCTAAGGAAGATGAAGATGCAGATTAATTGTGCTACATAACATTAGGAACCCTTTTTTTATGCCCCCTTTGAACTGTCATTTTAACACATTTCATCCTAGCTTGGGAAATACAGCCTTGAATTGGATCTGATTCATTATTTTCACTGTTTGAAAATCATGAGTAAATTGCAGGTATTCTACTTTACCTGACAATTATTGTGCCTTAAACTATTATGAGCATACTCTTGCAGAAAGAGTGGCATGTAAATATAATAAAGATGCAAATTAAAAAATACTTCAACTCACTGACCCTCATTCATATTTCTTTTATATCTAAGCCTAGTTTCATCCACACTGTAGTACAATTGAACAATTGGTTAGTTCAGTAAGAGTTCTTGTCAAACTGCTTCATATGTTATTACATGTTATTAACACAAAAATCAAAAAGCATTCCAATCTTCTTGTTAAAGCCCTCAGAACCACTTCCCTGGAACAGGGCAAGATTAATCTATCAGCAATTACTCTTATATAGAGTTCATTGTATAATGTGCTGCAGCAATTTGATTCTGTTCTGTTTCCCTGCTGGTGTAAACAAAAACAAAACAAAATAAAAAGCGAAAAATAAATAATAGAAGCCTTAGAAATGTGTTTTGACATTGAGGATCAGGAGTTTGAATGGGAATTACATTCTAATTCCTAGCATTCCTGGCTGCCCAGAGGTGCTTCCAGCCTTGGGGGGAAAATGGGGCTCATCAGGTAGGGTTACCATACAAAACAGCATTCTCTGTTACTAGGCCAACTCAAGCCTGGCCAATACACAAGAGGCAGGCCTATATAAAGCCCACCTCAAGATTCATAAGAGTTCCAGGCTCCCACAAGATTACATCTCTGGGACCCCTTCACAGTATAGTTATATCACTGTGATTCCACTTTAACTGTCATGGCCCATTTCTGCACTAGCCTGTTAAAGCACTATGATTCCACTTGCAACATCCTATGGAATCCTGGGGTTTGCAGTTTCAGGAGGGGCCAGCCAGCCCCTCCTGAAACTGCAAGCCCCAGGATTCCATAGGATGTAGCAAGTGGAATCATAGCGCTATAACAGGCTAGTGTGGAAATGTTTTAAGGTTCCATCCTATGGAATCCTGGAATTTGCAGTTTAGGGAGGGGTATTTAAAATTCTCCGAGAGCTCTAGAGCCAAACTACAAACACCAGCATTCCATAGGATGGACCTATGGCAGTCACTGGAATCATAGTGCTATAATTGTGTGGTGTGTGAAAGCCCCTTGCAGGAGCCCAGAACTTTCACAAAATTCCTTCTTCTTGCTAGACTTGAGCCAAGGTTTATATAGGCCTGAGGAGCAGGAGGATTAAGCTCCAGTCACACTTGCAATAAGTAGACCGCTGGAGCATTTATTGTGCAATTTAAAGTCATTTTGTTGTGTGCCAAATGCTCAGGGAGTCTGTGTGATATGAGTGTGACTGACTTCATCTTGCTCTCTTTGTATCAAAAATGCAGAATTTGGGGTTGCTCTGAGTCAATAAAAAAATTATGAAACACAGTCTGATGCTGAAGCCCCTTCCTGTCAGCTTGGCCCTGGAAATTGCTTTGGCTCACACCCACCCACCCTTTCTTTCTGTCTCTTTCTCTCACACTCACATATACACAGGACACCCCATGGCATTTACAAAATAATTTTTAATTACTAAGGCTTCAAAACCAGAAAATACCTGCATAAAGCTTCAGTTTGATATGGATACATTCTTCAGTAAGGCCGATCAAGGCATTTTGCTGCCTGAGTCAAAGGACACAAAGGCAACTCCCATTTTCTTATCGGGCGGGCAGGTGAATCTTATTTGATACTAGCAGTGGGAAAATATTCTCTCAAGGCAGCAGACCAGTTTAGGGTGCAACAAGGCAGGGTGAACTGTGTAGACTACAAAGCTTCATCATCACTCCATCTGCCACCCGAGGCAGCTAATTTGGTCTATCTGATGGGAGGGGCATTCCTGTTTCTGAGAATAAATGGCATTGATCAAGTGGTATGTAATTCTCTGTCTAGATTCAAATGGGGAAAGTAGGAAAAAGTAAACCTTGTGGATTTTTAATGCTAAGCAATTTATATAAGCATGATCATTTATAGGAGAGCCAGCATGGTGTAGTGGTTTGACCTGGTCTCCTAGTAGGTCTCCTAACACTGGGAGATCAGGTCATGGAAACCTGCTGAGTGACCTTGGACAAGACACTTTCTGTCATCCTTAGAGGAAAGCAAAGGCAAATCCCACCCCATCTGAACAAATTCTGCCAAGAAAACCCCTCATAGGTTCACCTTAGAGTCAGAAATTACTTGAAGGCACACAACAACAAATCTTTTGTAGACTATAGGCCAAGTATTCAGGTGCAAGTAGGGTTTAGTGCATTAAAGCTTATGCTGAAATACATTGGTTACTTGTAAAAGAAACTGCACAAGATTTATTTTTATCCCTTACTCTCTTCATTTTACACTGAAATAGACTAATATGGCTATCTCTTTGAAAACTGCTTAGGAAGCTAGATGGCTACAGCCATAAACAGATTTATTAACAGTAAGTGTAGTCCCTACTGAACTGATCTGTAGCAAAACACCTTTAGGATTACAATTATAATGCTTATAATTTTCATTAATGCTTGAGAATCACCACATTAAGTTTTTTAATTTTATCAAGCTTAATTCAGTGGCTATCGTGGTAATTTGTATAGTTTTCTATTATGATACCATAAAGAATTCTGCCTCTTTAGGAAAACTGTTCTGATGGTCTGCTGGCTCTTCAGTTTTGAGCATCTTTGGGGACTTACTAGATACAGCACATTTGAACAAGTGTGATACCAATTTATTATTTATTCAAAAATTAACTCTACCTATACTCCCCCGGCAATCTTTGCTGATCTTTTCTGGAGGTCTTCTTTCTGATCACTCATTCTACTGTGACAAACATTTGCTGTACACGAGCCAAGGCAGTAAGCTGATTCTCTTTTCTCCTTTCAATAATGCTAAATACATCTTGGTGCCAACAAAATTGCTAATGCTTTTTGTTTCATAGAATCATAGAGTCATAGAAATGTAGAGTTGGAAGAGACCACAGGGACCATCCAGTCCAACCTCCTGCCATGCAGGAACACACATCAAAGCACTCCCGACAGATGGCCATCCAGCCTCTGCTTAAAAACCTCCAAAGAAGGAGATTCCACTACACTTCGACACAGCAAATTCCACTGCTGGGCAGCCCTGACCGTCAGGAAGTTCTTCCTGAGGTGGAATCTCCTTTCCTGCAGCTTGAATCCATTGTTCCTTGTCCTGGTCTCTGGAGCAGCAGAAAACAAGCCCACTCCCTCCTCAACATGACATCCCTTCAAATATTTAAACATGGCTATCATGTCCCCTCTTAATTTTGTCTTCTGCAGACTAAACATACCCAGCTCCCTAAGACGATCCTCATAGGGCATGGCTTCCAGATCCTTCACCATTTTGGGCACCCTCCTCTGGACATGCTCCAGCTTGTCGATATCCTTCTTGAATCGAGATGGCCAGAACTGGACACAATATTCCAAATGAGGTCTAACCAATGCAGAATAGAGTGGTAACATTACTTCCCTAGATCTAGACGCTATGCTTCTATTGATGCAACCAAGAATCGCGTTGGCTGTCTTGGCTGCCGCATCACACTGCTGACTCATGTTCAGCTTGTGATCTACCAAGACTTCTAGATCCCTTTCACAAGTACTGTTATCCAGCTACATGTCCCCCATCCTATATTTGTGCATTTCATTTTTTCTGCCTAAGTGTAGGACCTTACATTTCTCTCTGTTGAAATTCATTTCATTAGCTTTGGCCCAGCTCTCCAATCTGTCAAGGTCATTTTGAAACTTAATCCTGTCCTCTGGCGTATTAGCAACCCCTCCCAATTTGGTGCCATCTGCAAATTTGATCAGCATGCCCTCTACTCCTTCATCCAAGTCGTTGATGAAGATGTTGAATAGCATTGGGCCCTGGACAGAACCCTGTGGCACCCCACTAGTCACTTCTCTCCAAAATGAAAAGCAGTCATTGGTGAGCACCCTTTGGGTCAGTCAACCAATTACCAATCCACCTAACAGTAGCCCTGTCCGGCCCACATTTTACTAGCTTCTTTGCAAGAATGTCATGGGGAACTTTGTTAAAGGCCTTACTGAAATCAAGATATGCTACGTCCACAGCAATAGCCAGAACAGGATTTACAGTGACCTCTCCACTTTCATAAGAGTTTGGGGCACGAAATCCTTGTGAAAGTGGAAAAACTGTGAATATCACCGCCACCCCACATTTTGCCCCCCAGTCCCTTGCCCTTTGCTCAGGCACACATGCCTTCCTTCCCCATGCCTTGGCAAAAGGCAAGAGAATGGGAGAGAGGAGCACATACCTTCCCCCTCATTCCCTTGCCTTTTGCTTCAGCGTGCAATCCCCATGTCCAAGTAAAAGGCAAGGAATGGGACAAGGAGAATGGGGTTGAAGGCATGTGCATGCCTTGGAATAATAAAACTTGTGAAGGTCAAACCCACAAATGTGGAAGGAGGAATGTATAATTATTTGAATAATACAGGATAATACTAAACATGACAGTATTCTTAGAGTTCATGGCCAATTCAAATAGTAAATAGTAGATGAGCAGTGTTCAGATAATACAGAGCTTTACTGTGCCGTGTATCTATTTGTATTTTTCTGTTCAAAAGGACATTGTTGTTAATACAGAGACATTTTCCAAGTACATTACAAGTGAAAAAGATGGGAAAAGCATACTGGTTCCTATTGATTACACCTACGTAATCTCAACTTGTAGTAGAGACAACAATACAAGCATAACAAATTCACAGAACAGAACGTTGCACACTTCCAAATATAATTAAATGCCATGCATATACATGTAGTCTAACTGTAGAATGCCTGACAATAGTATAGCCCAGGGCTTTCCAAACGGTGTGTCCTGACAGATGAGTGTGTTGCCTGAAGTGTGTAGGTGTGTTGCCTCTCCAGGCTGAGAAAGACCCCCCTCCAAGCTTCTCCCACTGCTGCTGCCAACAAAGCAGGCCAAAATCAGATAGGGGGGCTGCCTTTCCTGCTGCTGCCAACCTCAGCAGAGTCTTTCCTGGGCAAGGGCAACAGCAGTGAGCCAGGATCGGGTGAGGGGGCTGCCTTTCCCGCTGTTTAACCTCTGGTTTGCTAGTAGAACTGAATTACTGTATTGCAAAATGATGCATGTCCAAAAAGTGTGTAACAAACATGAAAAGTTTGGAAAGCTCTGGTATAGCCTGCTTCAGACAGGATGAAAAAAAAAATCTCTTATGGGAATGTATTGTGATTGTGAGTAAAAGGTGGAAAGTTAAAATTTCTTTTTCTGTGGTTTAGAAGAAACAGGTTTCTTTTTATGTCTGATTATGAGAAACTGTGATTTGTTTAAAACACAGCTAAGAAAATTTTATCTGAATTTATTATTTAATTTTGTGGATTGAGCAACCTTATATTGGTAAATATTTTGGACAAATTGAAAAAAATATTATTTGAAACATCTACTTACATGCAAAGGAGGAAAAGGAAGCAAAGAGCTTGAATCTCTTTTACGCTCATTCTTAGGGTTTCTTATAAGGGCTAAACCAGATCAATTTGAGATATGAGTATTGAGTCAAAGGGTTTTGATTCTTTGTTTATGCAAATCTTATTGTTTGGCAAAACCCCAGTTCAAAAACAGCCATTTGGGGGGTTGTTTTTTTAGCATATTGGGGTTCCTACTCCATTAACACAGACCAGCTTATTTATTGTTCCTGATTTTTGAAGTTTTGATGCAGCAAAAAGTTGCATTTGACATCTCTCAGAGCATTTATTCTATTTAGTTATTCCAGCTTTTTAATTCCAACTTATTTGGGGTTTCTGAAACAATATCTCTGTTACTGGCTTTTGATTTCCAAGTTCAAGTGCTTGTCTTCCAGTGAATTTAACACAAATGTAGGCATCTGTGCACTGGCAAATCTTTTTTCAAAGGCACTGAAAAGTTTTACGAGATCTTGCTTTGACTAATGTAACCTCTTAAACAGCACTTCTCTCTCTCATTCATCCCAAAACCAAATATAATTTATACCGCAAACATTTGTTTTGGATGAAATCATGTTCAGACTCAGTAGACCCATTGAACTCATGACTAATCTGTGTGACTGAGTTCTGTGGATCTATTCTAAGCATGACTAGACCAGGATCTAACCCATTATGTGTGAAAACAGAGCAGGGTTTCTACAGCACCCTCAAAGCCACAAGGATTTTAAGAGTACAGTATTGGTACATGTAACAGAGCCTCGTCATTTCTCAGCAAATCTTATTCTATAGCTGAACCATGCCGCCATCTTGTGTCTGAAGTCTATAATTAAAAGGAAAAATCCAATATCCTATCTAGATGAGGTATTCATTAGTTTTTGGAGGTAAAAATGTTTAGATTACGGTAAGCCGCTTTGAGTCGTTACCAGGGAGGTATGACGAAGAAGAAGAGGAAAGCCATTTCCGCACTACATTGTTAAGGTGCTATTATTCCACTTTCAACATTCTACAGAATCTTGGGGTTTGCAGTTTAGGGAGGGCATTTAGAATTCTCAGCCAGAGAGCTCTTTGGCCTCAGTGAACTACAAACCCCAGAATTCCACAAGATGTTGAAAGTGGAATAATAGCACTATAACAGTGTCATGTGGAAATGGCCGAAGAAGATAGCAGCTAAATTTGTGGGCCAAACATTCCCTACCAGTGATATAAATAAATAAACCCAAGAAATTTCTTGCGGAGTGGTTAGTATGAATCTGTGGACAGTTCACATCACATTTATATTAACTTTTAAGGAGTATATTATAAACGGTACTTTCACCTCACACATTCTACGTTTAACCCCTATGCCCTCCCTCACAACCGCCTCCACCAAACTCTCACCCACTTTAAATCTAAATACAAACACAGGCCGTTTCCGCACAAGACCCTGATAGTATTATTATTTATTTATTTATATTTATTTTTTTTATAAAAAGTGTTATTATTCCGCTTTCAACATCCTATGGAATCCTGGGGTTTGCAGTTTAGGGAGAGGCCTTTGAGGGACTCAAAAGTTTGAGTTTGAGTCCCTCAAAGGCCTCTCCCTAAACTGCAAACCCCAGGATTCCATAGGCCGTTGAAAGCGGAATAATAACACTATCACTGTCTAGTGCGGAAACGCTCACAGTAAGGCTACCTTCCACTCATTCAGCAAGGTTTGCGCGTGTCGCGATTGGCCAAAGAAAAACTGCGGGAGTTATAATTGGCTGAAGCGCACGTGCCGGGCAGGCGGGTGGGACGATCGAAGTGTGAGCGGGCGGACTGGAGAAAGACCGCGCTTGGTGGCGGAGAAAGCGGGGGCGGGGAGGAGAAATAATGGCTTCGCTCTCGGATTTTCTGGACAGCAAGCAAAACAGGCCTCTGAAGCGAAGCCGCAGCCAGCGGGGAGTGCCTATTCGACGGGCGTCAGGCGTGGGCGCTTCTTCAGGTGAGGCGGCAGCAAAGCCACCTTCTGCGCACTTCTCAGGCGCGGTCTCTTGGAAGCCTTCCCGCCATGTTTGGAAACCGAAGGCGGAGAGATGGATGGCAAGCGCCGAGCTGTTTTCCCAAACCCTTCAGATAACTTTCCACAAATCCAAATCCTAGCCCAAAGTAAAATAGGTCCATTGTATTCCTGACTTGGACCATTTCCGCACTAGCCTGTTATAGCGCGATGATTCCGCTTCCAACATCCTCTGGAATCCTGGGGTTTGCAGTTTCGGGAGGGGCCGGCCGACCCCTCCCGAAACTGCAAACCCCAGGATTCCAGAGGATGTTGGAAGCGGAATCATCGCGCTATAACAGGCTAGTGCGGAAATGGCCTTGGAAATAAATTCCGATCTTTTTGGGGGTTTTTTTTGGAAAGGATTGTTTCCCCTTTGGAGATTACAAACCTATTAAAGAGTGTAAAGCCTATTAAAATACAGGCTAGATTTTCCGAGTGAACATCTCCAGGATCCGGTCGTGCGCGTTACTCCGAAGTAATCACGGCGAAGGCCATAGCGGGGCGGTTGAGTAGGCGCGAATAGGGCCATTTCCACACCAGACCGTTATAGCGCTATCATTCCACTTTCCACCTCCGATGGAGTCCTGGGGTTTGCAGTTTAGGGAGCGGGCTTGAGGCGGTAATGGTTTTTATACAGGCTCCATGGTTGTAATCTCCAAAGGAGGCGCAACCGAGGGGCAGCGTTTCACTCCGATTTCAGCGCAGCTCGGGCAGACCCGGCGCTTGGAAATAATTACTGTACTTTGGGAACGACCGCTCCGGGGATCCCTTGGCCAGCACAGTTAGTAGCTAGGAAGGATGCAGAGTTCCGGGTATTGTAGTCCCAAATAGTAACCGTAACAAGGTGTGCGGCGGCGCGGCGTATATGCGGCTCCCCTGTCAGTGGCCATTTCCGCACTAGCCTGTTAAAGCGCGATGATTCCACTTACAACCTCCTTTGGAATCCTGGGGTTTGCGGTTTCGGGAGGGGCCAGAAACCGCAAACCCCAGGATTCCAGAGGAGGTTGAAAGTGGAATCATCGCGCTGTAACAGGCTAGTGCGGAAATGGCCAGTGTCTGGATGAGGACACCTCGGCTGGTTTTGGAGAGTGAACCTAAGCGCGGCCTGCGGGTGTCTTAGGAGATGATATGAACCAAGTGTTCTCTTGTATATTTGTTGGAGGGTGGAAATATATATTTAGGGAACCTTCCCCCCCCCACGTCCTTCCTGCAGCGCGCAGGAAAGATGCCACCAAACATGAAGCGAGGGTAGTTAGTTACACGAGGGACTTGCGGAAGTTTTGACGCCGCCCGAGTCCGCCATTTTGAGTTGGAGCCTCTCTTTTCAGAAATGACCTTCGGTTGGCGGGGAGTCTAAACAAAGTTTAGGAGTCAGGAGAGAGGATTGAGAGTTACCCTCAACTTCTTAGGTTCTCACCCCACTGGGATTGGTGCAGTAATTATTTTTCCAACGCTGTCCTCTCTAGGCTGTTGTGAGGTGTTTTATTTGGTGGGGGGGAGGAGGAGGTCTTTATCTTACAGGACTTGCATAAAAATCAGCTTAAATCCGGTCGTTAGTTCCAGCTACAGTAGACAGGTTGAATTCAGTGCTGAATGGTTTAAAATAAAAAACTTAGGTAAACTTTAATACAACGGACCTATTTTATTTTGGGCTAACATTTGGATTTGTGGAAAGTTATCTTAAGGGTTTGGAAAAACAGTTTTTGATGCATAGTATTCCTGGGTTTTTAGTTTCTCCTTGTAATTTTAAATTATCTCTGTATTAAATTTACATAACCCACTTAAGTTAGCTATAATTTTGTTTCAGAGGGATATTTCATCAGTATCATTTGTTGGAATGCATCTTTCCTTACAGTTAGGATGTTTACTCAAAAGTAGAGCAGACTTCTGGTCTACAGAAGCAACTAGGTTCATGAAAAATGAAAATTCCTGAACAGGACATAAAGGAATCCAGTAGCCCTTTTGAGATTAACTGGGACGAAGACATTTCTAGCATAAGCTTTCATGAACTGAGTCTGTTTCACCAGCTCTGATGAAATAGATCTAAACAGACAAATACCACTGTCTCTTTGAAAATTCCAGAATATAGAATCATAGAAATGTAGAGTTGGAAGAGACCACACAGGCCATCCAGTCCAACCCCCTACCATGCAGGAACACCCTCAAGGCACTCCCGACAGATGGCCATCAAGCCTCTGCTTAAAAACCTCCAAGGAAGGAGACTCCACTACACTCCGAGGCAGCAAATTCCACTGCCGGACAGCCCTGACTGTCAGGAAGTTCTTCCTGAGGTTCAGGTGGAATCTCCTTTCCTGCAGCTTGAATCCATTGCTCCTTGTCCTGGTCTCTGGAGCAGCAGAAAACAAGCCCTCTCCCTCCTCTGCATGGCATCCCTTCAGATATTTAAACATGGCTATCATGTTGTGTTTGTGTGATAGAACTCCTCTTAAGAGCACTCATAGGTTCAAAGAAAATATACTAAAAGTGACTGAAGACAATAATAGCAATTTCTTTTTCATTTTAACAACAACTCAGTCTGCCAGAACCTGTGATCAGTTACTATGGAGTAACTAAAACACCTGTTGCAAAGTCCAGTAGGAGAATTCAAGATTTTTTAATATGTGATAACTTTATTTTATATAACAGAAGTTGTAGTATGCTAACATCTATTTGCTTGTTGTGTTTTCTCAACAGAGTCATACCTTAAGGATTCAAGGAGAAACAGTGAAAATGATGGCAACCCTTCAAAAGTAATTAATTTATTTTTTTCAGAATACAAAAGTTCTTAGTGAAATCAGCTTCACCACACTTTTTTACTCTTCCTTTTGTAGGTGACTTTAGAATTTGAACAAAAGGATCATCTGAGGAGTCTTCAAAAACCAAGGTAAATGTGTCTTTATTTTGGTGACTAGGAGGATGAGAGGAGGCATATGAGGCTGGAACATGTTCATATGAATGGGTCTTAATATATTAGGTTGCAGTCATACCTTAGTTAACAAAGCTTCTAACAAAGGTCATTTCTGCACTACACTGTTATAGTGCTATTATTCCACTTTCAACATCCTGTGGAATCCTGGGGTTTGCAGTTTAGGGAGGGGCATTTAGAGTTCTCAGCCAGAGAGGTTCTTTGCCCTCAGTAAACTACTAACCTCAGAATTCCACAGGGTGTTGAAAGGGGAATAATAGCCCTATAACAGTATAGTGTGGAAATGGCCATAGAAGCTTCTTTTTACAAAGACCTTTTATGGGAGCCCAGCCCAGCCCCTCTTCTTTGTCCAGCTGGAAGTTTTCTCTTGTTTTGGCAGCATTGTCATTGGGAGGATGGTGAAGGAGGGATGAAAGACAGACTTTAAGTGTTTGGTTCAGCAGTGTGTTTGCGGTAAATAATGCTGAACTGGGAAAGAATGAGATTTTATTCTAATTGATTCTACTGTATGTGCCTGCCTGCAACACACAAGATAAACAGGTGCCTCCAGAATCACTGAGCATGTGTGAAGAGCAAATCAGAAAGAAAAGAGGAAGGGCAGATTAGCTTGCCTCACTAGCTAGTCTGACATGTCATAAAAGCATAGATCTACAAGTTTGCCACCAAAATGGGAATCACAGGAAAAGTGGAGCTTGTTAAAAGGAAAAAAAAATCATCCTTGGATGCTTTCTTGAAAAACCTTCAGGTGATCTCTAGGAGTTTCAGAATGTTTTCCTTTACTTATGCAAGGCTTATCAGGCTTGTTTCATTTTGCATGCGTGCAATGTTAGTTTTGAATAAAACATTTGCTGAAATATGTTGAACTACACTTTTTTTTTTTTTTTTTGGCGATAGGAACATAAACCTGTTCTTCCCATGTTATTTCTGCTTCTGGTACCAGAGTTTCTGTTAACAAATTAAAGCCCAGGAACACATCTACTTTGTTAATTGAGGTATACCTGTAAAAGATAACTAAGATCTTCTGATGAATCTCAGAGTGATTTGCAGAAGACAATGAGCAATGGATTCAAGCTGTAGGAAAGAAGATTCCACCTGAACCTCAGGAAGAACTTCCTGATGGTCAGAGCTGTCCGGCGGTGGAATATATTGCCTTGGAGTATAGTGGAGTCTCCTTCTTTGGAGGTTTTTAAGCAGAGGCTGGATGACGATCTTCTGGGAATGTTTTGATGTGTGTTCTTGCATAGCGGGGGTTGGACTAGATGGCCCTTGTAGTCTCTTCCAATTCTATGATTCTATTAGATCAGCAAGGATTTTTGGCCCCGTGTCATTTTTTAAAAATAGCAGGAACAAGACAATCATTCTTGATCCTATCTGAAATAAAAGATATTTCAGTAATATGATATTATTGAAACAAGGGTATGGTGCGGGGTATATGTATAACCAGCAGTGGATTTTTGTGTGGAAGGAAAGTTACATCAGTTCAGTCTAGCACTCTAAAACAAATTCCTTGGGTTCAGAATGCTTTATAAGAATATATCTTTTGCACTCTAACTGATGGATCTTGAGTTTCTACGAAAACAAAATACCCTACTGGTCTAAAATCTGCTGAGGTGTACAAAATTCATTTAAGTCTGGTCATTTTATCATTCAGTGTAAGCAGTTCTTGTTTACAAAGTTAGAATTTATTTAGTTTATATCCCACCTTTCTCCAGGCAGGGGGACCCAAGGCAGTTTACAACCTAGATGTAAACAAAATACAGCTAAAATCTTGTTAATATATTTTAAAACAGTTACGTATCCTATTCGCTGACGTATAAGACATACTTTTTTCCTGAAAAATACTGTTTGAAAATGGTATGTTTGTCTTATATGCCAGTGCATCTTATATACCGGCAAATAGTATTTGCCTGTGTATAAATGGGATGTATCTTATATGCTGGTGCACCTTATACAGTGGCAAATATGGTAGTCTTTTTAAGATAACTAATTTTAAATCACATGAAAAGATCAAGTGCAGCATAACCTGTTATGAAGCCTTCTGTCACAACCAGTTAAATAAAAATGTTTCTCTGCTGGCAGAAGGCAAAGAGTCGAGAGGGAGCAATTCATCTTCACATGGAAGGAAATTTCAAAGCTTGTGAGCAGGCCCGAAGAAAGCTTTCTCCCAGGCCCTCATCAAACATGCCTGTGATGGTGAAGGGGCAAGAGAAAGTCGTCCCTTAGTCAGTCTCACATAAGGAGATACGGTCTTTCAGGACTGTACATTTTTAGAGATGACATGCCTCTCTTATTCAGTGCTAAGTGGTTGTTTTGAGCTGAAGGGAGTAAAAGGGAAATGATACTTCAGGCTGCTATAGCGTAATCTTTTAATTGTGCCGGAGTTATTTATTGTTGTATAAGAGTTTTGTTCTGTTTTCCCTTTGTGCTTAGATGAGAATTGTAATTCCATATTTTGTTTCTTAAGTACATGTGAAGGGAAACATCTTAGTCTTGTTTTTAAAAAGTTAAAGGAGTAAAGTTCCTTTTGAATGTACTGAAGATGACTTAGTGTGTTCCAAGTTAATACCATTTTGTATTTATAGGATTAATATTTATAATCAAAGGATTAAGCAGGAAAGTAAAGAAACTGACAATCCTATCTGGATTCCAGTTCACACTCAAAATATGGAGACATCTACAGTACATATGGTATGTAAACAATCTTAATTGCTCCTTTTTTCAGATTAGTAGTATGCTAATAAACCATTGACCTTTATTATTTTAGAGGACTGATAAAAAGTCCTGCTTGGTTTAAGATATTGGTGTTCTCTAGGAGTTTTTAGATACAAACATTGTTGGGGAACCTGTGATCCTCCAGATGATGTTGAATTACAACTCACATTACTCAGCCCAGAATGATCAAGGAAGATGGGAATTGCAGCAACATCTGGAGGGCCACAGGCTTCTTGTGACAATGCAAACAATGATTCCACATTTAAAAAAAAAGTATCAGCTAAAGGATCGTGAAGATAATTGAAAGAAATTCTGATTTTACTGTAGTATAATGGCTGAGAATGCAGTCTGGCGTACTTACTTGGAAATTGGCTTTTTGTGGTTCACTGATGCTTATTCCCTCAGACGTCTGTTTATAACTGTGCCTTAATAATATGAGCTTTGAACCAATCATCTTAGGGTTTGAATTTTTGCATTAGATAAGAGGCCGTTGTATACCTGTATGCAAGATTCTGCTTTGTCCCTACATCAGCCACAGAGGAAAATAGCAGGCATACTTTCTATTGAGTCATTGTGAGAGATTGCAGAGATAAAAGGTGCTTCAGACATTCTATAAATGCTAAGTGTTAATTAATGGAATTAATATAGAGGTGATGAGCATTTAGGGAGTATGTCCTCTCTATTAGTCAGTGGGCTGTTCTGTTTAGTTTTATAGCTTGCCTGGAAAGTGTAGAGAGAAGAACAAACAGCTGTTGTTGCTATGAATTCAGCTGCCATCCAAGATAAAGCATAATATATTTGTAGAAGTGCACAAAACACTGAGAAATTAAATGTTTCATATCACCAGGAATTGCCGTTCTAGGCATTATGAGGTCATGATATAATTTAGAATTGCAGAATGTGGTAATGACAGTGAATACTGTGTGATTAGAATTTTTCAAGACGATATTGTAGACAACAAATCTGCTTTGTTTTTTGTAAATATACTTTTTTTGCTATTTAATACTACATTGATAATGTTATAGCTCACCTACATCTGACACCACTGGAATGCTTATTGTTGTTAATACTGTTGGCATTTTTTCAGGGTGTATTGTTGTGCTTTTAACAGTAGCCTCGATATATAAAATGTCTTTGTGAATTCTGAGTAGCTGTCACATCAGCAGTAAACTTTGAGCTGTGCATGTAGAAGGTTACAAGGGCAAAGGCAAAGAGAAGATCCACTCTGTGGCTGTGGAGGGCTGCTGCCAGATATGGTAGACCAGCTTCCACTAACTTGCTGCCCTTCAGAAATCCCAGACAGCTTTATCACAACTTCCAGTATTCTCAGCCAGCTTGGTGATTAAAAGTTTTAGTTGACCATGTCTAGGTTGTAGGGAAACCAGTGTGTGGCAGTATCAATGTAGATGAGCCAGTAGATAGTCTAAGAGATGTGAGGCTCCAGAATAATACAGGAAGATGGTTTTTCCGTTTTTTCTTCTGAAGTTTTTTTCCTGGAAAAATGTGAAGAAATGAGTATGGAATATTCTTTTTTAGAATGAATAATAAAATACTTAAGACAAGTTGTTGAGATATTTACTCTTCCTACATTATTTCCAAAAGCTATCTGGCAGGTAATTGTCTATGTAAAACTATGTACACTATCTCAAACCTCTACAACTATCTGCTTTCATTTTTCCAATTCTTTATGGGAGAATGAGTTGTTTTTGTCTGATGGGCGCTGTGGAAGAGGAGGGGGAAAGGATTTGTTTGTTTGTTTGTTTTTTGTTTTTAACTAGTGTTGATCGGTTTCTCCTGTTTGTTCTCATTTTATTGCCATCTTCTTGTAAAGTGGCAAAACCAAAGAGGTTCCTTATATTTAGGGCTTCCTTAAAGATCTGGACTGTGCAGGTCCTTTTGTAACAAAAGAAGTATAAAGTAAATTCAATTTATAATTATTTTCTGGAAAAAATACTTCTGATATGTCAAACATGATACTTATATGTCAGTTTATACATAATGAATTATTTATTTAAAGTATTTCTTTGTCACCTCCCAACCTGCAAGGTCTCCCAAAGTGATAAACAAATAAAAAACAATTAAAACAATACAAAGATAAAAACTTCAGAAAATCCTTCTAAAAGCAGTCTAAAAGCAATCCTAGAATCCTGTTTTGAAACAGTTAAAATAGCACTTTCAGATACTGAATTTCATGTGGAGCAGCACTGTTTTGGCTACCTGCCAGAAGCTTAAAAAAGATGAGGCCCAGCCTCATTTCATTGAGTAGGGCGTTCCACAGTTGAAGGACTGCTGCAGAGCAAGCCTTATTACAGGTACAGACCAACCTAACTTTACAAGGTGTTGGGATAAGCAGGAGAGCCTCCTCTGAAGATCTCAAGTTTCTGTAGGCTCATATGGCAGGAGACAGTATTTCAGATATCTTGTCCCCAAGTTGTTTAGAGTTTTGTAGGCACCTTGAATTTTGTTTGGGAACAAACCAGAAACCAGTATAGTTCTTGTAGGACCGGTGTTACATGGTGTCTAAAATGCACACTTCACACCACTTTGGCTCCTGTATTTTGCACTAGCTGTAGCTTCCAAACACTTTTCAAGGGTAGCCTCATGTACAGTATATTACGTTAGTGCAATCGAGAGATAACTGAGGCATAATCTACTGTGGCCAGATCTGCTTTCTCCAAGAAAGGGCTGAGCTGCCATATCAGCCAAAGCTGGCCATTTCAGCAACCTGGCTTTCTAAGAGCAGCATTAAGTTCAAGAACAGCCTTAAGCTATGAAGGTGATCTCTCAGAAGGAGAGTAACCCCATCTAGCACAGTCTGTGATCTCAATTCCAGATTGGTTTTCCTAAGACTAGCAATCCTTTCTTGTTCCTGAAGCAACAAATCTATAAAGGGAAATGATTTTTTTTCAATTTTTCCAAAAATGTCTGCTTTTCTCTTTAATGACCCCACCAAAAACAAACAAACAAAAAAAACCCGTTATTTCTCCGTGGCTTCAAGATGTCCAGAAATTTTTACAGTTCTGGATAGTCTGACCAACAGTATCAATCAGTTTATCTTGATACTAAGACAAATGTGGTTCATCCAGTAATAAACGCTTTTCTTATGTTTCTCTCATTGGCAATAAGAAACTTGTATATTTCATTTTTCTATTGTTTGATGTTCACATTCTCATGTTTAAAAAAGATATATCACTGAGAGGAGGTTTGATTAAATCAGTGATTTAATTTCCTTTGATAAATACCAGTTCACTGTGCTTTAGTAACTAAAAGTAAATGCAAAAGGATGTTACCTGTGCAGTCTACTTAATGGGTGGTTTAGAAGTGGAATGAATAAGCAAATAATAAATAGAGTGCTATGCAGGAAGGAAACAGAGTTGCCTTTCTGATTGAGAAGGTTTTCTAGAAAACTAGTGATTAGTCATTCTGCATTTATTGAATGAAAAACAAGTGTAGACAGATAGTCATGGAGCCTTCCTAAGAATACTGACCTTGTGAAAATGATGAATAAATTACCTTGTGGCTAATTGTTGTTGTCTGCCTTCAAGTTGTTTCTGACTTTATCCACATCATAAATAATCATTATATTTTAAGACATGAATATTTCATTGCCATTCTATTTTGTCAAGAGGAATTTATCCAGCATTAAAAATTAATACAGGTGTAAGTTGTGAAGGCTTACTCTTTTCATCAAAATGTACTTAAATATAATACTGAAGTGTTTTGTTCGATAAACATAGCACTCCCCTAACTTTAATATTGTGCCTGTATTAGGACAGCAAAACTGTTCAACACATGGGGAAAGCTCTGAATGTAGCTATGAACAATCTTGAGCATTTAAAGACTATGGAGGAGGTAAGCTGCAATATTGTCTGTTGGCTTGAAATATTTTACATATTTTATACTGAGGGCAATTTCCAGCAGCCCTTTTTCTTCAACAATGTTTGAGCAAGTCAGTTCAGTGTTTGCCAGTAGTTGATTCCAGACATCTTGGATGATAACAGTTATCTGCATGATCTTTATATAGTTACCCCCAAAGTTAATAGTTTTGTTTTTTTAAAAAATGCTTTATACTCACAAGTGTCTGCTAAAGGATGGAGTGCTCTCTGGAGTGCTGTTCATTCGCTATTTTATTATGTGTTTGTAAGTAAAAATTTTCTGGCATCCTGTTGAAAAGCGATGTCATAAATTTAAGACCATATAAAGTTGAATTGTGACATTGCACAACATTCATATTGTCAGGAGAGGTGTGGAGACATAATTATGCCATTGGGATAACTGATCAAGCACAACCAATAACATGTCTCAGTGTACAGCAAGCCCTTGTTGTGCAACAGAACACTTTTAGTACATCATTGCGCATTGTTGCAATTCACGGGTATGGTTGTCCATCATGTCCTAATTGTAACTGCATCATTGTAAAGTTACACATCATAGCCTTTGATGCAGGATCTTGGTCTCCATTTAAAAACAGACTAAACAGGCCACCTGTAAACACAGGCACACAGTTAAAATAATGAGAAGAAATACTCCAGGTTTTGAGAACCATACAAAACAGTACAGTCTTGGCTGCCTGCTGGAAGCCCAAAGGGGACGGAGCCAGTGTTACTTGGTATGAAATTGTAGGGATAAAGAACTCTAGAGTAAGATATGCACTTCCCCATTGCTGGAATTTTGTCCTCATCACAGGTGTAGGATATTTTTGCTTGTGTCCTTGTGGTGTGTGAGCCACTGATTCAAAGAGTTTTCATATTTCAATTGAAGTAGAACGAATGCAGTTTGTTATATAACAGTGGAACATAAATAAAGCAGTAAGTACAGTTTATTCTAATGATTTGACAGATGCAGTTGAGGAGAAGGAAAAGGGTTGGAGATGGATGCAAGAAATTTTAGATCAGGATGTTGGGGACGGTGTTGTGGACTGTTTGCCAGAGAAGAGTAAGATGAGAGAGGAGGTTGAGGGAGGGGCTGGAATGAGAGTTGAACGAAAAAGCGAAGTTATTGGAAAGAGTAGAGTCTTCAGAGACAGGAGGGAAGAAGAGGAAAGGTGATGGAGAGACCAGCAGGGATAGTTTTGGCTCAAGACAGCAAAAATCATAGCAAGATGCATGCTATGCAAGCACAGTCAAACAAAGAAGATTCCTACCCACCCCAAAACCTAGAAGACCAATCCTAAGGATGGGTGGGAGGAAATGGAAGAAATAGAGCAGTATGCAGTGTCCAGTGGCTTGGTTATAAAGAAAAAATCTCCAAATTTCAGTCATTCAAGGAGTCTGTTACCCTCCTCAACTCTTTTTGATGTCCTTATATTTCCCATTTGGGGCCATGTTGTTCTAGTTCCTTTGATCATCAGTCAGGTTCTTCCATGAGTCTAAAGCTGACTATTCTGCACACCCTCCCTCAGAGAGCTTGAGACAGCTTTTTTCAGAGCTGGTGCAGATTTATGTCAGGAACTCCTCAGTTCATCTCTGTCTCTTCAACTGTTTGTCTTTCTCTTCATTCAAGTCAGATTGTTCTTGTTTTCGCTCTCTTTTTATCCGGGCACTCATTCTTTATCATATATACACGCACATTTCCTCACATATATATGCATATGCCTTCACAGAACCCAGTCAGCATTTCCAAGATGGTGTTGATAGCTTTCTGCTGATGTAAGATGATTACCTCTTAGAAGAATGTTCATTCTTGGGCTCTCTGTTTGAGCCTAACTTTTTCTATACATAAAACAGAATGAGATTTAATATTGTAGGTAATATTATATGTATATCCGAAATTAACATAATTTACAAAGCATAAGTTTCTGGGTGTTGCATTCATTACACAGGCATTGTTTTTATGTAGTAAAGTGGTAAAGGTAAAGAAATACAGAAATGTGCCTGCCTTTTGGGTAATATTGATCTGACATCACTGAGAGGGAGTTAAATAGCCAAGGTACAGCTACAGAAAGACCTGTCCTGTGGACTGTGTATGCTCATGTATAAGTTGACTTCATGTATAAACTGAGGACGAGTTTGGGGGCCAAAATTATGGACTTTGGCATGGCCCATGTATCAGTTGAGGGCCATTCCACAGAGAGGGGAAGCGCCAGCTCTGCCTCCGAGGGGTAGCCACCCCAGCTGTTGCTGCTGCCCCTGCCATTTTCTACCCAGGCTTTCAAATAGGCTTTTCCCAACTCAAATAAGGGGATACTTCTTTTTTTTTTTTTAATAAGAGTTAATACTGTAGCTTAACTTCTATCAGAAAGGGAACCATCCTCTTCTCTGAGTAGAGAGGCAAAAGGCAAGAGCTGTCTGTCCCAGGAAAACCTAAAAGAAGCACCAAAGAGCCATTCCCGTTGCCATCTTCCTGCCCAGTGTTCAAAAAGGCCAGAAGCAACACTGTGGTCCTGGAGAGAGTAGAGGGAGTCAGTGCTTCTTTCAAGTTCTTCTGAGATGTACTAAACTCTTACCTGTTGTCACTGTACTCAGAAAAGGATATGGTTCCCTTTTTATAAGAGTTAAATTATGATACTTACATTGATCTGTGGATAAGTTGATCCAGATTTTTTGTGTCAGTTTTTTGCCTTGAATTTCTTAGACTTATACTTGAGTATACTCAATACTCACAGGCCAATTCTCTCGGGATGGTGGGACATACAGCAGGTTCTTTGTTGAGGATCACAGATTCTGAACAGGCTCTCATGGGACAAGTCAGTCATTTAGACATATTGACACCAAGGAGTTTAGGACTCTGGTATGTGAAAACTAGAGCCTTGAATTGAAGTCTGAAGCAGAAGCCTGATGGTAGTTTTCCATTTTTGCTGTTTTGAGTTGATTGTTTTAGATTATACTGTGAGTTCCATTGCTGGTCTCCTGAATCAAAAGGTGACTGATATGGTGGATTCTTATTCTTCTATAGCCAGTTAGCAAATGTTTACTCTAGAATACCTGTAACTCTTAATTCTACCTCCTGAAGAAGTATGCATAACTGTACAACTCTGTTTAATTTTCATTTTTCAAAAAAATGACAAAGATGCTTCAACACTTAATCACGCAAGCAAAGTGGGAAGAAAGCAGGACTACAGATGTTATAAATGCCAAGTTTGCACACTTGACTGCTTCTTTAAATTCAAGGTAATATGATTAAAATTTATATTTTGTTAAATATTTTTCTAAAAAATCATAACTATAACATACAGGTTTCTGCGTGGCAAACCTGAATCACAGAATGTTGGTAGTTGCAACGATAGCAAAATGTTTGCCTTTATGATATCTAAAGAAGGAGAGTTTGTAGAAGCAATCCTGGAAGGGCTTAGTGAGTCTGTGGACTTGAAGATCCATTATTCCTCCTCCATGGATTTCTGCCTGACCAGCATCAGGATATCCTTCCCTCCTGCCATAAGCATTAGCTTTGCTGTTTCTCCCTATAAATTGTACTTCAATGACAGCCACTTCTGTGCAAAACAGAATATTGCAGAAATACATCCTTCAGCTTTCTTAAAAATATTTATTCTTTCTTCCATTTCCTCTGTCACTTTTATAGATTGTTTCAGTTTAACTGCTTAGATTCTAATTTGGAATAAATGCAGTGATTGTAGATAACACATATTTTGCTCTTGAAGTTTCTGGATGTTTCTTTTTCAGAAGTTTTCTTTGTGATGAATGTGGATCAGAACACTTGCATTTGTCCTTATTTTATTACATGGTTTGTAACATGAAGCACAGTCTGTGAATAGGTGTCCTTAATTTGTAGTAAAGAATTTGAGTAGAAGAAATGGGATGTATCCTGTTTCAGAGTGAGTTGCTACTTTTGAGGACCAAAGGTATCTCTGTTAAAGTATTATACATTAGTAATGTGATGATAGCTGTTCGTGTTAATGAGCCAAATCCAGTTGTTAACTTCAACTAGAGTAGATCATTGATATCCATTTGGGTTCAGTGGATCTATTATTGCTAGATGTTGTCTAGCAATAATAGATGTTGTCATTCCAGGAAAATATTGCTTCAGAAATTTGCTTCTGGGGTATGGGTTTGAAGAGGCCTGCCAACAGAAGGTTGAAGATTCCTAACTGCCTGGGAAGCACTAGAATTACATGACCTGAGAGCTTTGTCTTAGTGCTGTTAGCGAGTGACTCTTCCCAAAATTCATTCCTGACTTTCACCCTGGACAGTTTTGTTTTATTATTCCTGCTTTAGTTCTCTCCAACTCACTTTATATACCTACCTTGCTGGATCTGATCCTAGCATCCATTTCCCTTGGTTTTCTGCATATGTAGAGTTCTGTCCTCATCACTTTCAATTGGGATTTAATAGTTCTTAAATTTTTATTTGAAGTATTTTTATGATGTCCTTTAGCTTAAAAAGGCTGTCAGAGTATCAGGTGAAGATAAATAGAATAAGAGTCCCTGAATTCAGCCTTATAATTAAAAGCCATTATACAGTAGATGAGAAAGGATATAGAGAGATAGGAAGAATTACAACTGATTATTCAACCTGCATTTTGAAGGGCATCACCAGCCTTTTCTGAGGTCTAATTTTCTTTGTTTTTAATTAGGAAGAGGAAACTAGAGGCGGAGTTGGTAATGAATACCAGTTATTATATAACAGATTTACATGGTGTCCAAGTTTCAGTTACACAGAAAAAAAGCATTTTGGATGGTGCCATAAAGATAGCAAAGGAGTTGAAATCAACTAATAGCTTAAAGTCTTGTCATAGTTTAAACCAGGTAACTTTAATGTTAAATATTTCTTTCTTTCTGGGCTTTTCAAATCTCAGTAATATAATAGTGTTTATAAAAATCAGAATTCCATAGAATTGCGGCTACTGGAAGTTTTACAGAGATCTTTGGTATGGCTCAAGGTATTGAACCAGCTTCTTGAATTTAATATTTTCTAGTGTTCTTAATGTGCTGACATGTAGATAACATACATATAGCTGGCTCAGAAGTCTTCAAGGAAATAGAAAAAATGAATTCTCTCCATGTCCTTTTTCTGTACTGCATGACAAAGCTGCTAGTTAAATGATTTTTCTACTTTGGCTTTACAGAAAGGGTGTCTTTTGCTACAATACAAAGGTTACATCTTAAGATGTAGAATATTTTAAGGTGACCTCTCTGCCTGAAGAGGCTTGAAGTTGTGTGCAAATTTTTGAAAATTCAACATAAATCCAAAGAGAAGCAATAATACTATCATAACCAAGTCAGTAATGTTGTTGTGGCACAATCACAAACACAGTAGTGCAAATTTATTTTTTAATATTTCCATGCTGTTGGTTAGAAAACAAGAATGGGTCAGCCAATGAGTAGGGAGCGCCGAAACTTTAGAAATAGCCATAATACTAGAGGCCCACAAACAGAAAAATTGTAGCAGCATTAAATGTGACAGGCACAGGGGTACTTTGTATGTTATGTGTAACTGTTTGTGTCTATATTGCATTTTCAGAACATGTTCTCTCCTGTTTTTCCTATTAATGTATCTTCCAGTTAAGTACATGGAAACTGATAGATAATTGCCCATTTATGCTATATATATGTTCTGTGCAATATGGATTATTTGGAAAAATGCAACAAATTTTCCATAAATGGTATTTTATCAGCATTCAAGGCTCTGTTCCTTCTCCACTAGTAGTTACTATATTATACCACAGGTTACACCTGCACTTTTGTTATTCTAGATTCTCTGCAAGTTGAATATGACAATTGAGGAAGAAATTTTAAAACTAGATAATTTGAAAAAAAGAACACTTCCACGGTAAGCTATAGTTAATCCCTGTGAATTCACTAAATATTTTATGCCTGCAGTTCTAAACTCAGAGAGTTGGATCCAACTTTATCGTGCTTGGACTGGACCTACTGAAATAAGACTTAGTTTAACCATTACTGTCTTAAGTTCCATTGATTTCAGTGAGTCTGAGTATGACTAATTTGGGATCCAATCCTATTATTAGGGAGAAAGGTTGGCTGAACTTAGTAGGACTTCTGAGCACTGCACAGTATGAATCAAAAAGTCCTGTGATTGGAAAAATAGCTTCTAACTTGTACATAAATCAAAATAATGAAGTGGTAAAGAACTATTAAAAGCAGCAACTGTATTGCATTAAGCAGAGTGTACAAGATCTAGAATTCTGCCTGGTTGGTGGAAATGAAAAGATCTCTTCCAGAAAAAATAAATTAATGTGAGTAAAAGGTATAAAGTATACCTGTTGCATGCATTACTTGGTGTATTCTAAATGTGCAATCTTAGGTCTTGCAGAGTTCACACCTATTTTTAGTTTGTTCTATTCTAGATTGTTTCAAAATCTGAACAAATGTTATAGTCTGAAGAAAACTTTCACAAATGTTAGATTTCTTGCATTATTTTGTTCTTTCAACAGCACTGATGCAATTCAATAGCGAGTTACAGCTATAATACAATATAATTGCAACTGTAAAGTGGGCATTCTATTTATAAATATGCTGAAATGAAAAACACAGTTGATGATATCCATTGTTGCATCAAGAGTCTGAAATTTGTGCTGTAGAGATTCTCTGAAGCATGTAATTAATATGGTTTTTATATTTGCAATGCAGTTTTTGCATGGATTGTGATGAGATTACCTCTGTGTTTGAAAACATGGGGAAACTTTCCTGTGATACACCAAATGTGTAAGTAATTCCTTGTATGTGAAAGATAGCATAGAGTGTGCCTAACTAATTTTCTTAGCTTTCTTTACTTTGTACCTTTTGGTACTTTAAATATTATAGAATACATTTTTTCTGGCATATATTGAAATGAATGAGAAAATGTCTAAAGGTAACAGAAACCAAAGACATAATTGTGAATGATGATGATGATGTGATTATTTGGATGCAGCCTCTGGATTGTATCAAACACTAGGCTAGTTGACAAAGCACTAGATGTGTTGATGTTCTTCCACAAAGGTAATGGGGAAAAATGATGTAGCTGTCCAGAAATTGTTGGACTGCAAGACTGAGCGACCTAAGCTGGTATAGCCAATATGGAGAAAAGATAGGAGTTGTAGTCCAGGCACATTTAGAAGGCTGCATGATTCCTGCTTATGTACTGGTGGTTGTACAAGGGCTAGTGGAACAATGGATGTAAGCAGCACTTATCCCAAGTAGTAATCTATTGTGGAATAAGTGAAAGCAAACAAAATTTGACACTCCTGCAAAGTTGAAGTCAACATTTCTGCAACTAGTAGAAGTACTGCACTAGCAGAGTAACACTAAACACAATTTGTATTTGTCATTTTTTATTCAAACTTAATCTGTTAAGTGCTGTACAGAAATAATAAAAATAACCTTGGATTCAAGCAGACTCTTCAGCTTAGTTAGATATATGCTGTTATAAATGTATTTTAGTTTGATTTGGTTTTCAGTGCAGCTTAGTGTATTTCGTGTTGCTGTCATCTGTTAACTTTTTATTCTGTTGCTGACACTTGGAAGGTCCAGATTAGGGGCCCAGCTTGCATCTAAAGTGAAACTGTCTGAATAAACTACTTGCAATATTTCAAACATGATTTTATGCACACACAAAAAATTATTTATGTATTTTTATTCATGTAAATCCCTACCTTTCTCCTGACAATGGGAGTTAAGAAGGTAACAACATTAAAACAATGCAGATTAAAATATTCATAAGGGTATAAATATGAATTTTAAAAAACAATTAAACAATGCATAAAAAAATTACATATTTAAAATATTAAATACAGTCAGCCCTCCACATTTGCACATTTCACTTTTGTGGATTTGATTATTCACGAACTATTTGCTGTCACCTCTGCTGCCTCCCTATGCCATTTTCAATAGGGACTGCAGGCCTTGTGAGATTGAGAAACTGCAAACTGCTATTAAAAATGGTGTGAATCAGCAGCGGAGGTGGCAGTAAGCCCCACCAGCCACCCACTTTTGCCTTATGAAGGAACCTTGATGCCTCAAAGGAATACATGGTGCATTGAATATGGCGATCATACTTTGTGTGTGTGTGTGTGTGTGTGTGTGTGTTAAATATGGTTTGGGAGAGTCCAGCATTATTCACGATTTTTCCACTTTCATGGAGGTCCTGTGACGCTAACCCTAGCGAATGTAGAAGGATGACTTACATTAAATTCCATTAAACAAACTATACCAACCTTAAAAGCAGAACTGCACAGTATTAAAAGCCCAAACCTAGTCAGTTTGTAAAAGTATGATGGCACAAAAATGTCTTAACATGCCATTGAAAGGATGGCACATTTTAATGTGCCACCAGAAAGATGTGACTATCCCAGCTCCTCTAGAGAGGGAGTTCCAAAGCCTAGGAGCAGTCACTGAGAAGATCCTTTCCTTTATTCCTACCAAATGCACCTGAATGGGTGACAGGACAAAGAAAAGGGTTTCTTCAGCTGATCTTAGAGTTCTGCTAGGCTCATAAAGAAGGATATGGTCCTTCCTTAACCTGGGCCCAAGCTGTATAGGGCTTTATAGGTCAAAAACAGCAGTGGCAGCCAGTGTTGTTGTTGCAATGGGGGGTTTGTGTGCTTCCTGTAGCCAGCCTCAGTTAACAATCTTGTGCAGCTCTTTGGGCCAACTGTAGTTTCTAGCACTTTTCAAAGGCCACCCTAGTAAAGCACGTTACAATAATCCAAAAGGGATTTAACCGAAGCATATACCACTCTGATACAATTCACCTTCTCCAGGAATGATTGCAGTTCGCACACTAGCTTTAATGGTACAAAAGCACTCCTGGTCACTGCTGAAACCTGGGTCACCAGGCTCAGAGCTGAATCCAGAAGTCCCCCCAAACTGTGAACCTATGTTTTCAGGAGGAGTGTAATCCCATCTAACACAGACTGAATTCCTGTTCCTAGATTTGTCTTTCAACTGACCCAAAAGCACCTCTATCTTGTCTGAATGAAACTTCAGTTTGTTTGCCTTCATCCAGTCCGTTACAGCTGCCAGATGCTAGTTTAGCACAGGAACAGCTTTCTTGGAATTAGGTAGAAAGGAGTAATAGAGCTGGATATCATTGGCATACTGGGGACACCTGTCCCTAAAACTCCAGGCAGTCTCTCCCAGTGGTTTCATGTTAAATAGCATAGGACGCAAGAGAGAACCCTGAGGAACTCTACAGGTCATTGACCAAAGAGTTGAGCAAGAATCCCCCCAGCACCACCCTCTGAGAGTGTCCCAGCAAGAAAGAGCAGAGCCACTGTAGAACAGTGCCTCCAAGCCCCATCCCAGTGAGAAAACTCAGAAGGATACTATGGTCGATATCAAAAGCCACTGAAAGGTCCAGCAGGAACATACTCCCCTTGTCCATTTCTCTCTGTAGGTCATCCACCAAGGTAACCAAAGGTGTTTCTGTCCCATAACGAGATCTGAAACCAGATTTAAATGGATCTAGAGAATCCAACTCCTCCAGGAACCTCTGGAGTTGAGAGGCCACCACACATTTTAGTACCTTTTCAAAAAATGAAAGGTTAGAAACACCTATAATTATCCAGTATAGTAGGATCCAGATGTAATAATTTAAACATAAGGTCACAGATTGATTTTCAGTCTGTTAAAAATAGTAATATTGCATTTTTCAGTTTTTCCAGAAATTTAACATCTCTATGGTTTTTCATCCTTTGAAACATATACCACTTTTATGCATATTGTTATTGTTGTGTGCCTAAAAGCAAACACCATTCTGCTCTTTCTATATGTATTAATAAAATGTTCTATTCATTATCTGTTTTCTGAATAACTTGTTAACATAGCCACAGTCTTAGAAACAACTCTCTAAATTTGGGCATTATGGAAGAGGAATTCAAAAACAGTTCTCCAGCTCAAGTAAATGTAAAATGTAAACCATCTGTTGACGACATTGATACAGTTCCTTCCCTGCAAAAATCTGGTATGCGTCCTGAAGGAAATTATACCTGGTTTCAAGAGAGAGCTGCATTATCCGTTCAGAACTATGTTGGTGCATCCTCCCCCGATGTTATAATTGAAGAAATAATTGAAGATGATCAAGAAAGTGAGTAGCACTTCTCGGCAGCTGTTAGACTAATATCTGTTGTCTTAAAACTTTCTTATTCCCAAAATATGTGCTATTTTAATATATGCCACTTTATTTTAACTAGAAGCACTGTTTGTTTTCTATAGGCTATCTAAAAGGTATTGCTAATTGATTAATATTTATTTGCATAGAAAGAACATTACCTTCTAATGTTCTAGAACAGAAGTTGTCAGACGTTACAAACTTAGCACCCTCTTGAGAGGACTAGAAATTACTGAAGCCTGCCAGCTACAAAATGCTAGTACAGGGCAAAGCAGGTTGTAAAATGATGTCAGTCACAGGTGGAATTTGGCATAATCAGCTTGAAATTATTAATAACATTTTCTGTTAATGCAGAATCCTGCTTGAAATGTTACCTAACAGTACGATGCCTATTTTTCCAGTAGATGCAGTATTTACTTTTATGCTGATACTTCAGCTATATTGGTGGATCCTTTTTTGTTTGTTTGTTTAATGTGTTATTTTGAAGGTTATTTTGAATGGACTATTAGTAGTTTTGGTTGGCAATCAAGTTCTTTTATAATTTGGTGGTAGTGATAGTGCTTTGACTAATTACTTGATAGTATAGAACTCACTTTATTTGTTATGGTTCATCTTAAATCTTCTTAAGTATGTTCTGCAGACCATCCTGAAGATACACAGCTGGTACCATTTGGATCAAAAGCAGGTATGCAGTTCTGAGTGGTTTGTTAAACTGAAAGTTCTTAACTGTATCAAAATTTTAAAACTACACAAAAAAAGAGGAAAGGGAGAAAAAAGGGGAAGAAAAGAGAAAAAGAAACAGAAAAGATTAAAGAATAAAAAAAGACTTCCATTTTTCTTTTGATTGGTATATAACATTCAAATTATTTAAAACCTTCCTAAGTAAAAGCCCAACAGTTTCCTTCTTTCCATCTTCTGTTATTTTTTCAACAATCAGCAATATTTTCCTTCTTCGGAGGGTTGACATATTTGGCATTAAAATACTAATCTATACTCTATATACTTCTGTCAGACATCTAAACCATTACATAATATTATATCAGGAGGGCAATTTCATTTTCTCACTTCTAATAATAACAACTCAGTAAAAATTGCATACTCCCAAACCTTACTAATTATAATTGTAATAAACTCTTACAGCTATTTGAACTCTTACCAGATTTCATCATATAAAACTTCAAAATATGTTCATTAGATCTCATGATCTTATTTCAAGCAGACTTATGTTCTATTTTATTTTAGATTTAACTCTTGCTATCCTGTTTTTCCATCTTAACTGTAGCCTTTCACTCCCCCTCATATTCTCTTTACATCCAATTAATATTTCCATCTCCTTCTGATTTTCTGCATTAAAAAAATTATCTTGAGGCAGAACACCTTCCTTTTTCAACCCCCATCTTGCAGGCTAATCGTTTCATTAGAACTTCACTTGTTTGTTTTTTTATCAGTGCAAAATCTTGAAAATCTTTTGACATCAAATCCAGATTAGTTTCCCCTTCTCCCCTCTTTTGTTCTCTTTTACAGACTGATCCCTCCATTAAATCAACTAGAACTTGTATATCCATACAATTTACAGTATCCATCATTTCCACATTAGCCCTACATTTCTGCCGCACTCTCTTGCAACAGTTCTGCCTTTTTCAGCTGTTTCAAATTCTTCTGTAGTCTCTTCCTCATGTTTGGCAATTCCTGATCTCTCAAAGACCAGATCTCAAGCAAGGCTTCTTTTGAAAAGTCCTGGGAAAATGCCATCTTTCTTCAGTTCAGCTTTCAAACATTTAAAAGTCAGGCTGTTCTCTCACTTACCAGTTACACAGTCTTACCAGCTTCAAAGAGATTGTGACTCCGCTTTCCCACAAAGTAATTTCTCTTTAATAAAATTCAGTTTGATCATATAAATGAAGAAAATCCCAGCCATCCATGAAAATACAGTTGGTTCTTCGTGGTCTCTGTGCTTCACACAATACGAATCTTCGCTCATGCACAGTAGCGTTTCAGAAAGTTCCTGAGCTGAGCAGCTTGGCAGGAAGCCCTCTCCCTTCCAGTACTGAGCATGCTCAGTCCCACCAAGCTAACGGTCTCTCCTCAGTTTCTTTTCATTTGCCAACCTGTTAGCAGCTTGGAAGGCTTCCTCACTGAGCAGTTTTGTTTTTTCTTCGTTCTTTTGACTTTTACCATTTTGGTATCCTTGGGATAAAAACTGTAAGAGCTCTTCCCACTTCTTATGTTGTCTTTGTTTACATTGTGTGTGTCTTATGACCACAAGGTCTTGCTTTCTGATGCCCTTCTGAGTGCTTGTTCTGCCTCGGGGAAGGCCATAATGTTCGGGTCTGTTCCATCTCTAAGGACTTCACATCTCAAATGCTGAAGAATAGAGCTTCTTGCTTAAAATCTTACTGTTGGGAGCAGGCTGTTGACCCTCTTCATGGCTTCAGTGACACTGTGTCCTTCACGAGGCCTCTTGCTTCAAAGCCATCTACTACGGCCTCCTTGTTGACCTTGATATCAGCGGTAACGACCAGATCCTTGGTACCAACAACTTTGGTATCGATACCGACGTTGGCCTCATCACCCTTACCGCTGGTGTCTTCCTTACCGAAGATTCTGAAGCTCTCCAAGATGCCTACCGTCCTGTCTTCCAGCTCTGGAGACGCTTTCTCCAGTTCAATCCAGCAATCTCGCAAGGTACCTACCATAGCAGAGTGCAAGCGGGCTTTTTCATACCATCTCTCTGTATCTTCGAAGAAGAAGAAGAAGGAAGAGAAGCATTGCTCCCTTTCTCCTGCTACCTGTCCATAGGCTACTCAACGGTCTTCTCTGGGTCCTTTACCGATGCCTCCTCCAATGCAGCCTGCAACGTCTACCATGGAGGATGAGGCTCCCGTTCTTTCAGTAGTGTGGGGTTCTACCCAGTTTCCAGTGCTGTCTGTCCCAGTTGCTGTTGACCTTGCGTCCAACTTGGGACTGCCGGCCTTCTCCACTGGCTTCTCCACCTGTTACATCGGTTCAGTCCAGAGATGGATGCTCTCAGACTCCGCTTCCTCTGGCCGCCCTGACGCAGACCATCTGCTCGCTCTGGATGCTTCTCGGGCTACTTCCCGAGACCGGCCTCGAGTTAGTGTGGCTCGCTCTCTGGGACACAGTGAAAGGAGAGATCCCCACATCATTGTGATTATGGCTACTGTGCTGCTCAGGAGCCTTTGGTGGCAAGAGTCGATTCGCCTTTCTCATCGGTCTCCTGTATAGCTCGATACAGTCACAAGCATCTCTGGAGGGAGCAACCTGGCTCTTACCACTCATATTTGCCTGCCTGTCGTGATTGGTACCATCCTGACGTGCATTGTTGGTCTCCATATTGCCCTTGGCGTTCATGCTCCCCATCGCGATCTCCAGGGCCCTGCTACCGTCACTGTCCTCGGTACTGCCATTCTAGATCCCGTTTTCAGTCTTGATTGGCCTGTTAGTGGTGTTCTCCATCTCAACTTCGTCGCTGGTCCCATGACCAATTGCCTCACCGTCAAGCTGTTTCACCACCTCCTCGGGTGACAGCGATGGTGTCCCTCAACCTGCGTCCACTCTGCCAGCTACTTTATCAGCCTCCTTACTGATGCAGTCCATCGTCGCACCAATCCCAACTGTTCTGCCCATTTCATCGGCACCAGCCTCAGTACTGGTTCCAGTACCGACCTCAGTACTGTCCTGCCGGTCTCCAGTCCCGCTCCACCGGCTGTTCTTGCTGCACCATCGGCTACTAGAGCTCACAGCTTTCGATCCCTTCAATCGTCGTCTTCTTCTTCTGGTTCTTATGATTCTGATGGTGATTCAACTGACTCCACACCTCAATCTCATACCTCCCTGCCTTTCACTTTTGGGGACCCAACTCCTGATTCAGCTCCAGAGGATGTAAAGCAGTTTTCTGATATCCTGCTCAGAATGGCCAATGCTTTAGACCTTGATATTTCCGGCCTTGCTCCTACTGTACAGGACCCGGTATTCCACTGTGCTGTCACTCAGCCTCCATTGACGGCTCCTACTCTGTTTCTCCCCATCTTGCAGGAGGTGCTGAAACATCCTTGGGCCCAACCGGCCTCCCTCCAGCCGATTCCTCACCGTCTGGAACACTTTTACCACACTCAGAAGAAGGATGTTGACTTCTTGTTCAACCATCCAACTCCGAACTCAATCGTTGTTGAATCCTCCCAAATGAAAGGGGGCAAAAGAGCTCACATGACTTCGCTTGATCGCGAGGGTCATCATTTAGATATCTTCAGTCAGTTTTTTTCAGCTTCTTCGTTGATTGCCAGGATCTCCAACACTCAGGCTTGCCTGGTGGCCTGTCAGCATAACTTCTGGGATAGATTCTTCCCTCTGCTTTCCCACCTGCCGGATGACCGCAGTGCTACAGCGGTCCAATTTTATAACAAGTCTGTAGCTCTTTCTAACCAACAAATCCTATCTTCCCGACACGCTGTGGAGGGTGCAGTGTGGGTGATGGTGGGTGCGATTGCCCTTCGCTGATTTGTGTGCCTTCAGTCCGCTGGGTTGACCAAAGATAACAGAGGATCAAAGACCTACCCTTCGGTGGTCAGGGACTCTTCCATGTTACTATGGATGATGCTATGGATCATCTTACGAAAGCTCGTCTAACGGCGAAAAAGATGGGTCTTCACGCTAGGAGGCTATCTACATCTTGCTGCTCATGGAGACGCCCTTCTTAATCCTGTAGGTCATGCTCTCCTTGTTGCACATCTCACCAATCTTGTCTGCTGGCTTCATCCCGCCACTTTTTCAGGTGCCGCCAACCATCATCGAAGTTTTCTTCAACCACCAAGTCACATTTTTGACTTGTTTTGCCGGCCGCCATCTCTCTCTTTCATCTCCCCAGTCAACTGTCCAAAACCCCAGGACTGGCTCGCCACTACAACACCTGGCGCACCATCACTTTGGACTCCCGGGTGTTAACCATCTTCGCTACACTATCAAGTTTTGAGATATTTCTCCCCTTGGTGTCTTCTACTCTACCACTGCCAGTCTTGCCCTTCTCAAGAAGATCGAGACCCTCCTTTTCAAAGGGGCCGTAGAGCAGCTGCTGCCCTCGGCCAGATCCACTGGCTTCTTCTCCCAGTATTTCATGGTACCCAAGTCGGACAACATTTAAGACCTACAGGGCATGAACTCCTTCATCTCCCCTCAAAAGTTCAAGATAGTCACCCTGTCCTCCATCCTACTTTTCCTCAGGTGTTGGGACTGGTTCGCATCCATGGACTTACAAGACGCCTACTTCCATATCACCATTTGCCCCCAGCACAGGAAGTATCTCCGGTTTGCAGTGGACGGCATCTGTTACCAATACAAGGTCCTGCCGTTCAGCTTGTCTACCGCCCCCAGGGTCTTTACCAAATGCCTAGCCCCTGTGTTGTCTTACCTCTGCATGAAACACATTATGGTGTACCCCTGTCTGGACGATTGGTTACTGGTGGCACCCTGCAAACAGAAGTTATATGAGGACATTTATCTTGCTCTCTCCCTTCTCTCCGATCTCGGTCTCAGGGTGAATCCCAAGAAGTCCCGCTTGGAACCTTCACACACCCTAAATTTCATTGAGGCCACTCTGGACTCCGCTTCTGCCATGGCGTTCCTGCCAATGAAATGCGCACGGACTTTGTGCCAAGCCGCGACTGCCATCCTGCGCAATCCACTCATTTCTACTCGCCGAATCCAACAGTTCCTCGGCTACATGGCAGGCACAACTGCAGTCACTTACCTGTCCCGCCTCCAGGCCCACCCCCTTCAGCTGGTTCTTCTGGCATTTCAACCCTCTCCTCAACGATCAGTGTCAGATTGTGCAGTCCCTCGGCCAGTCAGGGATTCCCTCCACTAGTGGCTGTCTCCACACCATTTACTGTTGGGAATGCCGTTTGCCGAGCCCCATCTGTCACTTACCATCACCACCGACGCGTTCCTCCTCAGTTGAGGAGCCCACTATGGTTGTTTCTGGGTGCAAGGCCACTGGGCCAGCCTATTTTGCATCATTTTGTTTGCCATTTCTTGCTTAAGATGACCGTGTATATCTGAGGCAGTAATTCAGAGGAAATATATACACTTCCAAAAGGTACATAAGTAAAAATCTGTGCCTTTGACAAATGTACTTAGCAGTGTAAAAATATACATACGTTAGAGAAGGCAGGTACAAAAATCTGCCACATTTTCTCTACAGGAAAGTTTTTTTTGTTGTGGGATGGAGGACTGATATAGAAATGAGATGCAAGGAGAATGCTCATGGAAAGTTGAGAAGCTCAACAAGACAGAAACTTGACAAGTCTCTTTCTCTTGTCTCTCCCTAAACTATTGCAGAATGATAAAACCATGGATGTGGGATGCTAGTAGAGCTGGTGTTTTATTTTGAGAACAACATCCAGCATCTTGGAAAGCTGCTTTAAAGCTTTGGCTAAAGCTCGGATTCAGTGTCCCACTAACAGAAGCTGTTCGCTCCTGTTGTGTATTTGGTTCTGCTAGCAAGAGGATTAGATGGCATGACCTAGCTGTGATCCTAAGCTGGGCTTCTCCAGAATTTTGGTTTATTGTGATATGTGAATCATATATTTTCATTAAAAACTTCATTTAGCAAAGATAAAATCATTTCTCTGTTTTTGACATATCGAACATACGTATAATTTGAGATGTTTAGAGTGGTCTTACTTTTCAGTAGTGTGCATAAAGCTTACCTATAACATGACATCGCTATTCTCCATTTTTATACCCTTATTCTCTCATAAACAGAATCTCCAGAATTAGTTGTTGTCTGCTGTGTTCTCAATCCCTGCCACTTCTATGTTCGGAAAGTTTCACAAAGGAAAATTGCAGTTCAGTTGGAAAAAATTCTGGAGCAATTTTGTAGTAATAAAAGTTCATCGCCTAGTGACATTTTGGAACTCGGTAATAACATTTCTTGTATTCCTTGATTAACAATATTTACATAGTTTTAGAGCTGTATTCCAGGAGTGGAAATGTGTAGTTTTTGCTAAGTAATCTTTCTACTTTATCAAATTAGAAAATCTTTGGTAATATTAAATTACAAGGTGAATGGTCACAGTTGAATTTTTATATTAAAAGCCATCTGATCAGTTTTTAATCCTGCTTTTGTAAAGTTAAATATGCTGGGGGGTTTTGAGAGAGAGAGAATACATATGTGCATGCTGATGCCTTTAAGAATGCTTTATAAATAGAGTTCTAGAAGCCTGGGGCCACTTTAGTGTAGTAGTTGCTGGAGGCCTGGACCTAAATCCAGTTGATGGTCTCAGCTAGAGCAGACCGAATAGGAACTCGTTTAACTGACATTTATGTAAATTCAGTTGATTCATTGAGGCAAACAGACTGACAATTGAATTTAGGCGTGGGTCGCAATTTCCTTTTCCAGAAAGACCTCTGTCCGTTGTTCTTTGACTGCAGAGCTGAGGGGAATGATTGTTGATAACTGTTTTTAAGTCATGGAAACTAAGTATGGCATTACAGCTGTCACATAAATTTTATTTTCACAATAGGACTTATAGGATATTAATGGTGTTGTTTTATTAATATCACAGGTACAAGAATCTTGGTTAAAAGTAAAGAGCATGGAATGTGGTGTCGTGCAGAAATAATTGAGCTAATTCCACTACGTAATACAAACAAGGGGAAACCCTGTGGTCCAACAAAGTACAGAATTTGTGACATTGCAGTGATGAAAGTATTTCTTACAGACTTTGGGCATCCAGAAGTTTTAATTGTTTCAGGGTAAGAATAGATGTACAGTCAGCCTTCCACATTTGTGGGTTTCACTTTTGTGGATTTGATTATTCATGGATCATTCGCTGTCACCTCTGCTGCCTCCCTATGCCATTTTTAATAGAGATTGCAAGCCTTGTGAGACTGAGAAACTGCAAACAAGGCTTGTAAGTCGCTATTAAAAATGGTGTGAGGCAGTAGTGGAAGTGGCAGTAAGCCCCACCAACCAACCAACCAACCAACCAACCACTTCTGCCTTGTGAAGGAACCCTGATGGCTCAAAGGAATCCACAGTGGATTGAATATGGTGATCATACTTTTTGTGTTAAATATGGTTTCGGAGAGCCTATAGTTATTCCTGTTTTTTTCACTTTCACAGGGGTTCTCTGACCCTAACCCTAGCAAATGTGGAGGGATTACTAGTATTACTTTTTAGTTGCATAGATTCTTTGTAGTGATTTCTAATGTCTGCTTATAAGATACTTCAGTTTTTGTTGATTAAAGAAATTTTAAAGAACAGAGTAAGAAGGCTCAACTGAGTTTTAAAATCATTAAACTTTGAGCCATTAAACTTAGGCCCACGGTTCATATACACTGCTTGTGAAGTATGCCGCAGTCAAGGTGGCTTAAACTTAAAATAATGTATAACTAAAAAGCTGATGATAAAAAGTTGAAACACAAACGATCATATTAAAACTTCAGTTTAAAGTAATATAAAATCATGTAACAAAACCTTTAAGCATAAAGTTGAAGTGCTCACACACCATTAAGAAACCCTTTTGTACAATGAGTTGATCAACAAATACCTGTTTAAATAAGCTAGTGTCATTTGCCAAGGATGACTCTACTATAGAATCTTAGTTCCCCCCTCATTCTTAGGAATGCACTATCCAGATGCCAGGTTAGAGGACCTTTTTCAGCTTCCATCTCTGAGTATCTTTTTTTCTGTCAAAAGATTTGGATTTTATATGTTAGAAAAGGACTTTATCTGCCCCAACCACTTTAGTATCAGTGGTTTCTTTGATAGCAATGACTGTTTTTTTTTGTTTTTTTTTATTAAAATAAATTTTATTATACATAAACAATCACACAGTCTCACAATACAAAACAAAAAAGACACATGCACACACAAAAAAACAATTTACAAATAAATTTACAATTTACAAATAAACAACACAATAACAACATAACAAAACAAAACCATGACTGTTAAAGGGAATACCTGCATCTATATATCCATTTACCTCTATTGACATATCTAACTGAATCAGAATTGGATATTCCCAATCCTATTATTTCCTTAATCCCTTTTACTGTCAAATTAACATAAAAAAAATCACAATTCTATTCTACTTACCTCAAACACCTACAAACATATCCTTACTCTATTTTTCTATCTAAACAGACAAAGAAAAAATTTAAAATTTAATTGAGTTCTTTTACCTTACCAATGGGTGATCCTGAAGGTTATTTTCTTTTCATTATTCCCGCTTCTCTTTTTTACTTTCATACTTTTTACTGCAAATAAATCTCTCCAGTTTGTTACACTCTTATCCAAAAATTTATCCGAAATATTCATTTAACTTTCACAATTCTATTTCTTGCCTACTCATATATATGTGTGTGTGTGTGTGTGTATGTGTGTGTGTGTATGTATATATATATATATATATATATATATATATATATATTTGACTCTTTTACTATAGCAATGACTGTTTTGATGCCAGTCCTTCCATAGTCTTCTCCTACTGCTGCACCATTTGGTGCTTGGCCCCAGCATCTCACTTTGCTTTTTTCTCCTACTCCTTCACCATTTGGTACTTGGCCCCAGCATTTCACCTTGAAAAACAGTGCTCTTCCAAACTGCAAAAATTCACAGGTCGTTTTCCACAAGTAAGGAAAAAGATGTATAAATGAGAAGAAAACTTTTTCCTGCCATCATTTGGAGGATTTTGAGGAAGACTGCAGCCTGGAAAAAGGAGTGAAGTTTCCTGCTTACCCTTGGCAGAGTGTGAATCTTGCATGCTGGATTTATAGTTCCTTAGCTTCAGATCCTCACCCACAGGCAGCAGTGCAGGAGGTCATGTCAGATAACAGTATAATTATTAGGACTTGACCTACTTGGGAAAGGGCAAGGAGTAGGAAAGCAAAACCATAAGCTGAATTCAGTTTCAGAAAAGTTCAACAGATCTGCATTCTATTGGTGAGTAGGGCCAAAGGCAAAACAATGGGGATCAAAAATACCAGCATATTTTTAGTGTCATCCTTTTTGTTAGCTGCCTTGGGTCTCACTCTGAATGAAATAATAAGTAAAATAAAGTAAAATCTTTTACTGGCAGTAACTAAGCGTTAGGATGGACATTTCAACCTCCTGGAATGGGAGGAAAACCTCCCAAAAGCTAGGAGAGGATGAAATGATAATACAGTATGGAAGAAGGTATGGCTGTGTGGGGAAAGCCTCTAGAGGGCCCTGTTTGGCCCCAGGGATGAAGATTTCTCACCTCTCTCTGTTGTCTTTGCTTTTTATTTCTGCTAAAGGGGTTGCTCAAAACTTAACACCTGTTAATTGCGAAGAGTATCAACTGCAATATACTTTGTGTGTTGCTGTTTTGCAGTATATATTATTCTTGCTAAACCATAAATTTCTTGTTTGCCTTCAAGTCATTTTTGACTTATGGCAATCCTGAGATTAGGTTTTCTTGGCAGAGTTTGACGTTGTCTCCCTTTGAGATTGAGAGAGTGTGACTTGCCTAGGGTCACCCAGATGTTTCCATGGCTGAGTAAGGATTGCAGCCTTGATCTCCCAGTTTTCTAGCCCAGCACCCAAACAACTACACCACACTGGCTCTCCATTAATATTCATACTTCATTCAAGAAGCCTCCCCCATAAGGCAATCCAACAGTCCCTATCCCTCATGCTTAGTTGCACAATGTGATTAGTGAACACATTTTCCTGCTTTGAATATATAGCGGGCAATATGGACAACTAATCTAGGAAGTCTTCAGTAAGCACATAAGGAGGAAGAATGGTTCTTCTTCGTGGTGTCTGTGCCTCACACAGTGGGAATTTTGCACATGTGCGGTAGCGTTCGGAAGATTCTAGAGCTAAGCAGCTTGGTGGAAACCCCTCCCCCATGCCCGTACTGAACATGCTCAGCCTGCCAAGCCAACGGTTTCTCCTCAGTTCTTTTTCGTCCGCCTTCGCGAACGGAAGGTTCTTGCTTAGCGGCTATTGTCTCTTGGCGTTTTTCTCTTGGATATTGGACTTTTTTGAATTCTGCCTCCTTCTCTTGGACTTCTTCTGTGAGTTTTTCTTCTTGATTTTTGTCTTCTGATTTCCTTCTTCTATGTCCGCCCTCTTTAAAAACTGTGTTTCTTGTGGTCATAAGGGTACTCTCTCAGACGGCCACGCCAAACATCTTTTTTCCTTGGGGAAACCCACAATGCGAAGGCTTGTTCTGTTTGTCGAGAGTTCACTGGCAAACTGTAGAACAGGTCATCCAGACTCAAGCCCACTGCTAGGAGGAGTCTTTGTGGGTCAAGGAGCAGGCGGTGGGGCATTCTACCATGTCTTCACGCTCCTCCTCAACGGTGTGACCATCGGCCACACCCTCGTCGGTATCAGCGGCTGCCATACTGACGCCGACGGTACCAGGCTCAGTACTGTCCTCGTTGCCTCCCATCTCGACACTCCCTCATATTCCGAAGCGGGTGCCGACTACTTCTGTGACCAGGGATGCCCCTGCGGGCTCGCAGGCGGCTAAGGCATCGAAGCCTCTCACCGCTGCACAGCGTAAGCGGCTTTTTTCTCTTGATCCTCCCAAGGAGAAAGAGAAGAAGAAGGAGAAGCGGGTTTCGGCCTCTCCACGGAGGACCTGCCCGCCGACACCTCCTCCGACCCCCCTGGAGGATGTCGTTGAGGAAGCAAGCCCACCTGATATATTGGCAGTATTGGAGGAGGACCCGGCCGACAGCCTTTCTCTGCCCTCAGGCCCACTTGACCTTTTGGTGCCGACTATTCTGCTTGGTCACCCAGAATATGGGATGGACCACCCGGAACCCTCCTTGATCACACCATGGACCCCATCCCGTCATTGTGCGCCTTCCCAGAACTGCACCCGCAGGAGCGAGACACGCTCGCCGAGCCAAAGGGAAAGGCATCGATCCCCGCAGCAGTGGGAGATCTTTCCTGAGCGGGACAGATCTCATCCTGAGCTCAACTTGCTTTTTTCCTCTGCCTCGTATGTAGTGCAGTATGGGCATGAACACCTGTGGCGAGAGAAGCCGGGATCCTACCACTCCTATTCTCTCGCGTATAGAGACAAGTACCACACAGATGTGCGCCATTGGTCTCTGTACTGTTGTCGGTTCCGGTCACCATCACCCGGTTCCAGACACCATCCTTGGTACTGGCATTCGCCTTCGCGTTCCCGCTCGAGGTCTCCCTATCACCAGAGATCAAGAGACCATTCTCCGCGCTACCGGCCTGTGTCACCTCCCCATCAGCTTACTGCTACTGTGTCACGCCCAGTTTGGAGGCCCTTCCGGTGCAGAGTTCAACTGCAGTCCTGTCTTTCACCCAAGCCATCCGGCATCCGATTCCTACTGTGCTGCTGACCTCTGCAACCATGGTGGCACAGCTGACGTTCGCCCCGCCAGTACCGTCTTCGTTACCATTGATGGTACCCGCTCCGCCAGCAACCATTTTTCAGCTGGCTCAACAACCTCAGGCACAGAGGTCGCCTTCTCGATCGTCGCTGTCCTATGAGTTTGACTCCGACTCTGCTGACTCGAATCCTGGCTCTCATGAGTCTCTGCCCTTGGTATTTGGGGACCCCGCACCGGACTTGACACCAGAAGACGTTAAGCAGTTGTCCGATTTCTTTCTTCGAATGGCGAATGCTCTGGAACTTGATGTTTCTGACCCAACTCTGGTGGTGCAGGATCCTGTGTTCCACTGTGTGGACACCCGTCCTCCATCTGGGGCACCTTTACCATTCCTGCCAGTACTACGTGAGGTATTGAAACTTTTCTGGGCCCAGTCTGCATCCTTGCAGGCGATACCTGATCACCTGGAGCATCTCTACAGGACTCAGAGGAAGGATGTCGATTTTCTGTTTAACCACCCAGTACCAAACTCCGTTGTGGTTGAGTCTTCCCAGACCAAGGGTGGCAAGAGGGTGCACACCACACCACTGGACCGCAGGGGCTGTCGTCGGGACACCTTTGGCAGGCGCTTCTATTCTGCCTCCTCCCTTATTGCAAGGGTCTCCAACACACTGGCCTGTCTTGCTGTGTACCAACGTAACCTTCCGGACAGATTATACCCTCTGCTGGCCTATCTTCCAGAAGACCATCGGACGAGTGCTATCTACCTCTACGAGTCAGTAGCGCTCTCCGACCAGCAGATCCTGTCCTCCAGGAAGACAGCAGGAAGCGGATCGAGGACCTGCCTTTCAATGAACAAGGCCTGTTCCTCTTCACCACCGACGAGGCGATGGATCACCTGGTGAAGGTGCACCTCACGGCAAAGTGGATGGGGATCCACCAGACACCGCAGTCTCGGCACAGCTTTACTTCCCACTTTTCCTGGTGCTGTTCCGCTTCTTCAACCTACTAGCCTCGCTCTCTGCGCTGGGCACCGGCTCCACCCTTGATATCGTCCTCTGCCCGGAGACCTCTGTGAGGATGCCGGTTCTCTTTGAAGAAGTCTTCGTCGACGACGAAGTGGCGATTTGATCACCCATGCAGGTCACCACCATATCCACTCTTCAGCCTGCCTACCAGCTTCGTCGATCGTCCGTGCTTGGCCCGTCATCTCTGCGAACGGTGTCACGGCACGACGGACTCTTGGGTTCTCTCCATCGTCCTTCTTGGCTATGCCATCGAGTTTCAAAATATACCACCTCGAGGCGTTTATTATTCCACCGGCCAACTCAGCTCTATTGGAGGAGATCCAGTCCCTGTTGCACAAAGGGGCCATAGAGCAACTACCGTCCTCAGCCAGTACCACCGGCTTCTTCTCCCGGTACTTCACGGTACCGAAATCGGACGGTACCTTACAACCGATCCTGGACCTCAGGGGGTGAATTCCTACATCCTCCCCATGCGGTTCAAGATGGTCAAGCTTTCCTCCATTCTCCCTTTCCTATGATGCTGGGATTGGCTCCATCGACCTACAATACACCTACTTTCACATCGCCATTCGGCCACAGCACAGACGATACCTTCGATTTGTCGTCAACGGTACCTGCTACCAGTACAAGGTGCTACCATTCGGACTCTCCACCACGCCCAGGGTCTTCACCAAATGCATGGCCCTGGTGGTATTGCACCTCCGCACAAGGCGCGTTACGGTATACCCCTACCTGTTGGTGGCGTCCTGCAAGCAGACGCTGTACAAGGACATCCACCTCATGCTCCCCGTCTTGGCCTCAGGGTAAACCTGAAGAAGTCGCACCTCGAACCAACCAGGGTCCTGAACTTCATAGGGGCAACCCTAGGCTCGGTCTCTGCCAAGGCCTATCTTCTAGCAAAATGGGCGTGCACTCTGTGCTAAGCTGCTACCGTTGCTCTCCGCGTCCTGGTCATCTCGGCGAGACTGACCCAGCAGCTCCTCAGCTATATGGCGGTGACTACGGCGGCCACCTATTTTTCCTGACTTTGCACCTGCCCACTCCAGCATTGGTTCGTCAGGGCCTTCGATCCCCTCCTGGACGACCAGAGCCGTTTGCTTCGTGCCCCTCAGCAGGTGCACCGCTCCTTTCTCTGGTGGCTCTCTTCTGGTCACCTGTTCTCAGGAATGCTATTCCGAGAACCATGCCCCCGGGTCATGGTAACGACGGATGCCTCCCTGTATGTATAGGGAGCCCATTGCGACGAGCTCAGGGTGCAGGGCCATTGGGTCGGTCCAGAGACTCACCTGCACGTCAGTGCCCTGGAACCCCTCGCCATCCTGAAAGCTCTATGAGCCTTCCGCAACCTGGTTGCCGGCCACATGGTGCAGATCCTGATGGACAACACAACGGCTGTCTGCTATGCAAACAGGCAAGGAGGGACCCGGTCTACCATCCTCCTCTCCACAGCTCTTTGTCTCTGGGGCTGATGTGTACCGCTCTGAGTTCACCCGGTCACGGTACACCTGGCGGGCTGTGAAAACACTACGGCAGACGCCCTCGGCAGAGACACCACGAACTACCACGAGTGGTCCCTCTCTGATAACCGTTTTTGGGAGGTACTCGCCCGGTGGGGCAAACTGTCGATCGACCTCTTCGCCAGCAATCCAAACAGGAACTGTCTCCGATATTACATGAGAACCGGCCTGGGTTGCGGCTCTCTCGGCAACGCTTTCAAGTTCCATTGGGGTGACAGTCTCCTCTACGCGTTCCCGCTGTTTCCTCTCCTGGGCTGTGTAGTCGCCAAGATCCTGGCGGAGCACGCCACTGCCATTCTTGTAGCCCTGTACTGGCCAAGACAGCACTGGTTCAGGCCCCTCTTCGAGGCTGCTTGCAGCCGACTCCTCCGGTCCCCAACAGTACCGAACCTCCTGTCGTATTCGGACGGTCTCGTGCTACATCCAGACTTAGCACTCCTGTCTTTCAACGCATGGAAGATAATCCCTTAGATGCTCCAGTCATACGGGATATCCTCACTGCAGCCAGGAAGGAGTCTACACGTTGCTCTTACCACTACAAGTGGCAGAGCTTCACTGCTTTTCGCATGGACGCCTTGAACCAGTATCACCGGTTGCGCTGTCTACCATGCTGCACTTCCTCCTGCACCTTCGGGAGCAAGGACTGGCTTTTCCCTCTTTTAAGGTCTATTTTGCAGCTATCGTTACTTACCAGCCACACGGGTCTCCCTCGGCAGTGCTCTTCAGGAACGCTACTCTCAAGCAGTTCATGAAAGGCCTGCAGCACCTTTATATGCCGGTATCGCCACCACTACTGCCCTGGTCGCTGTCCTTGGTGCTATCCCAGTTGATGCGACCACCTTTCGAGCCCATGGCTACTGCTGATGACAGACTCTTGACCATGAAGACTGCCTTCCTCGTAGCTGTCACCTCGGCCAGGCGAGCGAGCTGACAGCCCTACGATCCGACGAGCCCTTCTTGGTCTTCTATCGGGACAAGGTGGTCCTCCGACTGGACATCTCCTTCCTATCCGAGGTTGTCTCCGACTTTCATCTTAATCAGGACGTCATCCTTCCTACTTTCTATCCTGACCTGACTACGCCTCTGGAGCTCTTTCTCCAGTCCCTCGATGCTCGTCGGGCTCTGGCCTTCTACACTCAGCGGACTTCCTCCTTCCAACGGACTCCTCACCTCTTCATCTGCTATGGTAGTTGTCAGAAAGGACACAGGGTACCCACCCAGAGATTTTCCAAATGGGTGCCTCAGACCATTATGTATGAACTGGGTAAACAGCCTCTGCCAGCTTTGTTCGATGCCTACTCCACGAGAGCCTTGGCCTCCTCAGCAGTTCTCCTTCAAGGTGTCCACCTGCAGGAGCTGTGCCATGTGGCAACCTGGTCATGGCCTTTGACGTTTGTGCGCCACTGCCGGTTAGACTGTTAAGCCAGACGAGATGCCTATTTCAGACGTGCGGTGTTGTCTTCCGTTCTCTAGGACCTGACCCACTGTCCACTGATAAGCTACACAATCTCCCACTGTGTGAGGCACAGAGACCACGAAGGAGGAAGACAGGTTGCTTTCCTGTAACTGTAGTTCTTTGAGTGGTCATCTGTGCCCTCACACAAACCCGCCCAGCTGTCCCCTCTTCAGGTCCTCCCCTGGCGGACTCTAGAACTGATGAGAGACCATTGGCTTGGCGGGCTGAGCATGCTCAGTACAGGCATGGGAGAGGGGTTCCCGCCAAGCTGCTTAGCACTAGAATCTTCCGAACGCTACCGCGCATGCGCAAAATTCCCACTGTGTGAGGGCACAGATGACCACTCAAAGAACTACAGTTACAGGTAAGCAACCTGACCTTTCTGGTACGGTGTCTCTGTTAAATTAATCTGTTAACTAATTTTATATTTCAAATATGTTTCTTGAACTTCCCTAAAAATCATATTATAATGCATTTATTGTTTTTTCCTGCTTCCAGGGTACCTAACAAAGTTTTTGGGAATCTAGAACAAGTTACTTTAGAATATATAGTGACTGAAGACCTATGTTTCGTTGTAAGGAAACCTGATTCGCTTATAGATGCACGACTTAATGGTATAAATAAGTTAGCATTACAGTGTTCCCTGAAGGACATCATTCCCAAACATTCAGTAAGTAAGAATTATATTAGCTGGATTACTTTTATTTACCGGCAATCTCATAATGAAATAAATCCATGTTTCTGTTCTTCCATTTTCTTAATCTTTTTACAGATTTATCATGACCTAGTGATTTTAGGTACTTTATTAATATGGAGAAAAGGAGACAGTGTTTCAGATTTTCCACAGTTTTCTAGAAGTTTCTACCAAAATGGTAGAAAGCCTGAAAACCATGCCCCATGAGGAGCAACTTAGGGAGCTGGATATGTTTAGCCTGGAAAAAAGAAGATTAAGAGGCAACATGATAGCTGTGTTTAAATATTTGAGGAGATGTCATATGGAAGATGGAGCAAGCTTGTTTTCTGCTGCTCCAGAGACTAGGAAACGAAGCAGTGGCTTCAAACTACAGAAAAAGGGATTGCATCTAAATGTTAGGAAGAACTTCCTGATGGTAGGAGTAGTTTGACAGTGGATTACTCTGTCTTGAAGTATGGTGAAGCCTCCTGCTTCAGAGGTTTTTAAACAAAAGCTGAATGGCCATCTCTTGGGAATGCATTGATGTTGTATTTCTACATGGTTGGTAGTTGGGCTTGATGGCCCTTGTGGTCTCTTCCAGCTCTGTGATTCTATGATTCTACCTGTGCTTTGCACTCTCCCTTAACACAATGCAACTGTATGTAAATTCCAGTAAGAAGAATTGCATTTGTGGATAAGTCCTGTTGGCCAGTAATGTATTTAAGTCTTTTACTCCAAGTCTCAAGTCAAGTCTCAAGTCTCTGCCTTCAAGTTTCAAGTTGAGTCTCAAGTCCTTACGAGATAATTCAAGTTGAATCTCAAGTCTAGGAGCCAACTTTAACAGAAAAAAGGAGGTGGTGGGATGTGTGGTGGTTTAAGTTTCAATAACTAGAAAATCAAAGTGCCATCCTATCACTCTCTTTCCCACCATGCCTGATTGCGCTTCAGCCAGACTCTCAGCCCCTTCCCATTGATATCACTCTTCAGACCTATTGGCCAAAACCCCCGTCCTGTCACTCTTTTCCCACCTTGCCTGAGTGACACTTCAGCCAGACTTTGAAACCCTTCCCATGGAAATCAGTCTTCCATCCTCCTCTCTGTCTCCTGCCTGCCAAAAGCCCCATCTCTTTCCCACTTTGCCTCATCAGTGCTTCAGTTTTTAAGGGTTTAAACTCTAAGGGAGTGCAGCATACCTAGCCTGGTGGCTTCCTCATAAGTAAGCAGGATTTGAGCCAACCCCTAAACTGTGGAAGGGCAGGGAACACCTTCCAGAAGGAAGCTACACCCCTCTCTCTCATGGCTGAAAGAGGCAGAATAACTCACGGTGGCTTCCTCACAAGTGAGCAGTACAGTCCACTTTCCTCTTTCAGACATTTCTCTTTCACGGGGTGACTGGGTGACTGGTTCTCACTCCCTTCCCCCTCCTCTCCATCTCCCCTCTTGCCAAGAGCCCATCCTGTCACTCTGACAAGGTTGTCAGAGCAATGCTTCAGTCAGACTTTAGGCCTTAAAAGTTTAAGTTTTAAAGGAGTAAAAGTATGGGTTGTTGGCAAGTCCGCAAGAAGTGATGTCCATGAGAAGTGGTTTAAATTCTAGCTAAAGCATTGCTCAGGCAAGGTGGAAAAGAGACAGGAGATGGAGAGGAGGAAGAGGGGATGAGAACTAGTCAGTGATTGGGATAGTTATTCTGCCTCTTCCAGCCATGAGAGAGTGGGATGTAGCTTCCTTTTGGAAGGTGCTCCCTGCCCTTCCATGGTTTAGGGGTTGGAACAAGTCCTGCTTACTTACAAGGGAGCAACTGGGATAATTGTGCCCCCTCTGCCAGCCATAAGAAAGTGCAGTGTAGTTTTCTCTCGTAGGTGACCTTCCCTAACCTCCCCTCACCCCCCCTCGTGGCAAGCAGTGGTTTGCTGTGGGTTATAGACCAGAATCAGAGATTCAGAGTCTTGAAGTGTGTTTTGAAACCATGGTTTATGCTGTGATTAGGTTGTTTTGAATGGTAGTCAGGTTCTTGCTATGATCATTGTTCCTCTGGAGGCTGTTGCACCAAGCTGGTAGAAGTGAAAGTTTGGAATCTTAAATTTTGAGAATATGGGAAGTGAATGCAGACAAGAAGCACTAATTGCTTGTGTTCATGCAGCTTTTGATTTTATGTTCTTTGTGGTCTCTGTGCCTCACATAATAGGAATCTTCGTGCATACGCAGTAGCTTTTTGGAAAGTTCCAAAGCTGAGCAGCCTGGCAGGAACTCCTCCCCCATCTGGTACTGAGCATAGTCAGTCCCGCCAAGCTAACAGTCTCTCCTCAGTTTTTTTTCATCCAACAACCTGTTAGCAGCTCAGAAGGCTTCTTCACTGAGCAGTTCTTCTTATTCTTGGTTTTTTCTTCATCTTTCATTCATTTTTTAATCTCTTTACAACAAAAACTGTAAGAACTCTAATCAACTTTCCTCTGTTGGTCTCTTACCAACATCTCCTCCTACACAACCAGTGATGTCTACAGTTGAGCAAGAGGATGTTCCCATCCTTTCGCCAGTGCAGGAGACTGCCCAGCTCCCGGTACTATCACTCCTGTCTGCAGCGGACCCCACATCTGACTTGGACTGTCGATGCTTTCCACCGGCCTCTCTACCTGTTACATCAGGCTGCTTTGGAGATGGGTGTCTGAAGACTCCATTGACCCCAGCCCTCCCTTCTGGCCATCCCGAGTTGGACCGTCCGCCTGTTTTGAACGCTCCTCAGGCTATATCCCGAGACTGGCCTCGACTTAATGTGGCCCGTTCTCCGGCACACAGTGAAAGGGGTAGATCCCTGCATTGTCGTGACTACAGCCACTGTTCTGTTTACGAGGCTTCGTTAGCAAGGGTCAACTCACCCTTCTCGTCGGCCTTCTATACGGCCACAAGCACCTTTGGGGAGAGCAACCTGGCTCCTACCATTCATATTCGCCTGCACCATCCCGACGTTCGTCGTTGGTCTCTGTACTGGCCTCGACGCTCACGTTCCCAGTCACGTTCTCCTTCAGGATCTCATTACCCACGCTTTCCTCGGTATCATCGCTCTAGATCCTGTTCTCGGTCCCAGTTGGCCTATTACCGCCGTTCGCCATTTCGGTCATATCACTGGTCCCAAGACCCATCACCTTGTCATTGGGCAGTGTCGCCTTCTCCTTGGGTGACAGTGACGGTATCCTGGCCTCCGCCAGATCCACTTTACCAACATATCTGTCAGTTCCATTCTCGACACAGTCTGTCACTGCTCCGACCCTGGCTGTCCTGCCCATCTCCATTTTGTCGGCTTCAATCTCAGTACAGCTTCGCATTCCGTCCTTGGTACTGGTGCAAGTCCCAGTTTCGACTGCTTTACCTGTCACTGATCCCTCCCTACCAGTTGTTCTTCGTGCACTGGGAACCTCATGACATCATCACTCTCAATCCCCTTGACCTTTGTCTCCTTTTTCTGGCTCTTATGCTTCCAACAGTGATTCTACAGGCTCTTCACTGAAGTCTCATACCTCCTCACCTGTAGCATTTGGAGATCCGTCTCCCGATTCAGCTCCTGAGGATGTCAAACAGTTTTCCAATATATTAGTCAGAACGGCCAACACCTTGGGCCTTGATATTTTTGGACCCAGTTTTCCACTATGTCGACAACCGGCCCCCATCGACAGATCCTGTTTCGTTCCTGCCTGTCTTGCAGGAAGTTTTGGAGCACTCTTGGGCCCAGCCGGCGTCGCTTCAACTGGTCCCTCACCACCTAGAACATCTTTACCATACCCAGAGGAAGGATGTCGATTTCTTGTTCAACCATCCGACTCCTAATTTGATTGTCATTGAGTCATCTGAAACAAAAGGGGGCAAGAGAGCCCACAGGACTCCGTCTGATTGTGAGGGTCATCGTCTTGATGTCTTTGGCCATCAATTCTACTCTGCTTCCTCATTGATAGCCAGGATCTCCAATACCCATGTTTGTCTGGCAGCCTATCAGCGCAACATCTGGGATAGGTTTTTTCCTCTCCTCTCCCATCTGCTGGATGACCACAGAGTCACTGCTGTTCAGTATTTTAATGAATCTGTGGTTCTTTCAAATGAACAGATTTTGTCAACTCGACATACTCTTGAGGGTGCGGCGCGCATGACGGTGGGTGCGATTGCCCTTCGCCGCTTTGCTTGGCTCCGGTCCACTGGATTAACCGAGGATAGCAGAAGACGGATCAAAAATGGCCAAGGACTTTTGCATACCACTACAGATGATGCGATGGACCAACTTGTGAAAGCTCGTCTGACAGCTAAGAAGATGGGCCTTCACCCACAGGTCCAGCCTAGAAGACCACCTTCATTCTGTTCTTCCTGGAGGCGCCTTTCCTACTCTTATAGGTGGCGCTCTCCTCACCGCTCATCTCCAGTCGTCCTTACCGGCCTCTTCCTGCCACTCCTTTAGACGTCATCAACCATCTTCCAAGAAATTCTCTTCAACTGCTAAGTCCCATTTTTGACTCTCCTTGCAGGTCGTCACTTCTGCTCCTCTTCCATCTGCCCAAACACCTATCCAGAACCACAGGGCTAGCCCACCACCTCAACGCCTGGTGCAACATCACTTAGGACTCTTGGGTTTTGACTATAGTTCGTCTTGGTTATGCCATCAAGTTTGGAAATACTCCTCCTCTCGGGTGCCTTCTACTCTACCTCTGCCAGTCCGGTTCTCCTCGGAAGTAGAGATCCTCCTCCTCAAAGGGGCCATTGAGTAGCTGCTGCCCTCGGCCAAATTCAGAGGCTGCTTCGACTGATCCTAGATCTCAGAGGGATGAACTCCTTCATTTAGCCCCAGAAGTTTAAGATGGTCACCCTGTCCTCCATCCTACCTTTTCTGAGGTGTTGGGATTTGTTCGCATCCATCAATCTACAGGACACCTACTTTTTTCTATTTACCCCCATCACAGGAGGTACCTCTGATTTGCGGTCGACGACTTCTGCTACCAATACAAAGTTCTTCCGTTCGGCCTGTCCACACACCCCCGGGTTTTCGCCAAGTGCCCAGCCCCTGTGGTGGCTTACCACTGCATGAAGAATGTTCTGGTGTACCCCTACCTGGATGATTGGTTCTTGGTGGCATCCTGCAAGCAGAAGCGGTACTAGGACATTCTTACTGACCTCTCCCTTCTTTCCAATCTTGGACTCAGGGTGAACCTCAAGAAATCCCACCTGGAGCCGTCACGCATCCAGGAAGTCATCGGGGCTACCCTTGACTCTAGCCATGCCAGGCCCTTCTTACCTCTAACCGCATGTGGACTCTGCAACAGGCCACGGCCGCTGTCCTGCACAATCCACCCGTTTCTGCCGGCAGCATTCAACAGCTTATAGACTGCGTGGCGACCATGACAGAGGTCACCTATTCGTCCTGCCTTCGGGCTCACCCTCTGCAACACTGGTTTTTCTGGTGCTTCTATCCTCTCTTTGATGATCAATGCCGGGTTCTGTGGGTCCCTTGTCCAGTACAGGACTTCCTTCATTGGTGGCTGTCCCCATGCCATCTCTTGTTGGGGATGCGGCTTCTCCAGCCTCGTGTGACACTCACTATCACGACCAACACATCCTCCTCGGCTGGGGAGCTCACTGTCACAGTTTTGCAGTCCAGGGCCATTGGGCCGGCCTGGAGTTGCATCTCCATATCAATGCTTTGGAGCTGTTGGCAATCTTCAAAGCTTTTCAGGCCTTTCAGAACCTCGTCGGACAGACTGTCCAGATTCTGTCAGACAATACGACAGCTGTCTGTTATGTGAACCAGCAGGGAGACACTCATTTTACACCCTACTCCATCTGGCTCTGCGCATCTGGAACTGGTGCATTCCACTATGAATACACCCCATTGTGGTCCACCTGGCGGGGCGGGACAATGTGACAGTGGACACACTGAGCAGGGACACACCGTGTCACAACAAATGGTTCCTATCTGACACCACCTTTCGCCAGATAGTGTCCCGGTGGGGTACTCCAACCATCAATCTCTTTGCGACTGACCAGAACAAGAAGTGTCCCCGTTACTGCTGGAGAGTGGGCCTAGGTCCTGGCTCTCTCGGCGATGCATTCCAGTTCCTTTGGAACAGGGAGTTTCTTTACATTTTCCCACCGTTTCCTCTCCTGGGTCGAGTGGTGGCAAAGATTGCAGCAGACAAGGCAGACACCATCCCTGCCGCTCTCTTTTGGCCAAGGCAACATTGGTTCGGCCCCTTTTTTGAATCGCGCAAGGCTGCAGCATGAAACTCCAGAACACGCCACACCTCCTTTCTCATTCGGATGGTCACATGCTGCACCCAGGCCTCCCACTCCTCCGCCTGCAGGTTTGGAGGATAATGTTCTAGACACTCCAAGTCATTCTCACGGCCATGAGGAAGGAATCTACTGGTAGATCTTGTAAGTGGAAGAAGTTGTTGCCTTTGCCATCTCCCGTGATGAGGCTACTTCTCTGATCTCCCTGTCAACAGTGCTTCACTTTCTCTTGATATTGCGGAACCAGGGCCTCGCTTTTTCCTCTCTGAAAGCCTATCTCTCTGCAGTCGTGGGTTATCAGCCACGGGGTTCTCCTTCCTCAGTCTTCTTCTGGAATGCTACAGTCAAGCAGTTCCTTAAGGGCCTGCAACACCTCTATTCTCCTGTCACTCCACCACTTCCTCTAGGGTCACTATCGCTCGGCCTTTCTTAGCTCATGCATCATCCCTTTGAACCAATGGGTACGTCTGATTATTGTTTCCTAACTATGAAGACGGCGTTCTTGGTCACTGTCATTTCAGCCAGACAGGCAGGAGAACTGACTGCGCTGCATTTTGATGAGCTGTTCCTGGTGTTCCATCAGGGCAAAGTGGTCCTGTGTCCGGACTTGTCTTTTCTTCCCAAAGTAGTCTCTGATGTCCATATAGATCACGACTTGATTCTACCTACTTTCTGTCCAGACCCTGCATCGGCCCTCGAGTGCTCCCTTCATTCGCTCAACGTGCACCATACCCTCGTCTTTTACATTCAGTGAACCTCTATCTTCCATCAGACTCCCTACCTTTTCGTGTGCTACGGCGGGCACTGGAAAGGCCATAAGGTCTCCACTCAACAATTTTCCGAATAGGTTGCCCAGACAATTCACCTTTCCTATGAACTCACAAGGCACCTTCGCCCGACTTTGCTTCGTGCCCATTCTACCAGGGCAATGGTTTCTTCAGCAGCCCTTCTCAGGGCAGTTGACCTACAGGAGCTTTGTCGTGTGGCTACATGGTTGCAGCCTTCGACATTTGTCTGCCGCTACTGCCTTGACTGCCGGGCCCAGCGTGATGCTCGCTTCAGTCGTGCAGTGGTGTCTTTTATCCTCTAGGATCTGACTTGCCGTCCAGCAGTAAGCTACTTAGTCTCCCATTGTGTGAGGCACAGAGACCACAAAGAAGAACAGGTTGCTTACCTGTAACTGGTTCTTCAAAGGGCCATCTGTCTCCTCACACGCACCTGCCCAGCTTCCTGTCTTTCAGGTCTTTGCTTCAGCGGACTTCGAAACTGAGGAGAGACCGTTAGCTTGGCAGGACTGAGCATGCTCAGTACCAGATGGGGGAGGGGTTCCTGCCAAGCTGCTCAGCTCTGGAACTTTACAAAAAGCTATTGCGCATGTGCAAAGATTCGCATTGTGTGAGGGCACAGATGACCACTTGAAAAACCACAGTTACAGGTAAGCAACCTGTTCTTACGCCTGAATTGAGTTTTTTTTTTTCAAAGTCTAGGTTGTAGACTACAAGCCTATTTGATTGATTGATCAATCCAACAGCTGTGAGGAGGCATCTGTTATCTCTTCAAAAATTTTATTCTCTTTGTGTATACTTTTTTCTGTCTTCCTTAATTCATTCTTTTTTGGGGAGTGGGAGTGGGTGGCTATTTCAGCTCCTCAATACACAGTAGTCCTTTGAAATGAGTTTAGATCCTTGATTTCAGGAATTCAGTGTCCTGAGTTTTCACATTGCCAACAGTGCAACAAGATGTTACAGGATGGATTTGCAAAAAGAAGTGGTGTTCTGATTATATCTCGTCTGCTGTATTGCTCATTTCCTACTCGCTTGTCTGAGTAATGGCTGTGGATGGTAAAGAAAACAGCATTGTTCCACATACTGCCATATTTCTTTGCTGTTTAAGGGGCTGGCTGTGCCATAGTGAGGCACTTCATTTACAAGGCAGTCCACCAGCACTTTTTCTGTTCTAGACTATTTGAAACCATTGGAATTTTGAGTTGAACTAATTTTCTTTTTTTCTTTTTTCTTTTTCTCAACAGACTGAAGGTTGGAAGAAAAGAGCAAGGACAGAATTTCTAAGAATGATAAATAACAAAGCTGTTTTAATGAAAGTGTTCAGAGAAGAGGATGGTGTGCTTATTGTAGATCTGCTGAAACCTGCAGCGAACAAGATAAGTAGCGACATGCCAATATCCCTCAGAGATGCTTTAGTTTTTCTGGGTTTAGCAAGGTATGTGTAATTAAGAACCATTAAGGTTTGAAAAATTAACAAATGCTATTATCACAAGCATATTTAAAATTGAAAGTTGTGGAATTAACAGGAACATACTTCGTTTATTTTATTTTATGATGTTTATTTTATTAGTAGTAATGGTATCATTTGTTTGTTGGCTTGACAGTTGTAAATGTTTAAGAGTTTAAAATGAATGCAACATTATAATCCATGCAAGTATGTAGGAATAGCGCAAACAAATTTAAGTTCCTCCGCCTGGAAGAGTCCATGATAGCCATTCTTACCATGGCTATGACAGTATCAGTTGTCTGCAGGATTTCTGGAGACCTCATGGTGCTCTTAGACTAGTAGGACCCCAGTGAGCACAGTATTGCACCATTGACTTAGATTGCAGTGTCATTACCAGCAAGTTTGAGTACTGCACACTCATGAATCAAGATAAATCCCATAAAGTAAAGCAGACTATAAAGACAGTACCCAACAGAAGGAAAAAAATGACAGAAGACCACCAAAGTCATAGTGAAGGAACTGCAGTGGTATTTTCCACAAGTGGCCCATACAGATCCTTGGGTAAGGAGAGTTCTCTGATGACCCAGTACAGTCCTCCCATGCAACCCTTGCTCTCACTGCACCTGCTTGTCAGGAGTTCAACCTGCACAGTGGTTTCTTTTACATCACCAGCACTGCTTCAAACTATGCCACTGAAACCATTCCCACTTTATTAATTTCTGGCAGGTCAGTGCTATTGAGAATCAAGATTACTGATACTGCTGGTATGACTACTATGATCATCAATCTTATTCTCATATGTCTAGATTCATTGTTCTCAAGGGTCTCTGATGCTGATACTACTGTTCTGCAGATTGACTCACCATGCTATTGATTGCACTCCCACTCTCCTTTACAGCTCTCTGTAGAACCTCCAAGGCACCTGCAGTTCTTCCTAGGGTGACCTTCATGGTATTTATATCACCACCTGCTTCTGCCATGGAGATCCACCAATTTTACACAGGTGGTAAGGACCCCTACCGCTCTGATAACTACTGCGGGTCCCTCAGTGGTACTTGACTGTATATATTATACCACAAACAACTGCAGCAGTTACCAGTGCCCCACAAATACCTCCTAATTAGAATGTTGTATCAGTGCTCCCTTGCTCCAGCAAGCCAGCAGTAATGTCCTCTACGTAATATAATGTTCTCTATGTGTAAATCGCATCAGACATTGGAGGACAATGCAGCTTCTACTACACCCCCTGCAGTCCATATTTCCTCCTCCCCAAAATGTGCTTTTGTGGGTCTCGAGCCACCATCACCTTCCAAGGACTATATGATCCATTTGGGGTTGTTCGTCTGAATAAAGAAACTCCTGCAGTTGATGCCCGGTTTTTTTTTTCCTCGTCTCCAGTGTGCCAATAGCTATACTATACTATCCCCGTGTTGGTGAAAGTGACGTTGGATAAATTGGCTTCAGCACCTGTACAGGTTACAAGATGCCAATCTCCACCTCCTGTTTTACCACCCAAAAAGAAAATTTATCATACCAGTGTCTACTGCCAACAGGAAATCTTCTTCTAGTCCACCAGACAATGAAATTGGACAGTGTGGGCTGTAAAGGATAAGCAGTTGCCTTTAAGGTTGCAAGCCTCACAGACAGACAGCCTCAAGACAAGAAAGATGTTGGCTGTCTGTTTTCTTCAGAGGCAGGCAATATGTCCCAGGCACAAATCAACTGGGCATGCCATATGGCTGAATAGGCTGCAGAATCATTTTTAGGGGCGATCTTTCAAGATAGACATTCCTCTTTCTGCACGGTGTCGCAGCTGTGTAGCCGCGAAAGCTTGAGACGTATATCAGCATGATGCCACCACTGTTAAGTTGATATAAAGTTGCTGGCGCGCCCTTGTGTATCGCTAAAGCACCATATTTGAACATCAGAAAAAATGAGTTGTTATATTCCTAGAACACTTCTACTCCGTTTTTATGACTTCATGTGGAACCGTTGATGCGCTTTGATGCAGGTGTGGGCAGGTTGAGGGCGTGCCCAGCTTGTCCCTCTGTCACTTCCCATCCTGATTTGTCCCTGTCCACCAAAGCAGAGATTGTCGCCAGTTTTCCTCCATGCAAGAAATGATAGAGGAGAAGAAAAGTAGGGAGAAAACGGCGGGTAAGTTTTTTCGAATAAATCAATCCTTATGGAACTTATGAAGCTTCTTCCCACTGGGCTAATTTTAGGGGGAGGAGTGGGCTGGGAGATGGTCGCTTCAGGCATTCTGCCTGTTCACAAGGATGTTGGGAGTTTCTGCCCTTCCCCAAGTAAATGTTACCAAGCCTCATGGGAGCTGCGGTTGCTCAGAACCCCTCCAAACACTGCTAACCTCCCTTCACCCACCCATATTCCCCCGGAACCTGCCAAACATGCCCCGCTGCAAAAAGGACCACCCTGCAATGCACTCTGACAGCCTCATGGGACCTACAGTCATTCCAGAATGCAACTTCTTTGTGTCTTCCCTATCTTTCTAGGTACCCAGCTGCATCTCCTTCCACCTGACCAGGGGCTTCATAGATTCTACAGTGTACTCTGAAGACATTCCCCCCACCAACAACAGATAGCATCAGGGATACTGCAGTTGAACAGGCAGGCCACCCGGCACACAGGCATGATGGGAGCCACAGGCCTTCCTACCGCAGGAACACTCTATAAACACTCTTTGAGCCTAATGGGACCTGCAGTTACTCCAGCAGTTGCTGGGCAGAATTGAAAACTGTTGTTTGACTTCAGACCATATCTACTCAGGATGTTAGTGGTCCAAATTCAAAAATTTAAAGCTATCATGAGAAATGGCTAATATGTGTAATGTTTAGGGTTATATATGTTCCCCTTTTATATACTTTGTAAATGTTGCTGTTTGTTTCCCAATAAAAGATGATCTTTACCCTCTCCCTGTGGCTTCTTCTCCCTTTCGGTAGAGGAGGTAGGCCAGCTGACAGGACATTTATTGTGTAGCAGGAAAGGTACCACACAGACACCATTACCATGAGAAAACAACATCTTTATTAGCCATTAACAACACGCTGGTGACAGTAGCCATGCCGTGGGCAGACGTCCTCCTGCTCCCCAGGCACCCACAGACCACAAAATGCCATCCTGTTGTCACGTTTCAAGCAAGGCCGGAAGTTTCATGACGTTCCCATGCAGAAATGTCTGGTAAAGTTAAAAAAAAATTAAAGCCTCCAATCAAAGGCACGGGTGGGGTAAAGGCGGAGCAGGGGAGTGGTCACAGCTTCTGTAGTGTGGAAGGAGAAAGCTGTCTTCTCCACCTCAAGCAGGGGAAGGTGCGGAGTGCAGAAACGCAGTCATAAACTACACTTTTGTGACACCATGAGGCGTTTCTGCCATCTTGTGTGGAAAGGCCCTCAGATTGACAACCCTCAGGAAGGATGCTAGATCAAGACTGAGAATATGTCTTTCAGTAATTGTGACTTGTTCAGTTCTCAAACTGATGTAAAGCTCAACACAAACCATAAACTCCCCAACACAGCTAGAAAGGTAGATGTCACACCAACTTCCTTGTAGTGACAGTTCAAACATTAGTCTCATCCTTTGCCCTGCCCCAAAAGGATGCATAATATACCACCTTTTGGGTGAAAGTGCAGTCATCAATAACATGAAAGTATGCATCTCATAAGTTAGTTGTCACATAGCAGTCTCCTTTTACTAAGGGGAGAATGTTGGCAAGCATGACTGTTAAGTGTTGTGATGGGATGGCATACATTGTTCCTGTTTTTATCATCCCAGCAATCCTGTGAGATTAGTTTGAAGAACAATGACTGGATCACCCAGTAAGAGTCATGATTAAGAACTGGAACTTTGTCAGTTCTAGCACAGTAGGCACAAAACTATATTGGCATTGTTATGTGGGAGATTTGTTGTTTGTGTCTGTAGAGAGGAAAAGATGGCACAGGGCAAAAGTATTCAACATTATGATCAAACCACTTGTGATGGCTTTAAAATAAACATTTTGGAAGATTAATCATGAATTCACTGTTTAACATTTAATTTAGACCTGAGTAGCAGGCTATTGACTATTTCATAGAACTCAGCAGAAATCACTGAGAAATAAACCAATCTCTGATAAACTTGTCTCAAGAGCTGTTTTGTGGTTATTTGAAAACATCTTAAAACCTATGATGAGATTCAATAAATATATTAGGACTAACTTGAAAAATTGTAGTTGAGTATAAGTTTTTTTTTTCCTTACAATTTTCTTGAACAATTTATTCTGGACTCATTCCTTACTAGATTACGCACTGAATTTTGTGATCAGTCTGGAAGTGTTGTGCCATTGCAGTACTGTCCACCTGTGATACCACAAGAAAATGGAGCATTTCCTGTTGTTGTCAGTTACATTTATAATCCTGGTGACTTTTACATTCAAGAGGTAAGCCTACAGAAATTAATGCTGCCGTTCTTTTCAGGTATTTTCTGAAAAGCTTATACTTCTTTTTGAAATAGAGAACACTGTTTCTTGAAAAGGAGGATGTATTTCTGACAGTTTTTCACAATGCAGATCGTTGTGGATTAATAAAGTAAACTTTTATTACATTTCTAGTACTTGTTTTAAGTTCTGGAAGATAAAGTGATTCCCATTATCAGTGGTGTTCTTGGAAGAATTTGGATCTTCAAGTAAAGTAGCCAAAATAGCATAACCGGTATACAAGGGTTGGTGTACAAGGACTGAATATGTGTTGCTGTAGAATACTAACTGATTGAGGCGGGTGACAAATAGAAATTGAGGAAGGAGAATGGAATCGAGTGGAGTATTGTTAAGAAGGCATAGTGACTGAAACTTGAATAGGAACAGAGCGTACAGCATGGTTTTCTTGAAAGTCTTGCTTACCTAACTGAGATATGAAGGGGTCTTCTGCTTGTACTTTTCTACTGTGCTTCTTTTTGTTTAGAAAAGCCACTTTCTGATCATCTACAGTTCTTTTTTCCAAAGCATTCTTAATCAAATATTTCTTTATGTCCACCTTTTCCACACTGCAACTTAAATTCAGTACTGCTTACTAGTTACTTGTTTTATGATGGTTTCTTCCATATCTTTTGTCAAATGTAAAATTGAATTTTTGGGGGCATCAAATGTGTTAGTTTGTTTAACGTGCCAATGCAATCACAAAAATTAATATTGTTTTCATTGTAATAGCTGGAACAAGGCCCAGAATTTGCAGCATTTCTGAGTAAAATTGAGGAAGTATATAAAACTGAAGGTGAAGCTGACTTGGAAATCCTCTATCCAATACAAGATCAACCTTGTGTGGCAAAATTTGAAGGAGTATGGTACAGAGCTCAGATAGTTGGTAGGTGGCTGGGACATTTAGTTAATCTAGAATTTTTGTTCTGTTCTTCACAAAAAGTAAAATTCTGAGATGGTAATACAACAACCTAAAAACAAACAAAAATCACTTAAATTATAATGTGATAAGTAAAACCAATAAATGTTTTGGTAGTATACTCTGCTGTTAGCCTTTTTGAATAGTGTGTGTATCTAAACACAATAAAATACAACTCAATTTAGAGTATGCAGAATCACAGAATTAAAAGGAGATTTAAAAAGATCTCCTTTTAATTCTGTGATTCTGCATACTCTAAATTGAGTTGTATTTTATTGTGTTTAGATACACACACTATAATAACAACCCTAAGTTAATTCATATAACATCAGTGCCAAACCGTGATTTGGCTATTTTGCAAGCTTGTGTCCCCTTCCCTCTCTTTATTCTTGGTTTTCATCCTAGCAAACAGTGGTTTAGAATTAGATTCAAAAACTGGTTTACATCTCTTTCAGAACCAGAATTGGGATACAGTTGCAAAATTGGTTTTTCTGCTGTGTAGGAAAGGTGTCCTTGACTAGATTTTTGTCCTCCTTCTCACACCAAAGGCAGGGGTTGTATTCATCTTTCACCGCCCCCCCCCCAAATGGGATAACAAGTTTTGTCCACCAGTTCTGTCTTTTCTGGCAAAAAGAAGACAGAACTGTTCATCTGCACCAGATTCCTGTTTGGAAGAAGCCACTAAAAAAGAAATGTCTGCTTCCACTTCAGCTTTCACTCAGACTGGGTCTGTTGGTAGGGTCAGAACTAGAATATGAAGGACTATGTTGCGTAGAGAGTTGAGAACCCCAAGCTGTCTTCTGACTCTTTGGATGAAGTTCAACTGAACTGGGGAAGTCCAGTGGGAATGTCTGTCTCCTCACAAACTTACTCGCATAACAAACAAAAGTATCTTCCTAGGGAATTCTAACACTGTTTCTGTATGTCCAGCGGGATGCTTCACATGATGACACTCAGGACATGGGTGCAGTCATCGCCAAACCCTTCATCTTGAATTCTGGCAATGGATTTCCCTTGTGACCCAACAGACAGTGGGTATTTCAGTCCATTCGGATAGCTGTTGAGAAGTAGCAGCATCTTCATTACCACTTTATTAGCAAACGCACTGACTGCACAAAGCAGCCAAAAAAAAGTTTTTAAAAGTACTGAATCACTACCAGCTTCTATAAAAGTCTCCATAGAGCACATACACAAAAGCTCCCTTATAAGATCTATTCTTCTGTGTCTTTCCCTGACAAGAATGAGGAAGGTGAAACTAGGACAACTACTCTTTCTCCTTCTCCTGTCCAGAATGCCCCGAAGAGGCACATATACTTTAGAAGGGTGTCTCAGTCTGTCCCATTCCTTTCAACAGGGAAGAAAAACTGTTGCTAGGCATATATTTCAAGCAATGGTAGTTCCTACCATAGTGTGACTGTTTTGGTATGTGCCAGTCAAGGGTGCCCCTCCATATTGGGAAGTGTCTCCTACCCACCTAGAATTGTCTTTGTTGCTGAATGAGGAATTGTCCTCATGGTATTTTCTCCTTTTTGGTGGATTTTAGTATTTTTGGAGCAGTAACTGGAGTGTTGTCCTTCACTGGGCTGAGGGACTAGGAAAGATTAATTAAAAGCCCAGCCTTTGGTGGGAGTGGGAGAAGCAAACCCAATCAAGAATACTCCCTTGCTACTGCAGAAAAGGAGTCTGTGATAAGTGTCAGTGTTCCATTTTCAGGTGTGACCTGGAGGACTAATGCCCAACAATAGCATACTACATACTATTTTTGATCATCTTCTCGAAGGCATATGTTATATAAAACGTTATCTTCATCCTTGTCTTCATCCGTGTAAAATAGTTTCTTTGTAGCCATGGACAATTATTTTAATTAATTTTTAAAATTAAAAATAGTGAATTAATATTCCTTAATGAATAATGGGGAGAAATACTGAAACTGCAGAAATTTCACAATAAAAAATATAGCAGCACTTTAAAAGACTTGATATAAAATTCATCCAGTGAAGTGGAATGCACTCTGTGAAAGTGTATGACAAGCAAAAGTTGTTAATGTTTAATGTCCACTAAACTCCTCCTTTCTGGTATACCTGGATAACCTGATCACATCTCTGGAAATTGAAAATTTTTATTTTCATTTATGCACTTCTTCAAATGTGAAGAAATGACACTTTGATACTTACCATAAATCTGTGTTCTGGCATGCTGAGAAAAAGAACCAAATAATTTTTAGTTTAACCTTATCAGGAAGAAGTATTATGTTTTTAAAGCAGTGGGGGGAGGGAGTAGGGTAAGACACTAGTGAATTATGTATCCATGTTATCAGAAGTTGACCTGTATCACTCTGAATATTGTTACTGAAACAAAAGAGAAAAAATTCCTGTTGCCTACAATTCTGCTATAGACAGCTATCAAATTTTGATTATATACTGTTTTTTAAAGGATTTCCAGGCCATCAAGAAGTGGAAGTTAAATACATTGATTTTGGCAATACTGCTAAAATACATGTGAAAGAAATACGTAAAATAAAAGATGAGTTTTTAACCTTTCCAGCAAAAGTAAGTGTAAAATTATCAATAGGAATGTATAAAAAAAAATATACCAAGTATATTTGAAAAAGGGCTTTTTGTTTTGTTTTATCTTGGGTTTTTTGCAAACATTGCAGTTTCAAATGCTTATGGTGTTACCCTGTATGTTGGGGGTCCCGGGAGGGGCACCCAAATTACCAAATAAAAACAAGTTGGGGGAATTTAGCTTGAGCACTCTCTGGCTAAATGAGAGGCAGGGTAACGTTAGCAAGGATCTTTAACCCTGTGTATACAGCATCAGGTCAGAGAGCGGCTAGACGAGGTTTTAAAAGTAACAATATTTTTATTAAAAGCAAGCAACACGAAAGACACGACAAATACTAACTAACTTAGAAATAGAAATGGAGAGCTTTGGGGTTGGGTAATACGACACCTGGTCTCATAGTCCTGGAAAGAAAGACAAGGTTCTGGGAGAGAAAGCTCAACGTGGTTCGCTGAGGGGAGTTTCCTTAGACAACCGGCAGCAAGGCAGGATGGAAGTCCAAAGTAGTCCGAAGACGTCCCAAAAGTGGGGACTTTTTATAGGGTGGATTTTACCTACAGGCAATGTTATGCTCGGTGAGAACAAAGGAAATTTGGAGTTGGACAAAGGAGCTGGAAAAGGTCATGTTTTCCATGATTAGTTTAGCTCTTAATGACAATAGCGTGGCCAGTACGTTGATGGCCCAACATAAAGGAATGGCTTGGCTCTTGGCTGTGCGGCTTTGTGTGGATATTCGCCGAGCAAAGCCGGTTTGCAGGGAAGTTTTTCCCTAAAGCAATGGAGAGGCTTAAGTTGTCTCCCTGAATGGGATTTTGGAATGTACAGCCATTAACGGCCACGCCCTTACGTGCTTGTCCGGGGGACCCTTGCAAACACATGGAGTAGGGAGGCAGAGAAAGGTCAGGCAAAGGTCAAATTATTTGATATCCAAAGGATATCTAGTGCTCTCACCAGGCATAACACAACCGTGATAACAATGGATCTAGATGTTTGGCTCTCTATAGTGTACATTTTTTTAGTCGCACAAGTTCAGTATATATCAGTACACATGAACTATATTTCCTTAGAAGGTTTTCTTCCATGAACAACCTAAGTGGATTGCACTAATGCTACAATTGTAGGACTGAGGAAAGTTGCTGTTGCACTGAATGTGGACTGAGACAGGCATGGTTTCTTACTCTTTTCTCTTTAAACTGAGAGATTGAGAGTTCTTTGCCATTTGTCAGCTATCTGTATCTGTTTGGAAGTCTCTGTCAATACCTGGTTACCTGACCTCCCAACTTGTAGTCAGTGGTATAGTCCAAAAAGACCAATTTAGCATCAACACTGCTCTTAAGCATTCTTAATACATTGGAATCTCACATTCTCAGCCACCGGAGAAGAAACTATTAACGAGTCAATTCCGTCACTGACTAGGCTAGGCAAGATATCTTGTTACATAAAATGAACCTCTCTTGGTCTTCATCTTCTGCTTCAGAACTACTTTTTACCTCAGGAAAGGTCCTGTGTCTGTCTTTTGTACTTTCCCTAGCCTTAATTCTTCAATTTAGATCTCTCTCTTTCCTTCTTTCTCATTTATCAATTCTGTATTTTAAAAAAAAAGGCCCTTAGCCTTGGGTTCCCTGTGTTAATTCCCCCCTCTGTTTCTACTGTTTCTCTCCTCCATATCTCTCTCAAATATGTCCCTGGGATGGAGAAAGTTAAAGCCAAATCTACTAAATGTAGCTCTGCTTCTTGGAGCTGTCCTGCCTAAAGGCACATCCGGGTAATTTGGGATGTGCACATGCTCATAGCTGCCTCCCCATGAGTTGCAAAGACACACACAGCCCCACTCCATGGTAGCTGTCTTCTCTGGAGCTGCTTGTGCTAATGAAGCTGTTGAATTTGTTTGTATTTAAACAGATCGTTTTTGTGTTTCTAGCTTTGCTATAGCTGAAGCACTGGAGTCAGTTTCCCTTCAGCAGCAATTACAGAAATAAAGGATGTAGTCTCTGAGGGGGCCATTGTTGATGGGGGGATGTTATGAAAGAGAAGATGGGAGTTGACCCTGATAGGGCTGCTTCTCCAACTCCACCAGCCCTTTGCTAGCGCATTAACAATCCCAGATTCTTCTGCAGTACCTTTCAAGCCCAAGTGAGTGCACACATGTGCTGCAACCTCTTTCAGTGGCTTTTTTGAAACTTGGGTCTGAGTGATCAAACACTGGTGGTCAAGAATAACAAACAAGGGAGAGGCATTTCAGTTTATATTAGTGATGGGACAAATCCAGAATTTTCCAGATCCGAATCCCTGGAAGGTTCTGCAAATCCACAGATCTTTCGAATCCTCCCCGAGGGGGGCAAGAGAAGAGCGGGGAGTGCGAGATTGTGTTCCCTGTAACCTGCTGCCAGGATTGCATCCAATAAGCTCCGAGTCTGTAACAGAGTATTGTGGGTCTCATTTATAGGTCTAGCAGTAATGCAGATAACAATTACATTTAGACAATTTAGGCCTGATAGCTGCTTGATAAGGACACATGACAAGTCAAAGAATTAAGCTAGTTTATATTACAATTTAGGCAATCAGTTGCAAGCTGGCTCATATTGCACCATTTAAAGGCTCAACTGAATGGAGCAGTAAATCAAAAGAAAGACTTGAAGAACTGACTGAAGATAAATGCATGCTTTGCTTTGTTACTGGTAAGTGTTCACCTATCTGTAATTTATTAGTTACTAGATGAGCAGATGGATTGCTTGCTCTAAGGCCAAAGAATAAATTTGTTTCTTTAAAACCCATATCATATGGTGGCATATAAAACAAACATTTTGTGTAAGAACTTGAGCCTTCTGATACGTTTGATGTATTTCAAAACAATTTTGAAAGATTCAGTTTTGTTCAGTTCATCTTTAAACATCCTCTCATTTGACAGTACTCCTGGCTGATTTGATTTCTTAAATATTTACATTTATATAACTCATTTTATTGTAGAGAAATCTCAGGATGATGTACTATCGGTTGAGCTTTACGATAGCATGTATGTATCACCCAAGCTGTCTTGTAGTGTTAACAACTTCTTGGTTAAAGAAGACCTGGCATCTTATATAGCAAGGTAAGTATGTTGTTTTGTGCATTTGTCACACTAGCTATACTGTAGGACAAGAGCAGGGACAATGTAGCTCTTGGCGCTCTTTTTGTGGCCCCACTGTGGAAGCAGGCCTCCTAGGTTACTGGGTAATTAATTTCTCTTCCCGTCTTCCTCCGCCTCTGACAATTGCCCACTCCTGTTTTAGGGTGCACTTTAAATTGTTCAGTCTTTTTTACAGCTTGTATATGTGTGAACAACCTGATGGTTTACAATGATGTCTATGTTTCGATGGCTTCAAATTTAGTGGAGAGTGGGGGAGACTTTTCCTGCTACTTCTCTTATACCTGCAGTCTTATTATTGCAGTTATCGTTATTAGTGACATTGTTGTTAACTTTATTTATAGCTTGCCTTTTTGCTGAGTTTGGAATTTAAGGCAGCTTATGATAAGAACAATTCAACTTAAAGCAAGACAACATTCTCGTAAAAAGTCCTTTCCTTAAAAACATACAGTTCTAAAACTTTGTCAGAATAAAAAAGTCTTTGCTTGCTGATGGAAGGATGGATTTCCATAGTCTGGGGGAGCTATTGAGGAGGCCCTGACTCATGTCTACAGCAACTGTGCAGGCAATGGAATTGAAAGGAAGGCCTCTGCTGATTTCAGGGCAAAACAAACTCACACAGGGAGAGGCAGCCTAGACCTAAGGTGTATAGGGCTTCATAGGTCATATCCAGCACTTTGAATTGTACCTGGAAACAGACTGGCGGCCAGTGGAGCTGTTGGAGCAGGGATATTGTATGAACCTTTAACCAGCTTGTTAACACTCAGGTACAGCACTTTGTGCCAGCTGAAGTTTCCAAACACTTCTAAGGCAGACCCATGTATGGAGTGCTGAAATAATCCAAATGGGATGTAACGAAGGCTTCTTCTTCGTGGTCTCTGTGCCTCACACATTAGGAGCTTTCGCGCGTGCGCAGTAGCGTTCAGAAGATTCCAGAGCTTAGCAGCTTGGCGAGAACCCCTCCCCCATGCCAGTACTGCGCATGCTCCTCCCGCCGAGCAACGGTCTCTCCTCAGATATTTCTCGTCCGCTGTTGCGAACGGAAGGTTCCTTGCTTCTTTCCTTCTCTTTGGATTTGCTTGGCCTTTACTGACTGTTTGGATTGGATTTTGGACTTTGCTTCTTGGATTTCAGACTTATTTCTGGTATTTGGACCCTTCTTCCCCCTTCTTTGTCGTCTTTCTTCGTTTCCCGCTATTCTTTCGTCTCTCTGATTCTTGTCCTATGTCAGCAGTGTTTAAGAAGTGTGTGACCTTCGGACGGAAGGTTGCTCTAAACAACAACCACTCCCAGTGTCTCTTCTGTTTGGGCGAGACCCACAACACCAGGTCTTGCCCAACCTGCAGTGAGTTTACCTCCCAGACCCTTAGAAATCGGGCATCCGCCTTAAGTCCTACTGCTGGGAGCAGTCTCTGAGGGTGAGGGAGGAACCACCACGTGCGATGGCTGGGACATCGGGAGCGAGAGTGGCCTCGTCATCTGCGGCATCGGTGGCTGCCATTCCGTCCGTAGCGTCGGTACCGGACTCAGTACCGGCGTCGAAGACACCGATCTCTGCTCTTCCGAGGATCCCCAAGTTGTCAGCAGCGGCCAGGACATCTAAGGGGACCTCTTCAGCTCCTAAAACCTCAGACCCAGCGAGGCCTCTCACAGCAGCGCAGAAGAAGCACCCCGCTTCTGATGCAGCGACAGAGAAGGAAAAGGAGAAGAAGAAGAAGAGACAGAAGGAGAAGCGGCACTCTCCATCTCAGGAGACTCGCCCTCCCACCCCACCGCCAACCCAGTTCCCTGAAGACCTGAGGGAGCTGTCGGAGCCGGGAGAGGCTATCGAGCTGTCTGACGAGGAGCAGGCCGCGGAGGTTCTGCCCTTGGAGGAACCGCCTGTCTTAACGGCAGTGGAGTGCCCACCGAGTCACCGAAGTTCGGGCGGGAGGAGGTGATGGTGCACCACCAGCCCTCGCCCAGGCACTGCTCAGCCTCGGGCAGAAGTGACTCCCTCTCTCCAGAGAGGAGAGTCCGGCCACCATCACCGCAACGTCGAGAGGGGTGTGATGAGCCTGCGCACTCCCGCCGCTCTTCTCAATCCCTCTACACCTCCGCCTCGTGTATTGCTAGGCATGAGCGCGAGCTGGAGTGGAGGGAATATCTGGCGTCGTACTGATCCCATTCGCCATCCTACCGGGATCGGTACCACCCTGATACCAGGCACTGGGTGCCTTACAGGCGATCTCGCTCACCGACTAGGGAGTGTCGGTACAAGCAATCCCGGAGCCGCTCACCATCTCCACGATACCGGAGGTCATGGGAACCCTCGCCACACTATCGGGCCGTCTCACCACCCCCGCAAGTGACGTCGACTGTTACGCACCCCATGCAAACCACCTCCGCACGGCCGTTGCAACTGACTGCAACTGTGACCCAAGCGTCCAAGTCAACCCGGCCCTCAGTCGTTCTAGTCTCATCTGCGGCTGCCCGACCAGCTACGACAACCACCACCACGTCTGCCCTACCTGAGGCAGTGCTGGAGACTCCCTTGGTGCCTGTCCGTCAGTCTCCTCGACGTGTGTCCAGAGAGAGGTCTCCGGAAAGGTCTCCTGATAGATCTCCGACCCCGTCTTCTCAGTCGTACAATTCGGAGACAGAGTCAGAGGAATCAACCCCAGCGTCTCATGAGTCGCCTCCCCTGGGGTTTGGCGAGCCAGTCCCAGAGTCGGAACCTGAGGACATGCAACAGTTCTCAGCAATTCTCCTCCGGATGATGGCAACCTTGGGCCTCAAAGTTGCGGAGCCAGAGCATGAGGAAGAGGACCCGGTCTTCCAGTATGTGGAATCTCGGCAGCCTGCCACCGCTCTGATTCCCGTACTCCTGAAGATTATGAAGGCTGTTAAACAACCTTGGGCCAAGCCGTCGTTCGCCCAGCCTATTCCCCATCGGCTGGAGCACCTGTACCGGACGCAGAAGGAGAAGGCGGACTTCCTCTTCAGCCATCCGGTACCGAACTCCATTGTTGTGGAGTTGGCCCAGACGAAGGGAGGCAACAGGGCCCACACTACGCCGCCGGACTGTGAGGGACGAAAGTTGGACAGCTTCGGCAGGAGGTTTTACACCGCCTCCTCGCTGATCATCAGGGTGTCCAACACCCAGGCCTGCCTCGCTGCCTATCTTCGCAACACTCTGGACCAGTTTGCTCCTCTATTGGCCACCATTCCGGAGGACAATCGCCCGGCTGCTGGCCAGCTCCTGAATGAAGCCATGGCGATTGCGAACCAACAAATCATCTCCTCGAAGCACACCGTGGAAGTGGCTTCGTGGGTGATGGTAGGCTCGGTCGCACTCCATAGACACGCCTGGCTACGGTCGTCTGGACTGCAGGAGGACAGCCGGAGGCGGATCGAGGATCTCCCCTTCGATGGGCAAGGTCTCTTTAACTCCGTGACCAATGAGACCGTGGACTCTATCGTCAAGGCCCAACTAACGGCCAAGAAGATGGGGTTGAACCAGCCATTGTAGGCTCATCGGTCCGCGGCCCTGCACCAGTCTTCGCGCAGGTCCTCTGCCTCGTCTTTTCCTCAGCGGTCCGCGTACTCTAGCCAGTCCCGTTGACGGCCTCCTGGACACGAAGATCGTTCCGAAGACATCCAGCCCCGTCGTCGAAGAAATCTTCGTCCGAGGTGAAGTCCCAATTTTGAGGGTTTTCGCAGGTCGCCACCACTCCCAACCTTCAGCCTGCCAGCAGCCCTCCGAGATCAGCCAGGCCTGGCCAGACACCTCGCCGAGTGGCGTCATGTCACCACGGACTCTTGGGTACTTTTCATCATCCATCTTGGCTATGCCATAGAGTTTCAAGATATTCCACCACAAGGTGTCTACCTTTCCACTCTGGCCAGCCCGGCCCTGCTGGAAGAGATCCAGTCCCTCCTTCAAAAGGGAGCGATCGAGGAACTTTCACCTGCAGCCAGCAACACCGGCTTCTTCTCCCGGTACTTCACGGTACCGAAGGCGGACAGAACTTTGCGGCCCATCCTGGACCTCAGGGGCATGAACGACTACATCCGCCCCAGGAAGTTCAAAATGGTAACGTTATCCTCGATCCTACCTTTCCTTCGCCAAGGGGACTGGTTCACCTCCATCGATCTCAGGGGCGCCTATTTTCACATAGCCATTTGCCCGCAGCACAGACGATGCCTACGGTTCGTGGTCGATGGCACCTGTTACCAGTATCTGGTGCTGCCGTTTGGATTCTCCACCATGCCCAGGGTCTTTACCAAATGCAGGTGGTATCCTACCTGCGGACGAAGGGCGTTTCCATCTATCCATATCTGGATGATTGGCTGTTGGTGACATCTTGCAGGCAGAAAATTTGCGACAACATTCACCAGACTCTGACACTTCTCACCCGTCTCGGGCTCCATGTCAACCTGAAGAAGTCCCACCTCAAGCCGGCGAGGATGCTCGACTTCATCGGCGCCACACTGGATTCGATATAGGCCAGAGCCTACCTGCCGATGGAACGAGCACGGACGCTGTGTCGGGCTACGTTGGCAGCCTACAACGCACCAATAATATCAGCCAGGAGTACTCAACAGCTCCTCGGCTACATGGCTTCCACCACCGTAACCTACCTCTCCAGGCTCCGTGCGAGGCCGCTCCAGCACTGGTTTGTCCGAGCCTTCAACCCACTGCGGGACAACCAGAGACTGCATTTCCGGCTACCTTCACAGGTTCGACGGTCCCTCTTGTGGTGGCAGTCCTATGACCACCTCCTGTCAGGGATGCCCTTTCGGGAGCAGGCTCCGCAGGTCACCGTGACCACAGACGGGTGGGGAGCCCACTGCGATGAACTCAAAGTCCGGGGTCGGTGGATGGACAACGAGACCGTCCTTCATATCAACGCTCTCGAACTGTTCGCCATCTTCAAAGCTCTGCGGGCGTTTCGCCATCTCGTAACGGGCCGAATGGTGCTGATCCTCACGGACAACACACCGGCAGTCTGCTATGTCAACAGGCAGGGAAGCACGCATTCTACCACTCTCCTCAACATAGCCGTCGATCTCTGGGACTGGTGCATTCCGCTAAAGACCCATCCAGTGGCTGTTCACCTGGCCGGGCAGGAGAACGCCACAGCGGACGCGCTCAGCAGGCACACCTTTTGCCACCACGAGTGATCCCTCTCCAGCAGAGCGTTCTGGATGATCGGAGACCGCTGGGTCAAGCCGACCATCGACCTCTTTGCGACCAGCGAGAACGCGAAGTGCCGCCACTTCTGTTCCAGGGCTGGTCACATTCGGGACTCCATCAGAGAAGCTTTCCAATTCAGGTGGAACGAGGGGCTTCTGTACGCGTTCCCTCCATTTCCCCTCCTCGGTCGAGTGATAGCCAAGATCCTCGCCGACCGAGTGGACATCGTCCTGGTGGACCCTTACTGGCCGAGGCAGCACTGGTTCGCACCCTTTCTCAAGGTGACACGCGACCAGCTTCTCAGGCTCCCGTCGACGCTGGACCTGCTGTCCCATTCCGATGGCCGCGTACTCCACCCAGACCTGCCGCTCTTGGCCCTCCACGCCTGGAGGATATCGCCTTAGCTGATCCCGTCATTGGCAACATCTTGACAGCGGCCAGGAAGGAGTCGACGCGCCACAACTACTACTACAAGTGGCGCTTCGTTCCCTTCGCTGATGAGAGAGGGGAGACGGTATCGCCTGTCAACCTGCCTACCGTGCTCCACTTCTTGTTACCCCTTCGCCAGCAGGGCTTGGCCTTCCCATCCTTGAAGGTTTACCTCACCGCGATTGTGGCATACCAACCGCCACGATCACCATCAGTAGCACTCTTCAGGGATGATACCGTCAAGCGGTTCCTCAAGGGCCTCCAGCACCTATGCCCGCCAGTATCGCCGCCGCTACCGCTGTGGTCATTATCCTTGGTGCTATCGCAGCTGACGAGATCAGCTGTCACCTCAGCCAGGCGAGCCGGGGAGCTCACAGCTCTACGAACAGACGAGCCCTACCTCGTCTTTCACAGAGACAAGGTGGTCCTTCAACCTGACATTTCTTTTTTACCAAAGGTGGTGTCCAGTTTCCAACTCAGCTAGAACATCATCCTGCCGACCTTCTTCCCGGTACCGACGACACCGTTGGAGCGGTCCCTGCACTCCTTGGATGTTCGTCGGGCTCTTGGCTTTTACAAGGACAGGACTGCCCCCTTTCGACAGACCCTGCACCTTTTCGTTTGCTATGGAAGACGTCGCAGGGGTCACAAAGTGTCCACCCAGAGCTTCTCCAAATGGGTGGTACAGAGTATACAGCTGGCGTATGAGCTTGCCAGGAAGCCTCCGCCAGCCTTCCTTTGGGCCCATTCCACCAGGGCTGTGGCGACATCTGCAGCCCTCCTGAGAGGAGTTGATCTGCATGAACTCTGCCGTGTGGCGACCTGGTCCCAACCATCGACCTTCATGCGCCACTACAGGCTTGATTGCTGGTCTCGCAGAGATGCTCGTGTTGGACGTGAGGTTTTGGCTTCCATTCTCTAGGATCTGACCCACCATCCAACCGGTAAGCTACATGGTCTCCTAATGTGTGAGGCACAGAGACCATGAAGAAGAACAGGTTGCTTACCTGTAACTGTAGTTCTTCGAGTGGTCATCTGTGCTCTCACACATACCCGCCCTACCTTCCCCTCTCTTTCAGGTCCTTGTGTTTCTATGGTGGACTACAGAACTGAGGAGAGACCGTTGCTCGGTGGGAGGAGCATGCACAGTACCGGCATGGGGGAGGGGTTCCCGCCAAGCTGCTAAGCTCTGGAATCTTCCCAACGCTACCGCGCATGCGCGAAAGCTCCTAATGTGTGAGGGCACAGATGACCACTCGACAGTTACAGGTAAGCAACCTGTTCTTATGTTGCCATAGCTAGACCAGAGATCTTGAGGATCAGGTGCAGTTGGCACGTTTCTTTGAAGAAGCATTCCCGGCCATTGCCGAAGCCTGGGCCTCCAACTTCAAGGCTAATTCTAGGAGTACGTCCAAAGTGTGAACCTGCATTTTCAGGAGGAGGTGGAAAAACAGGATGCCAGCGTGGTACAGCAGTTTGAACATTGGACTACGACCCTGCAGGAGGGATCTAACCCTATCCAAGATAGGTTATATCTCTGTTCATTAACCTGCCTTTTGGCTGACCAAGAAAACCTCTGTCTTTTCTGGATTGAGTGTTAGTTTGTTCAGCCCTACCCAATCCATTATTAATACCAATGAGTCTAGATAGTAATCTGTCCAACAGAATTATGTGAAAGTCCTCCCACACTAAGATCGCCTTCACCCTATTCATCCAGAAAACAAGTTTCAGAGTATAAAGAGAACATGATTATTGTCAGATACTACTTGGGGCAGACCCATAGATGTCATGGAGGCCATAATATCCTGAGCCCTCCTGGGAGAATGGAAGTAAATACAACAGCATTTCAAATGAAACCATTATATTTCCCACAGCAGCACCAAAGTGACTACCGAATCTCAAAATGAAATATGGGATCCTTCTTTTGAAGAAATCTTAAAAACAGAGAAGGACATGTTAACATATGGAAATGAAGACTTGTCACAGTTTGAAGATACAGAATTAGTCTGTGGCAAAGAACTGCAAGTGAGAGTTAACCATGTTATATCCCCAAGCAGGATATTTGTGCATTCTATGTTATCAGAACAGATTCTGAAAAGGTGAGAGAAGAACCTGATAACTTTCTCAGTGAAACCACCAGGACAGTATCACTGAATCATAGTTCCTGCTCTAGAATTGCATTGCTTGCCATGATTGGTTTATGTGGATAGTTTTACATGTTGTTGTTGGGAATGGCAAGGTCATAATAATGGTCCTTTTGCAATCCATTCCCCCTGCCACAATAATGACTAGTAATGGTGTTACTTTTACTGTAAGTTTTCTTCGTCTGAGTTGCAAAATGTTTTCTAGGAACATCTTGGATTTTCCCTCTTCTCACCCTCCAATTTTAGGAAATTTTCTTTCTTCTTTAGATAGATTTTGCTTCAAAAGTGGAACTAAAAAATATCTGAAAGCTACTAATATAACATAGTGAATATTAAAGGGCTTTTTAAAATGCTAATGATAAAAGTTAATTTGTTGGGGAGAGAAATTGCAGTGTACTAGGTAACTTTTAAAGAGAGAATAGCCCTTGGTCTGGCAAAGAGAAGTCAAGAAATCTTCCCAATATACATTCCTAAAGGGAAGCATAAAGGTCTTCATTTTTGACCTTAATAGGAGGCGTTATTAAACTAATTCTTAATAGTGTCACGTTTCTTGTATACATAAGCTTTGTAATCTGGTCATTACACTTGTGTGTATGTGTGTGTGTGTGTGTGCCTTTGAGTCGCCTGTTGACTTATGGTGACCCATGAACTTCATAGGGTTTTCTTTGGCAAGGAATTCTCAGAGATGGTTTTGCCAGTTCTTTCCTCTGAAATACAGTATTATCTCTAGCTTCTGCAAAAATAGATTTTTTTTACAGAATAGTACTGAAGATAGATACTCAATGATCTTTTCTGTTTTCTTAAAAAATGTTAGTTTACAGGAAAGGATGGCTGCTACTTACCTTGAATCTAAGAGGGAAACAATTCAGTGGACAGTTGGTATGCATTGTGCTGCTTATGTACAGGATCTGAATCAGTGGCAAAGAGGCCGGATCAGCAGGATTGTTTCTGAAAAAATTTTGGAGGTAAATATGTTCAGAAAAATCACTGAATGCTCTTCAGCAAACTAAGCTCATTTTGCTCATTGTGACTGGGAACTACCCATTCGGTGATGAAACCAAAGAGCAGTTGGTCCATACATACCAGTAAAAGTGAACAGTCTGTCCTTACATAACCAAACAGCAGAATTTTCATAGAAAAGGTGGTATCATCAGCCTTTGAGCACCCCAAATTTTTCATAGTTACCCTCCCCCCAATTGAGTGAGAAATCTTTATGGGCTTGAACATACCAGAACCAGCCAGTGAGGGCTGAGCGTGCACAGTGACCATGGGATGCTGACTGAGTGGGTAGTGTGGAAAAGGAATGGAACCTCTGGGATGATTATGTGTCTGACAGTATATGTGATGGAAATGGTTTAATCTGTGGAGCCAACTGTGGAAGTTTTTTCCAAGGAAGCTCCATTTTGTAAGGCAGAAGTGGTACTAGCAGCAAGATTCTGGCCAACCAATAATGTTTTCTCAGAAAGCATAAACTTGATTGCTGTGCCATCATTTTCTCTCAAGAAAAGAGGTGATAAGACCAAAAGCCTCATTCAATGGGTATTAAGTAGTATGTGAAGATGGTACTTCAAGGTGCTCTCCCCTTGATCTTTGGGAGTGGGGGCCATGTGGTATGGGGAAACAGACTTGTTCTCAAAACTAGTCGCTCTTGTGCCCAAATATTTTAAAACTAAACTCAACCATGCAAGGTTGTAAGAGCTGTCTGTAGTTTTACTGTACACCAGAAATTAGGAAAATATCCTCCAGGTGTTATTAGAGCTAGGGCTCTCAGGATCCTTCATCTTAGCTGAACTAGTTATGGCTTAGAGCAGGGAGTGCCACATTCCCTCTCCCTCAGGCCAGTCACTGTAGCCTTATTGGAGGAATTTCTGATGTGTAAGTCATAGTGATTTTTTTTAAAAGTTAGAGGACAGTTATCAAGGATAGAACCAGAGAGTTGGAAGGGGCCCTGTGGGCCATCAGATCTGCCCCCTGCTCAGTGCAGGATTTCCAGCTAGGGCATCCCCAGTGGGTAGCTGTCCAACTTCTTTTTGATCATATCCAGAGATGGAGACTCCACCACACTTTTAGGCAACTGGTTCCATTGCTGAATCGCTCTGACTGCCAGGTTCCTACTAATGTTTAGGTGAAATTTACTTTCCTGTAACATAAAACTTTTAGACGTAGATAGGGTCTTTGAGGCATCAGAAAACAAGCCTGCACTCTCTTCTTCATGGTAGTCCTTGATGTATTTAGGGAGTGCAACAATGTCACAATTCAGTCTATTCATCAGGCTAAACACACCCAGCTCCTTCAATCCCTATTCCTGTTTTCTTCTCTATACTTGTTTTCATCCTCATTGCCTGTCTCTGAACTTGATCCAGCATGGCTATATCCTTTTTGAAATGAAATGCCCAGAACTGAACTCGATATTCCAGATGAGCTCTGACCAGAGTAGAATATAGTGGGAATGTTAACTGTATTTGACTTCAAAACTGTGCTTCTGTTAATGCAGGCTAAGATAACATTTGCCTTATTTCCTGTGGCATCACATTGCTGGCTCTTGTTCAGCTTATGATCAGCAGTAATCCCAAGGTCTTTTTCACATGTAGTACTGTTGATCCAAATATCTCCCATCTTGTACCTGTGCTTTTGGCTTTTATAGGCTAAATGTAGAATTTTGCATTTGTCTCTGTTGAATTTCATGTTACTGATTTCAGCCCAGTTTTTTAGTTTATCAGGGGCTTTTTGAATTCTGTTCCTATCTTCCAGTATGTTAGCTACACCTCCTAGTTTTGTATCATCCACAAATTTGAGAAAAATTCCCTCTACTTCATCATCTAAATCAGTGTTCTTCTTCGTGGTCTCTGTGCCTCACACATTGGGATCTTTGTGCATGTGCGGTAGCGTTTGGAAGATTCTAGAGCTAAGTGACTTGACAGGAACCCCTCCCCCCTGCTCGTACTGAGCATGCTCAACCCACCAAGCCAACGGTCTCTCTTCAGTTCTTTTTTGTCCGCCGGCGTGTTCACAGCGAACGGAAGGTTCTCCAGCCTTGCGGCTATTTTCTTGATGTTTTGTCTTCATTCTTCTTCTCGGGCTTCTTTGAAGAATCCCTCCTTCTCCTTGGACTTCTTCTTGTGAGAGTTTTTTTTTCTATATCTGCGCTCTTTAAAAATTGCGTATCCTGTGGTTGGAAGGTCACCCTCTCGGATGGGCACTGTGAGTGCCTTTTTTGTCTTGCGGAAACCCATAACGTCCGGGCCTGCTCTGTGTGCAGAGATTTCACGGCGCAGACCCTAAGGAACAGGTCGTCGAGGCTGAAATCCCACTGTTGGGAGCAGTCTTTAAAAATCAAAGAGCAGGCAGCTGAGAATACAGCCCTCTTTACGGCCATGATCTCTCGTTCCTCCTCGGTGGTGTGGTCTTGGACCACACCCTCGGTATTGACAACTGCAATATCAACGGTGACGGTACCGCTCTCAGTACCGTCTTCTCTTCCTCCAATCTCCGCCTTACCGCGGATTCCGAAGCTTCATCGAACGCCACTCACCTCAGCATTGAGGGATGCCCCTGCAGGCTCGCAGGCGGCGAAATCAAGCAAGACCCTTACAGCGGCCCAATGCAAACAGCCTCCTTCGGCTGATCCGGCTACGAAGGACAAAAAGAAGAAACACAAGGAGAAGCGGAAATCGCCTTCCCCATGGACCACATGTCCACCGATGCCCCCTCCAACTTAACTTGTGAAGGAGACGATTGAGGAGAAAGGCCTGCCACATATATATCTGTGGAGCATGATGAAGATTCCCAGCTCCTAATGATCCAGGTGCCATCTGCCTTAGGCGACTCCTCGGCGCCTTTAGATCCACCTGTGTTGTCTGCGCCGACTATGCCGCTCAGTTACCCTTTTCAAGAGATGGACCGCCCAGACCCTTCTTTGGAGACTCCGAGAGCTCAGTCTCGTCACTGGGCATCTTCTCGTGACCGTGCCCGCAATAGCGCAGCATGCTCTCTGAGCCGGGCCGACAGGCATTGATCCCTGCGGCGGCGGGAGGCCACCTCTGACTGTGGCAGATCTAGGCCCAGAATCAATTCGCCCTTTTCATCTGTGTCGTATATCGCGAGATATGGGCGTGAACATCTATGGCGCAAACAACCGGGGTCTTATTATTATTCTTCCACTGCATATAGAGACCAGTACCGCACAGACGCCCGTAGGTGGTCCCCGTATTGTCATGGATCTCAGTCGCCGTTGTCAGGCTCCCACTATCATCCTGCGTCCAAGTACCATCGCTTTCCGTCGCACTCACGGTCAAGATCCCCCTACTACCACCAGAGATCTAGAGACCGCTCACCACACTACAGGGCCATGTCGCCACCTCCTCGGGTCACGTCTACCATCTCTCGCCCAGCTGCAGAGGCACCTTCACTGTCTCAACAGTCATAGACGGCGCCAACTTCAACTCAATCTATTCAACCCCCAATCCCAGCAGTGTTACCAATTTCTATGTCCACGGTACCACAGTTGACGGTTCTGCCACTGGTACTGTCTTTGGCACCATTGGCGGTTACCGTTCCACTCGCTCCGAATGTAGCTCTGCCGACTCAATTACCATCAGCCCAACGATCGCCTTCACAATCCTCCCACTCGTACGAGTCGGACTCTGACTCCGATGACTCTACTCCGGACTCCCACAGGTCTCCGCCGCTGGCTTTTGGGGAGCCCTCACCCGACTTGGTTCCTTCTTCATATGGTTAATGATCTAGGTCTCGATGTTTCTGGTCCACCTCTGACAGTGCAGGATCCTGTGTTTCACTGTGTGGATACCCGCCCTCCATCTGAGGCACCGATACTGTTCCTGCCTGTTCTGCAGGAGGTATTGAAACACCCCTGGGCCCAACCTGCATCCTTGCAGCCAATACCTCATTGTCTCGAGCACCTCTATAGAACCCAGAAGAAGGATGTCAACTTTTTGCTTAACCACCCTGTGCCCAATTCCATCGTAGTCGAGTCTTCCCAAACCAAGGGCGGTAGGAGGGCTCACACCACCCCGCCTGATCAGGAGGACCGTCAGTTGGAAACGTTTGGGAGACGTTTTTATTCCATGTCATCTCTAATTGCGAGGATTTCGAACACACAGGCCTGCCTCGCCGCGTACCAGCGCAACATCTGGGACAGGTTTTATCCTCTGCTGGCTCATCTCCTGGATGATCATTGGACTAGCACTATCCAGTTCTACAACGAATCGCTGGCGCTGTCCAACCATCAGATCCTGTCCTCATGGCACGCAGTCGTGGGAGCGGCCCGAGTGATGGTAGGGGCGACCGCCCTTCGGCGATTTGCTTGGCTACGCTCTGTGGGTCTTCAGGAAGATAGCAGGACGCGTATTGAGGATCTGCCATTCGATGGACAAGGGCTCTTCCATTCCACCGCTGATGATGCGATGGACCACCTCGTAAAGGCACACCTCACAGTGAAATGGATGGGGATCCACCAACCTCCGCAGTCCTGTTGCAGCTTTGTTCCCCGCTCTTCTTGGCACCACTCCTCCTATACCTATCAGTCTCGCTCTCCGCGTCAGACATCAACTCAATCCTTGGTACCATCCTCTGCCCGGAGACCTCTACAAAGATGCCAGCCTTCTTTGAAGTTTTCGTCCACGACAAAGTCAAGGTTTTGATTTCTCACGCAGGTTGCCACTACATCCACTCTTCCACTTGCCCACCAGCTTCGTCAACCACCCGAGTTTGGCCCGGCATCTCTCCAAATGGCGTCACATCACAACAGACTCTTGGGTTTTCTCCATCGTCCGTCATGGTTATGCTATCAAATTTCAAAATATACCACCTCGAGGCGTCTATTATCCCACCCCGGCCACCTCGGCTCTGCTGGAGGAGATCAGTCCCTGCTACAGAAAGGGGCCATAGAACAGGTCCCGTCCTCGGCCAGTACCACTGGCTTCTTTTCCCAGTACTTCATGGTACCGAAATCAGACGGTACCTTGTGACTGATTCTGGACCTCAGGGGGTGAACTCCTGCATCCTCCCCAAAAAGTTCAAGATGGTCACCCTGTCTTCCATCCTGCCCTTCCTGCGACGTCAGGAGGGGTTCGCCTCTATCGACCTACAAGAAGCCTAATTCCGTATTGCAATTCGACCCCAACACAGGAGGTACCTGCGATTCATGGTCGATGGCACCTGTTACCAGTACAAGGTGCTACCGTTCAGACTTTCCACCACGCCCAGGGTCTTCACCAAATGCATGGCACCGGTGGTATCACACCTCCGCATGAAACGTGTTATGGTATACCCCTACCTCAACGACTGGCTGTTGGTGGTGCCCTGCAAGCACAAGTTGTGCAAGGACATTCATCTCATGTTGTCTCTTCTGTCGCACCTTAGCCTCAAGGTAAACCCGAAGAAGGTGCACCTCGAGCCAGCTGTGGTCCTGGACTTCATCGGAGCTACCCTGGACTCGGTCTCAGCCAAGGCCTATCCCCCTATGAAGCGGGCCTGCACTCTGCGCCAAGCTGCTACCGCTGTTCTCCACACCCCTATGATCTCGGCGAGGAGGATCCAGCAACTTCTTGGCTACATGGCAACATCAGTCACCTACCTCTCCCGCCTCTGCACCCGTCCACTCCAACACTGGTTCATCAGGGTCTTCGACCCTCTCCTGGGCGACCAGGACCGCCTTCTGTGGATCCCTCACCAAGTGTGCCACTCCCTTCTCTGGTGGCTCTCCTTCCGGCACCTCTTGTCAGAAATACCATTCCTAGACCCATGGCCTCGGGTCACAGTGACAATGGACGCCTTCCTCTATGGAGGGGGAGCGGGGAGCACATTGCGGCGACCTCAGGGTACAAGGACATTGGGTCAGCCTAGAGACGCATCTGCATATCAGTGCCCTGGAACTCCTCGCCATCCTGAAGGCACTACAACATGACGGCCGTACGCTATGTGAACAGATAAGGAGGTACACAATCTACCACCCTCCTCAACATAGCTCTTTGTCTTTGGGACTGGTGCATGCCGCTCCGAGCTCATCCTGTCGCTGTTCACCTGGCGGGCCAGGAGAACACCACAGCGCACACTCTCAGCAGGGACGCCCGTGTTATCACGAGTGGTTCCTCTCCGACACCGCATTTTGGGTGATAGTAGCATGATGGGGTCAACCGTCCATCGACCTCTTCACCAGCAGCTGGAACAAGAAGTGTCCCCGATACTGTTCGAGGGCCGACCTGGGTCGGGGCTCTCTCGGCGATGCCTTTCAGTTTCAGTGGGATGATGGTCTCCTCTATGCGTTTCCACCGTTCCCTCTCCTGGGCCAAATGGTTGCCAAGATCCTTGCAGATCGTGCTGATGCCATCCTTGTGGCACCGTACTGGCCAAGGCAGCACTGGTTCGGGCCTGTCTTCGAGGCCGCTCAAGGCCAACTTCTCAAGTTTCCAGTGGTACTGGACCTTCTTTCACACTCGAATGGTCTCGTGCTGCACCCAGAGCTACCACTCCTGTCTTGCCACGCGTGGAGGATAATCCCTTAGATGTTCCAGCCATACGGGATGTTCTCACAGCAGCCAGGAAGAAGTCTTAATTGTCGGTCTTTGCAAGTGGCAGAGGTTCATGGCCTTTGCAGATGCTCGTCGCGAACCAGCATTGTCGGTCGCCCTTCCTACTGTGCTGCACTTCCTCCTGCACCTTCAGGAACCAGGACTGGCTTTTCCATCTCTAAGAGTCTACCTTGCGGCTATCGTCACCCACCAGCGACGTGGTTCTCCTTCGGCAGCGCTTTTCAGGGACGCTACCCTCAAACAGTTTCTGAAAGGATTGCAACATCTTTACCCACCGCTGTCACCACTGATCCCACCCTGGTCGCTGTCCTTGGTGCTGTCCCAGCTGACACAACCACCTTTCGAGCCTATGGCTACTGCTGATGACAGGCTCTTGACCATGAAGACTGCTTTCGTCGTGGCTGTCACCTCACCTCAGCGAGGCGAGCGAGCGAGTTGACAGCGCTACGTTCCGATTAGCCCTTCATGGTCTTTCACCGGGATAAGGTGGTCCTTCGACCAGACATCTCCTTTTACCCATTATTGTCTCCGATATCCATCTTAACCAAGACATCATCCTTCCTACTTTCTATTGTGACCCAATTATGCCTCTGGAGCGATCTCTCCACTCTCTCGATGCCCGTCGGGTGCTAGCGTTCTACACTCATCAGACTTTGTCCTTTCGCCAGACTCCCCACCTGTTTGCCATGATGGTTGTCAAAAGGGCCATAAGGTATCCACCCAAAGATTCTCCAGATGGGTGGCTCAGACCATTCTGCTGGCGTATGAAATGGGTAAACAGCCTCCGCCAGCTTTGTTCCATGCCCACTCCACTAGAGCCGTGTGTTGAGGAACCTGCTAGGCTGCGTTTCCATAGTTACGCAAGTCAGCAAAGAGGCGGGTGGACCTGCAGGAGCTTTGTCAAGTGGCTACCTGGTCATGACCTTTGACCTTTTTGCGCCACTATTAGTTGGACTGCCGGGCTCGATGAGATGTCCGCTTTGGACGTGAGGTGTTGTCTTCCGTTCTCTAGTACCTGACCCACCGTCCACTGGTAAACTACACAATCTCCCAGTGTGTGAGGCACAGAGACCACGAAGAAGAACAGGTTGCTTACCTGTAACTAGTTCTTCAAGTGGTCATCTGTGCCCTCACACACAACTGCCCAGCCATCCCCTCTTCAGGTCCTGCTCTGGTGGACTCTAGAACTGAGGAGAGACCGTTGGCTTTGGCGGGTTGAGCATGCTCAGTACAAGCAGGGGAGAGGAGTTCCCACCAAGCTGCTTAGCTCTAGAATCATCCAAACGCTACCGCGCATGTGCAAAGATCCTAGTGTGCGAGGGCACAGATGACCACTTGAAGAAACACAGTTACCAGGTAAGCAACCTGTTCTTTCTCAACCAGGGGTCATATGGCCCCCTGGGGACTCCCAGGATATTCTAAGGGTGGCACAGGTGAAAATTGCATAAATTAAGAGCCGCGGCACGAGACTAGAGAACCACAAAGGGAAGTAAGAAATGAAGAAAACATAGAAGTGACTGAGAGAAGGCCCCTTCCTAAGCTGCAAACCCCAGGATTCTATAGGATATTTTGAAAGTGGAATAGCACTGTAACAGTCTGATGTGGACCTGATGTGCTGTGAGGCTTGTGTTTAAAACAGCCATATTTTTTCTCTCTCTTTGATCAAGGGAAGTCCCCCTTCCATAGCTTGAGGTGTGGCTTCTTTGTCATGTGCCTGTGCTTAGCCTTTGAAGTGGCTGTCAGTTGGCTGGCAGCTATCCTTGCTCCTCTCCTTCCCTTCTGGGAGGAATCTATATTCTCAAAATGCCGGAAGAAGTGACTTGAAGGCCTGAACCTAACATTCTGCTCTTCTTCTGCAGAAGAAGCACTGGTAAACCCTTTGCCTTGCCCTTTTTCCTTTCCCCTATCCTTCTTAACTTTGTAATCAGCCCCATTTTAGCCGTTACCATTAGTGGCTGATTATGTGCACACAGTAGAGAGGAACTTATCTCTGTTTTGCTTTTGCTTGATATAAGGAAAATCTTCGCAAGACTTCACTGGAGCTACTAGCCTGATCACCAGTCAGCCTGTTCACGGATCTTATAAAATATGGAGATAGATGATTCTGAACAAGTCACTGTATCGTGTGCACACGTGTGTGAGAGTGATCTTAAATTTGAAATTCCTCATTACTCTGGTTTGCAAACAAACACTTGACATTTTGCAACCAAGCTTGATTCTGTTTTTAAAAATCTGTCACAGATCACATTTCAACGTTTCGAATCATAAAACACTTATGTTTGTGAGTTTAATCTGAAAAATAATCAGAAGAAAAGAAAAATAAATATTGAATGAAGGAATAGTCAAGTTGGATATATATTTCTCTCTCTTTGATAGAGTCAACTTAATGTAGCGTTTTGAGACTTTGCAACATCAGGTTGAATAGTTGCTTGTAAGGTTTAATTTGTCAGTGGAAATACAAAGACTGTGTTACTGCTAATGAGAACTTTGTGAGACAAGTGATCAGCGTGACTTGCTGTCTTGATGCCTTCTCTGTGAGGAAGGAACCATTCATGAATAGATTGACTCTACTTGCCACCTAAGCCGCTAGACATCACATGACAACTTTAGTTTTTAGATGTTCCTAGAGTCCCAAATTGAGGATTTTGCATACCAAAATTTTGGTTTCATTCCTGAGCTAAGAATCAAGTCTCAACTACAGTTTCCCCAAACCTTAATGAATCTTCAGTAATCTAATTTGAACTGCAGTACCATCAAAAGTTAGTCTCTAAGGTGCTGCACAATCTTTGCTTCTTGAACAATTTGTTCTTTGTTCTTCACTTTTTCAGTAAAACTTATTGATGAGGGAATTAAATAAGTGAAGGAAAATAAATACTGTACTTTTTCATGTCTTGTAAGTTTTGTGACAGAAATTATAAACGTTAGCATTCTTAATAAAACAATATATAGGTAGTATAAGAAGATAAATGATTAGTCTTAAACAGTTTCTTTAAAAAATCATGTGTTCGCTGACCTAAATAAAACTTGAGTTCAAGAATGCATTGTTTGATTTAAATAGCAATGGATATTTTATTCACTCAGTGCATATTTAGACCATTTGCTAGCAGATGTTTCTACTATAGCATCATGGTGGGATTATACTTTAGAATTACAGTACAACCCCCATATCCGTGGGGGATTGGTTCTGGACCACCCCACAGTTACGGAAATCCACAGATAGTACGGAATGCCCCGGATCTGATCTCAGTGAGCCCTGGGCCTGCAGCTGGAGTCAGGAAACCAGTGGGCAGCGTGAAGTCATGATGCCTGCTGTTTTCCCGCCAGGCACCGCAGTGATGAGGCCCTGGGCCTGCAATCGCTGCATCAGTTGGGTCCATGGCTGCTGCAGCAGTGGAGCCCTGGGCCTGCATCTGGAGGCAGGAAAACAGGCAGCACGATCCTGCATTGCCTGCTGTTTTCCTGCCAGGTGCTGCAGCAATCGGGCCTTGGGCCTGTGGCTGTTTTCAACCACAAATAACTGAATCTGCGGATATGGGGGTCATGCTGTAGTTGATAGAGAGGAGAATATATAAACTGCCATGGATCCTTTAGGCTTCTGAACATGCTGCACAGACACCAGGTGATGTTGCTGAAGGGAGTGAGCTGTGTGTTTGGGAGGGCAAGGTGAATCCTCTATAATTGGAGAATGTGTCCTTGTGAGCAGAGCCCTTTCATCTTTGGAAGGCAGGTCCTGAATTTAATCCATTGTGCTTTGCAGGTGTTCCTCATTGACCTTGGTATAGTCAAAAATGTGGATACTGTGTATTTAAAAGAACTTGCACATGGTCTGCAGATACCCAAGCCTCTAGCAGTAGAGTGCTCATTAATTGATATAAGGTAATTTCTCTGTTAAATACAGTTCAGAAACATGATTTTCCTTTGTTCTGCAAGCTGAAGATGTATTCAATCTGTTACATGTCAGTGTTGCTTTAAGATAGCATTTATAATTGACTCTTAATATTTTGGAATTTTTCTGTTTATTAAGAAGAAACAAATTATGGATAATTTTTTAAAAATATCATTCTACTATTCTGACAATATTTTCTGGTTGTGGAGCAGACTCCTCTGCAGGACTGGTATAAACAGCTGTTGCAAAGCATATTATTTAACAGTAACAGTACTTATTTCTCCATTATCTTCAACTTTACATGTTTAGACCAGCTGGTGGAACTGAGCAGTGGACAGCAACAGCATGTGATGTTCTTGCAAGTTACTTAACAGGAGCTGTGGTGAACCTAATAATACAGGTTTGTAGTTGTCGTAGTAAACATTTGGTTTACTAGGCCAGTTTCCTTTCAGGAAAGACTAGTAACTTCTCTGTTTTAATTATGTGGTGTCTGATATTGATGCATGCTTGGCGCCCTGTAATTCTGCTCTAGAATTGAGATTCTTCTTCATGGTCTCTGTGCCTCACACACTAGGAGCTTTCGCGCATGTGCGGTACCGTTCGGAAAGTTCTAGAGCTTAGTAGCTTGGCGGGAACCCCTCCCCTCTATCTGCACTGAGCATGCTCAGCCCGCCAAGCAACAGTCTCTCCTCAGTTCTTTCTCGTCCGCCGTCGCGTACGGAGGTTTGGAGTTTTAGTAGCCACTGCTGCTAGCCACGCCCTCCTGCCTGGCCTTGAAAAGGGAACAGACAGTAGAAGCGAAAAGAACACCAGAGGCTCCTTGCTGCTAGCCACACTCTCCTGCCTGGCCTTGAAAAGGGAACAAACAGTAGAAGTGAGAAGAATACCAGGGGCTCCTTACTGCTAGCGACGCCCTGCTGCCTGGCCTTGAAAAGGGAACAGACAGTAGAAGTGAGAAGAACACCAGAGGCTCCTTGCTGCTAGCCACGCCCTCCTGCTTGGCCTTGAAAAGGGAACAGACAGTAGAAGGGAGAACACCAGAGGCTCCTTGCTACTAGCCACGCCCTCCTGCCTGGTCTTGTAAAAGGGAAGAAATAGGAGAAGGGAGAAGAACATCAGAGATTTCCTCTGTCTCTATAATGAGGTCGGATAGTGGAAGGAAGCAAGAAACATCAAAGGCAGCCTCTACTGCCGTTGGCCACACCCTCTCCCCTGATCTCATAATTAAGAGGGTGAGGAAGGAAGAGGGGTAGGAGTGGGTGGGGATGTGAGCAAGCAGGGGGTATTTTTTCGTGATGGGGGGCAGTTGGATGTTATAGATGAACAGCGGGGAGCGACAATAAGTATTGTGCTGGGCAAAGGGAGATATGGTGATAGCAGGGCGAAATGTCATTACAGAGGAAGGAGAGATAGATGTTTAATATCTGTCTCACCTTCCATTCGCCCTGCTACCCCAAGGTGTCTGGAGAGCGAACCAAACCACCCACAGAACCTTTCCTTGCTCCTGTGCAATGTCAGGTCAATGAAAAAGAAAACTCGTATCATCCATGACCTTTTAAAGGATGAAGAAGCTGACCTGGCATGCTTTACAGAGACCTGGCTGGAAGACAATAGTGGCACAACCTGGGTCCAGGCCTTGCCAGCCGGATACTCTGTAGTGAGCAGGTAAGGGGAAGTGGGTGGGAGGGGGGCAGAGTAGCCTTGGTTTACAAAGACAATCTTATACTGACCAAGATACCTGTCCAGAAAACAGACCACTTCAAGTGTATATACCTGAGCCTGAAGGCAAGGGATAGTCTAGGGATTCTGTTAGTGTACCAACCACCCCACTGCCTATCAGACTCCCTGGCTGAGCTGACAGAGCTGCTGTCAGAGTTGGTGTTTGAGTCGCCCAGATTTCTGGTTCTGGGCGACTTCAATATCCCATTTGAGACCAGTTTGACAGGTGCAGCTCGGGAGTTCATGGTATCCATGACAAACATGGGCCTATCCCAATTAGCCTCTGGGTCAACACATTGTGCAGGTCATACCCTCAATGCGGTCTTTAGTACGGAACAGACACAGCCATGGGTGGAGATAATAAATGCTACCACCTTGTCATGGACGGATCATTTCCTGGTCAGGGTTAGACTTATGGCTGCTATCCGCCCCCGCAGGGGTGATGGACCTATTAGAATGGTCCGTCCTCGAAGGTTAATGGAACCTATTGGATTCCAGAAAGCCCTGGGGGGTCTTGTGGTTGGTATCGCCGGTGATCCTGTGGAAGCCCTAGTTAATACCTGGAACTGTGATCTTACTAGGGCTATCGACACGATTGCTCCCAAGCATCCTTTCCAGCCTGCTTCAAATTGTAATCCTTGATATACAGTAGAATTCAGGAATATGAAACAGGTCGGACAATGACTAGAGCGCAACTGGCGGAAATCTGGACTCTTATCTGACAAGACACGCTATAGAGAATCCATTCCTATGGAGTGGCAATAGATGCAGCGAAGACGACTTTCCTCTCTGCACGTATTACGTCTGCGGCTTCTTGTCCAGCAGAGCTGTTCAGGGTGGTAAGGGATCTGACTCAGTTACCCACTCTCCTGAACTCGCTGTTAGAACCTAGTGTAGCTTCCTGTGATGCTTTGAATAATCATTTCGCAGATAAAATCTCTCAGATAAGAGCTGAATTGGATGCCGGTGTTATAGCAGAGGTTACAAATGGAGTGTCTGGCGACTCCGTGAACAGGATTATACTGGATCAGTTTCAGTCAGTGAGTACCGAGGACATAGACAAGCTCCTTGGAAATATAAGAAAGACAACTTGACCTCTTGATCCCTGCTCTTCATGGCTGGTCATCCAGGGAGGAGTTGCAATTAAGACCCATTTAAGATATATTATTAGTGCATCTTTCAGGGAGGGCAATTTTCCAGCTTGTTTAAAAGAAGCGATTATATGAAAGAAACTGTGTAATGAATATGGACAACAAGAGATGAAATATAAATATATCATTGTGAATGAGTTGAGTTGTAGAGGCGAATTAATAGGTTCTGTGGAACGAGACAAAAACATAGAAGTGTGTGTATGTGACAAATAAGCAGACAATATTGATTGTAGGAAAACCCCGGTGGGGGAAAGTAAGTAGAGAAACGTTGTACAGTTTGATGGATAAGAGATAAGGTGATGCTGAGAAAGTAAGCCATGTAAGAAAGAATACTTAGAAATTACCATAACCATGGATTATCATCCGAAATGTAAGAATGAATGAGAAGGATTTGAGAGAAATAATATATGTAAGGAAAGAATATAAGGCATATAAGTAGTACGCAAAATAAGAATAGAAGATGAAAGGAGTGATGTAAAGTGGTTATGAGAACAATATGTAAAGAAACTGTTTTTTTGTTTTGTTTTGTTTTTAAATTTGTTGTAAATTTTTAATAAAGATTATAATAATAAAAAAAAAGCGATTATATGGCCACTTCTAAAAAAGCCCTCCCTAGACCCCCTGGATATGAATAATTATAGACCAGTCTCCCATCTTCCATTTTTAAGCAAGGTGATCAAGAGGGCTGTTGTTCTTCAGCTCCAAGCTGTCTTGGATGAAACAGATTATCTAGATCCACTTCAAACTGGCTTCAGGGCAGAATATGGAGTCGACACTGCCATGGTCGCCTTAGTGGATGATCTTCGCCTAGGTATCGACAGGGGAAGCGTGACCCTGCTGGTACTCTTGGACCTCTCAGCGGCTTTCGATACCATAGACCATGGTATCCTTCTGGAACGCCTGAGAGGGCTGGGGATCAGGGGCACTGCACTTAAGTGGTTCCAGTCCTATCAGGTAGATACCAGATGGTGATGCTTGGGGACAGCTGCTCCTCGAAAAAGGAGCTTAAATCTGGTGTCCCTCGGGGCGCCGTCCTGTCCCCAATGCTATTTAACGTCTACATTAAACCGCTGGGAGAGATCATCAGGAGGCATGGAGCAAGGTGGCGTCAGTATGCTGATGACACCCAGATATATCTCTCCATGCCTCGCATAATAGCATCAACTAAGGGTGGCATCTTGCCTCTAAAGGAATGCCTTGAAGCAGTAATGGACTGGATGAGGAAAAACAGACTGAAGCTGAATCCAGATGGCAGAGGTACTCGCTGTTAAGGACCCCAGCCCAGGTATGGAGGTTTGTCAACCTGTTCTAGACAGGGTTACACTTCCCCTGAAAGACTGTGTTCGCAGCTTGGGAGTGCTCCTGGACTCGCCACTTCGGATGACATCTCAAATTGATGCGGCGGCCAGGAGTGCCTGCTATCAGCTCCAGCTGATATGCCAGCTGTGCCCCTTCCTGGATCTGGAACACCTAAAAACAGTGGTGCATGTGCTGGTAACTTCACGGCTTGACTTCTTGCAATGCGCTCTACATAGGGCTACCCATGTGCTTAGTCTGGAAGCTTCAATTAATCCAGAACATGGCAGCCAGGTTGGTCACCGGAAGATCTAAAACTGACCACATAACACCTATTTTGAAGTCTTTACATTGGCTGCCTATTAGTTTCCGGGCACAGTACAAGATGTTGGTTCTTACCTTTAAAGCCCTTTATGGCTTGGGGCCAGCCTGCCTGCGGGATTGCCTTCTCCCATATAATCCGCCCCGCACACTAAGGTTCTCAGACCTTCCCAGACTAGTACTCCACCGCCTCCAGCCAACTGTCTTGCTCTTCTTTAATAGTTAGTTGATTGTAGTTAATGTGTTTTAGGGGGTTGGTTTTAGATGGGTTGGTGGGTGGGGAGGATTGGTTATGTTTTAATGCTTTAAATGTACTTAATGTATTGTTGTAGTACCACCTCGATCCATGGGGAGAGGCGGGATATAAATAATAATAATAATAATAATAATAATAATAATAATAATAATAATAAATTAATAATTAATTAATTAATAATTAATAATAATATTATATTATTAATTAATAATTATTATTATTATTCACGTGCATTTTTTCTGGCTTTGACTTGATTTTTGGATATCGGACATTGCTTCTTGGATATTGGATTGCATTTGGTGGTTTTTGGACCCGTTTTCGGGACTTCTAACTCCCTTTTCTTGTTCCCCTCTCTTCATCAGCTTCGTCTTCATCAACCTTGCCTCTTCTTTTTCCTCCGACTTCTATGTCTTCTCTCCAAACCTTGTAAATCATGGGGTCGCAAGGTTGCGTTAACCTTTGGACATAGCGAGTGCCTTTTTTGCTTGGGAGAGACCAATAACACCAAGGCCTGCCCAATTTTTCGGGACTTTACCTCCCAGACTCTTCGAAACTGGCTGGCACGCCTGAAATCCCATTGCTGGGAGCAGTGTCTCAAGGCACAAGATCAACCGTCAGTTACGCCAACGATGTCCAAGCCATCGGCATCGACCTGACTTGTGGCCGTACCGTCATCGGTAACACCAGCTGCAAGTTCGACGGCATCGGTAGTACCTGGCCCGGTACCATTGCTCCGGGCTCCAATATCAGCCCTACCAAGGATCCCCAAGATCTCTTCGGCGTTGACTTCGAAGGATGCCCCTGTAGGCTTGCAGGCAGCTAAACCTCCTAAGCCGCTCACTGCCGCCCAGCGCAAACAGCCCGCCCCTTCGGAGTCCGTCACGGAGAAGGAGAGGAAGAAGAAGAGGAAGGAGAAGCACGGCTCTCCACCAAAGAGGTCTTCTCACCCTACTCCTACTCCGACTCAACTTTCTGAGAGACCAGAGGAGGAATCAGAACCTCAGGAAATCCTGGAAGTCTCTGATGGAGAAGGAACCGCTGGCTCGGCGGTGCCTTTGGGCCCGCCTCTGTTTACTGCTGCGTTGTCTCCGCTCAGCCACCCCGAAGTGGTGGACCGCCCAGAGCATGTTCTGGTTTCACCCCAGGCCTCGCCCTGTTGTAGAGGGTCCTCGGGTAGAAATGCATCCCACTCTCTGGAATGAAGGGTTAGACAACAGTCCCCGCGTCGTCAGGAGACCTGTCCTGAACGGAAGTGGTCTTGACCCCATTTTGACTTGCCGTATTCCTCCGCGTCTCATATTGTGAGATACGGTTGAGAGCACACGTGGAGGGAGTACCCTGGATCCTACCGTTCTTATTTCCCGGCATATAGGGACCAGTACCACCACGAAGTGAGACAGTGGTCACCGTATTGTTGCTCCCGCCCTTCATCGTGTGGAATACACCACCCACGATACCAGCGGTCACCTTCGTGCTCGTATTCCAGATCACCACGTCATCATCGGTCTCATGAGCACTCACCTCACTACCGGGCCGTCTCTCCACCACCGAGGGTAACCTCTGCAGTCTCCTGCCCATCTGCGGAGCCTGTTCAGGCGCAACCTTCAACCGCTACCCCTACTGTCACCCAGGCAGTCCAGCGCCTGCAGCCTGCAGTGGTACCAGTCACCACAGCCCCTCAATCTCAGCTAACAGCCGCTGCGGCTGTTCCGTTGACGGGGTCAACCACAGCTACTGTCCCCGCGGTGGCCTTGACGGTACCATCCTGTCAGCTGTCAAGAGAGAGATATCTGCAGAAATGTGCATCTCACTCTTTCCAGACCTGTGAGTGCGATTCCAACTCCGATGAGTCAACACCAGGATCACATGAATCTCCATCCCTGGTCTTCGGAGATCCCACACCAGATTTGGCTCCAGAGGATGTGAAACAGTTCTCAGACATCCTCCTTCGAATGTCGGCTACGTTGGGATTGAATGTCGCGGAGCCGGCTCCGGCCATGCAGGATCCGGTCTTCCATTACATGGATGCCCATCCACCCTCAACAGCACCGCTACCGTTCCTGCCGGCCCTGATGGAGGCCCTGAAACATCCATGGGCCCAGCTGGCGTCCGCTCAACCGATTCCACACAGGCTGGAACATTTATACCGGACCCAGAAAGAGGAGGCCGAGTTCTTGTTCACACATCCGGTACCAAACTTTATAGCGGTTGAATCTGCCCAGACCAGGGGAGGAAGGAGACCGCGCACCACCCTGGCGGACCGAGAGAGTTGGAGGCTGGACATATTTGGCAAAAGGTTTTACTCAGCCTCATTGTTGATAGCCAGGGTGTCCAACACCCAGGCCTGCCTAGCAGCCTACTTGAGGAGCCTCTTGGATAGATTCCACTCTCTTCTGTCCAACCTACCAGAGGAGAACCGGGTGAGTGCTAGCCAGTTTTTCAATGAACCGGTAGCACTCGCCAACCAACAGATCATCTCCTCCAGGCACTCGGTCCAGGTGGCCGCGTGGGTGATGGTAGGCTCCGTAGCATTACACCGCTGTGGTTGGCTACGCTCATCAGGTCTGCAGGAGGACAGCAGGAAGAGAATTTGATGGCCAGGGGCGCTTCAGTGCAACAACTGATGAGGTGATGGATCACATTGTCAAGGCCCGCTTGACCGGCAAGAAGATGGGCATCCACCAGCCTCTACAGTCTCGCCGCAGCTTCGGCTCGTGGCCTTCGTGGTGCAGGTCGTCGTCCTCCACTTACTAGCCGCATTCGCCTCAGTCAGCCCCATTCTGCCTGTCGACCTCGTCCTCAGCACAGAGACCTCTTCGGAGATGCCAGCCTTCTTCTTCTAAGAAGCCTTTGTCCGGGACGAAGTCCCGGTTTTGATACGTTTCACAGGACGCTTCCATAGCCACTCTTCCATCTGCCAGCACCCGTAGATCATCCCAGTCTGGCCAGACATCTCGCCGAATGGCGCCACATCACCACGGACTCTTGGGTCCTCTCCATCGTCCGTCTTGGCTATTCCATAGAGTTTGCAAGGATTCCACCGCGAGGCATCTACTATTCCACCCCAGCCAGCTCAGCTTTGCTGGAAGAGATCTAGTTCCTCTTGCACAAGGGGGCGATTGAAGAACTTCCGTCCTTGGCGACTACCACCGGCTTTTTCTCCCAGTACTTCACGGTACCAAAACCGGACAGTGCCCTACGACTTATCTTGGACCTCAGAGGGGTCAATGAATACATCCGCCCCAAAAGGTTCAAGATGGTCACATTGTCTTTGATCTTGCCGTTCCTTCGATGAGGGGACTTGTTCACCTCCATTGATCTTTGGGATGCTTACTTTCACATCACCATTCGCCTGCAGCACAGATGGTACCTTCAGTTCACGATCAACGGCACCTGTTACCAATACAGGGTGCTGCCCTTCGGACTGTCCACCGGTCCCAGGGTCTTTACCAAGTGCATGGCCCCGGTGGTATCATACCTGCGGATGAAAGGCGTCTCCATCTACTCTTATCTCAACGACTGGCTGTTGGTCACGTCCTGCAGACAGAAACTCAACAAGGACATTCACCGGACTCTGTTCCTCCTGACTCATCTTGGCCTCCGGATCAATCCGAAGAAGTCCCACCTTGAACTGTCGAAGGTCCTCGACTTCATAGGAGCAACTCTAGACTCGGTCTCGGCCAGGGCTTACCTGCCCCTCGAATGAGCACGTACCCTTCGTCGGGCAGCATCTGCCATGTTCAATGCCGCAATGGTATCGGCAAAGAGTATCCAACAGCTCCTGGGGTACACGGCCTCGATGACGTCAGTCACTTCAACTGTCTCGGCTCCGTGCGGGCCCGCTCCAGTACTGGTTCGTCAAAGCTTTCAATCCGCTCCTAGATGACCAGAAGCTCTGCCTGGGACTTCCTTGATAGGTACGCCACTCCCTCCTTTGGTGGCTATCTTTCAACCATCTGCTGTCAGGGATGCCGTCCCGGGAGCCGACCCCTCGACTCACAGTCATGACAGATGCCTCCCTGTCTGGCTGGGGAGCACACTGCGGCGACCTCAGAGTCCGGGGACGCTGGATAGACAATGAGACCAATCTCCATATCAACGCCCTCAAGCTCCTCGCCATCTGGAAGGCTCTATGGGCATTTCGCAACTTGGTCACTGGTCGCACAGTCCAGATCTTGACAGACAACACAATGACGGTCTGTTATGTCAACAGACAAGGGGGAGCTCGTACACCCTCCTCTCCTTCGTGCTTCAGCTTTGGGACTAGTGTGTGCCACTCCAAGTTCACCCGATCGCCAGCCATCTAGTGGGTCAGGAGAACATCTCGGCAGGCCACCTCCTGCCATCACAAGTGGTCCCTCTCGAGGGCAGGGTTCCAAATGATATGAGACCGCTGGGGTGAGCCGTCGATCAACCTCTTCGCCGCCAGCCAGAACAGAAAGTATCGCCGGTACTGCTCGAGAGCCAGACGGGGTCAAGGCTCTCTTGACGACGTCTTCAGTTCCAGTGGACCAACGGGCTTCTCTACACGTTTCTGCCGTTCCTTCTCCTGGGTTGAGTGGTCGCCAAGATCCTCACGGACCGAGCCAATGTCATCCTCGTAGCCCCATACTGTCCGAGGCAGCACTGGTTCGGACCCCTGTTCGAGGCCGCTCAAGGTCAACTCTTCCTGTTTCCGACAGCCACAGATCTCCTGTCGCACTCCAACGGTCTCGTTCTCCATCCAGACCTGCCGCTCCTGGCCTTTCACGCCTGGCGGATAATGCTCTAGACCATCCGACCATCCAGGGCGTCCTGACTGCGGCCAAGAAGGAGTCAACACGCTGGAACTACCACTACAAGTGGCAGAAATCCTTGCATTTGCTGAGGCGTGCGGCAAGCCGGTATCACCGGTTGCCCTACCTTTTTTTTTAATTATTATTATTTATTTGTATCCTGCTTGTCCATATGGATCGGGGCGGCAAACAACTTACAAATAGCATGTATTTCTATACATGCCCCCAACAAGCTGGGTACTCATTTTACCGACCTATGGAAGGCTGAGTCAACCTTGGAGCCCGGCAGGATCGAACTCGCAACCTTGTGGCTTGCAGTACTGGCATTTAACCACTTCATTTCCTCCTTCGTCTTCAACAACAGGGACTTGCCTTTCCGTTTCTCAAGGTCTACCTTGCCGCGATGGTGGCCTGTCAACCTTGGGGCTCTCCATTGGCAGCTCTCTTCCAAGACGCTACCAAAAAGCAATTCATGAAGGACTTGCAACATCTCTACCCACCAGTATCGCCGCCGCTACCGCCCTGGTCGCTATCCCTGGTACTATCGCAGCTCACGCCACCGCCCTTCGAGCCTATGGCCACTGAAGAGAACAGGCTCTTGACCATCAAGACTGCTTTCTTAGTAGCTGTCACCTCCACCAGGCGGGTGAATGAGCTGACAGCGTTGGGATCTGACGAGCCCTTCCTCATCTTCCATAGGGACAAGGTAGTCCTTCGCCCTGACATCTCTTTCCTGCCCAAGGTGGCCTCACAATTCCACATTAGCAAATACATCATCCTACCCACTTTCTACCCAGACCCGACTACACCTTTGGAAAGATCCCTTCACTCCCTTGATGTTCGTTGGGCCCTGGCATTCTACACAAACCAGAGTGCGTCTTTTCGCAGACCCCACACCTGTTCATGTGCTACAGCCGTCTTCATAGAGGTCACGAGGTGACCACCCAGAGATTTTCCAAATGGGTGGCTCAGACCATCTTCCTGGCTTACGAACTTGCCAAGCAACCTCCACCAGCCTTGCTTCGGGCTGATTCCACAAGAGCTGTGGCATCCTCAGCTGCTCTCCTGTGAGGAGTGGACCTACAAGAACTGTGCCGTGTGGCCACCTGGTCCCAACCATCGACCTTTGTGCGCCACTACAGACTGGACTGCCTCCCCCGCAGGGATGCCCATTCCGTACTCTAGGACCTGACCCACCGTCCGACTGGTAAGCTACAAAGTCTCCTAGTGTGTGAGGCACAGAGACCACAAAGAAGAAGAACAGGTTGCTTACCTGTAACTGTGGTTCTTTGAGTGGTCATCTGTGCCCTCACACACACCTACCCAACCGTCCCCTCTTTCTCAGATCCCTTATTGGCGGACTACAGAACTGAGGAGAGACCGTTGCTCGGTGGGCTGAGCATGCTCAGTGCAGATGGGGGAGAGGTTCCCGCCAAGTTACTAAGCTCTAGAACTTTCCGAACGGTACCGCGCATGCACGAAAGCACCTAGTGTGTGAGGGCACAGATAACCACTCAAAAAACCACAGTTACAGGGAAGCAACCTGTTTTTTCATGCAGGTCGTTACCTGAAACAGCCTTTTATTGTAAATCCATCTGAGATTGAAGGCTTCTCCTGTAAATCTTAAGAATGTAAGACACATTGGTGTTTAGTAGTGTTGGACTGAGACTTGAACAGTATGTTCACATAGGAAACTCACTGCATGATCTTGGACCACTCATGCTTTCTCCTAAACTGTGTCCCAGGGTTGTTTTGAGTAGAAACTGAAGAGAAGGGTTATTGTGCATGTTGCTCTTAGTTCATTGGAAAAAACGACAGCAAAGAAATATAATTACCATATTTCTTTGTGATTTGATAATGTGGCATTTAGAAGAATAGCTCCCATTCATAATTATATTTAAAGAAAAGCAAATCATTTTGTTTTTCAAGAAGCTAGCATCAGCACACTTGTTCACAGTTTCAGTTACCAGCAAGTTATAGGCAAAGAGTTGCCGTAAATCCAGAGAGAATGACCAGATTTTGTCACGTATTGGGAAAATAGTAGTGCAGTGTATTTGAAGTTGATGGCCAAACTCTGCCCACTGAAACTGTTTTGTTTACAGTAGTAATGTGCAGGATACTAAGAAATCTTGTTTGTTCCAGGAACTTAATTGTTCACCATTACCTGTGAAAATACTTAGTAAAAATGGCGGGCTGTGTACTGACGTCTCAGAATACATGATTAAGGAAGGTCTGGCGCTTAGGGGAAAAAGGTATGCATTTTTTTAAAAGTACAGTCATTTGTACTTATTTATCTTGAAAGTTCTTGTGGTTGAAGTTACCATTCTTTCATAACTCTAGGACATATAAGCTTAAATTGTTATAGAAGTTTAAATTTTAAGTTTGAAACATTTGACTGCATCTTGACGATACATTTGTGAACCTGTTATCTTCTAGGTCTCAGTCTGTAATGCTGGTCTGTCTTATAGAATTGTAATTACTGACGTAATGTATGTGAAGTGCTTTGAACACTTGAAATAAATTGTGTATTTACAAAATATTTAATTTGTTACTTGTATGTGCTTGATTTTTGTCATTCTGTATCAAGCCAACACTTCAGATAACTAGACTCGTTTTAATGTCTTCATCAATAATAAAACAGGACTACAACTCTTTAAAAAAATTATGTAAGTGCTTTCATATAATCCATTTTTCAAAATTAGAACTGGATTTCTAGCTATTTTTGTTTGTAGCTTCTCCTTTCCACCCATTTTTGGCAATTTTGGCAATCTGTGCAACCCTAAATGGATCCAAGAGCACAAAATCAACCTTTAGCCTGCTGTAATTACCCACTTCTAATACAGAAAATACTTATTTTCTGGATGATTTTTTTTTATCAATCCCAAGACTTAATCAGATTTATCATACCATGCTGGTTTCAATGACAAATCACCAAGAAAGATAGGTTTTGAAATGTTAAACAGAGTAGGGAGTCACTGTAGCTGATACAAGAGCTGAATTGACATTTCTGGAGAGGGAATTCATCCTTTTTTGGTCTGGAAAAATTAAAGTCTACCAAATCCAGACAAAAAACAACCAAGGGCCACTTGAAGTTACTCCCACTGTTTATTGAGAAATGAAAGAAGACATTCTAGAAATTGAATAATGTAACTTAGGAAACTGCAATATTTCAGGAAAAAAATGTGCTAGAAAAATTCAAGTTAAACATAACATTAGTTTGATTGCATTTAATTTAATTTCTCCATCTTGCTGATGTGCTTTTTCTTGAAGCCCGCTTAGAGCACTGAAAACTGATGCAAATACAGCATCTTCCTCCAACCCGTATGATCTGCCATTCCAGCAAAAAAATGAAGATACAAACAACTTGCTTGCAGAAACAGAAAGTCCTGCAGTGCCTTCTGAACCAGAGAAAGACGCTAATCTTTTAGCTGGTAAAGAAGAAAATTCAGAAATGTCTGTGGCTCAGCCTGTGGTCGTTGAGGCATACAACCCACCAGCTATCCCAAGTTTGGATCACTTTAGTGCTGTAGTTAGCTGTATTTCAGAGAACGGTACTATTTATGTGATCCCAAAGTCACAAGGTAAAATACAAAACATAATGATGCAGTAGTGGTACTCAATTAAAGGACTGGCATGTGCTTCATTACTGACTATGCCATCTTAAAGAAACTTCTCTAGATCAGCTATAATGAGAGTTAGTTACTTAGAGCTTGATCCTATATGCATGTTTGCAAGTGAAAAAATTCTGCTGAATTGAATGGTCACCAGCAGACTAGACAGTATCGTTGAGACTACAGTTTCTGTTAGCTGAATCTCTGAGTGCAACTATTTTAACATTTAGAAGTATCTATTTATGCGTATAGGCAGAAGGTTAATGCCTGTTTCTGCCCAGGCTAGTCATGAATCTTGAAGCCTGCACCTTAAAGAAGGATCCCTGGACACCTCTTATGCCCAGAAAAGGCACTTTCTGCTTCTCAGTGGAGCATTCTCCTTCAGAATTCTCTTTGTAAATGATCTGTCTGCTCATCACCTACTGTAGTGATTTTTCCCTTCTTCAAGCTTCTTTGACAAGATGTGCACATTTTGTTAGCCCTCTTTTTTCTTTTTCTGCCCTGGATTATGGCTCCAGTGAATAAAATGTGACTGCTTAGTCATCTAACCAGTCTAAATTGATTGAGATGTGCTGGTATTCTTCAGTGAACAAGTCAGGACTATGGATTTCCTGTCCTCGTTAATTTAATATAAATGTTCATTCTTGCCTAGGGAAAAAATACAGAGAACATCCTAGAAGCAGTGCAGATTTTGAGATGTCTGGTTTCTTTTTCTTGAAATTAGGGTGTCTAAAATTTGCCAGGTACTTTTTCCTCTCCTCAAAAAAAGTAGGGCTTTTCCTCCTCCCCACTTATCTAATTTGCCTGAACCACTCAATTTCTGTCTATATGCTTAGTTATTCAAAAAGAATGAAGGAGGAGCCTATGAGTTTCTAGAGAAAAGTTACATTTTACGTCACATGGACCCTGCCTAGCTGGGGTGATAGTGGGTGTTAACGCAAAGTGGTGAGCTTATCATATTTTCAGGCTCCTCCACATTGCTGCTTCAAAGGCCCCTCCCTAAACTGCAAACCCCAAGATTCCATAGGATGTTGAAACTGGAATAATAGCACTGTGACAGTCTAGTGCAGAAATGGCCATTGACATATTTATTAATTGGTCCGAGGAAATAAGCTATTTTAGTCAAATATGCATATTTTATATTTTGGCTCTGAAACTTCTATAAGCCACTATGCAAATATATGGAAATAATTAAAAAAGATTTGGAGGGGATTATTCATAAAATTTTTATTCATAAAATTTTTAAAATGCTCTTTTGTTTTTCTTTTTTCCATCTAGAAAAACAGCTGAACAAGTTGATGAGTGATATACAAAGTAACTTCAGATGCTTAGGTCTTCTGGAACCCTACAGCTGGAAAGTAGGAGAGGCGTGTGTTGTAAGAGCAGCAGATACGTTGTGGTATCGAGGTGAAGTGAGAGAAATTGGTGGTGGAGTCATCAAGGTGAGAGTGTCTTTTGTTTAGGAACCATCTCAGTTTTTGCATCTGTGCATTTATGTTTATGTAAGTTGGTATGAGAAAAAGCATATAGTGTTCCCTCCAGATCTGTGGAGGTTCAATTACAGGACACACACACACACACCCCACAAACGGCAAAAACCATGTCAGATCACATCCCATATTATTAAATTATGGTGACATGTGTGTGGATGTCTCAGTGCACCCACATTCACATCGCCACCATTTTATGTATAGGATGCAATGATTCATGGTCAGTAGAAATCACAGAGGAGTTCAGAGTTCACAGGTCTGGAGGATCCACTGTAGTAGTAGTAGTAGTAGTAGTAGTAATAATAATAATAATAATAATAATAATAATAATAATAATAATAATTATTATTATTATTTATTTGTATCCCGCCTCTCCATATGGATCGAGGCGGCGAACAACTTACAAATAGCATGTATTTCGAAACATTTCTATACACGCTCCCAACAAACTGGGTACTCATTTTACTGACCTGTGAAAGGATGAAAGGCTGAGTCAACCTTGGAGCCGGGCAGGATCGAACTCACGACCTTGTGGCTTGCAGTACTGGCATTTAACCACTGTGCCACCAGGGCTCCCTTTGTGCATGGTCTTGATTAGAAGTGAGGGGTGTTCCTTAACTCTGCAATATTCATACATATAGAAAAGATCTGATTCTTCCCTTATACTTAAATTTTTTTCCAAACACCAGTAAGTAAAGCAAAGAATACAGTAGAATGAATTGTTCCAAAGTGTGTTTCTTACTTGTAAGGTTCTTTCAGTGTCATGTTATAAAAGGATAGTGCAGAAACTCTATGAATGAAGTAAAGGAAATTCACTTGGGCAATATCAAAAAAATATGTGGCTTGCATATAGCCCAACAGTTTTAGCATCCCCTAGATAATCTGTTCCCAGCTGTATATGTGTAGGTAGAACAGTGACATTTGTCACTCTTGAAGATTATGAATAGTGATGATTCTCCCATAAAATAAGGTTTTATCCACCCCATATGAGCTTTAGTGAAAGTAGAAATCAACTTCCAAGTACTCCCATTTTTGTTTTTAGGAGGTGGTGTAGCCAACTGAGGGTCCTGGGGGTTAACAGTTGGTCCCTGGTCTACTAAAGCATGACCATTCTAGCTATAGTGAGGGTATAAAAGAGCAGTTTGTGAAAACCTTTTCAAGCTAACTAAAGTGTTTTGGTGGGAGCTCCACCCCTTGAGCACACTGATCTCCACTTGGTCTCCTGCCCAGATCTCTCAGTTCCTTCATTTCCTCTGTGTCAGCAGCAGTTTGGGAAGACAACTGTGGCTTTTTGCTTAAGAGTTAGCATATTTTCTCAGTTTTTCTTCATCTTCCTTTGTCCATTTCTCTTGTCCTTAAGCTTTGTTGTTGTCTTTCCTTATCAATCTTCATCAACAATTTGTGGTCCCCTAACTAGGGGGTTTCTGAGTTCTAGGCAGTACTTCGAAAAGTTGGACAATTTCTGTCACTGGCAGATACTCCTGCTGCTGGGTCTGTTTGTGAAATCTCCACATAGTTGAGAAGTATACATATTGCCCAAAATTTAGGAGATAAGCACTTCAAAACTGAGCAGTCTCTCCTAAGGCTTTCATCTTGGAGGAAGCAAGTAGAACCTTGGCTTTCCATGGTGCGACTCCTCAAAAGCCAGCTGCAGTAATTGAAATCTGTTCCAGACTGCCTTAGTTGGATGATCATCTTCTTGTTAAGGAAGGCCATGGAGGGATCAATGCAAACCTGAGCTACACTCCACCAGGTTCAAGTTCTGCAATTTTACTACAAGACCTCATCCTGAAGCTTACACCCTCTGCTTCAGTGACTTAGAATCCAGTATCCTCGGGTTCAACACTTCTTCCTCCACCACTACTACTTCAGTCACCCATACTAGTACTCCAAAAACTGAAACAAATCTCCTCCTAGAACCCCCTAATTTACTCCCATTTGGTGAAGAGAGATTTGCTATGGTGCAAGATGATGACAACTTGCATTTTGTCATCTCTTCAGAAGAGACATTTTAGATTTGACTTCTCAGGTCGGGAATGGGGAGATTCCTCATCAGGTTCAGTCTACTGTTACTGGGACCTATGTCTTTAGTCACCTTGTCCAGTCAGATGCCTGTGTTGTTCTCCAACGTGTATTTGGTGCTTCTGATCTAAATCTACTTACCATTGCTTATGGTCCCAGTTTTGATCACCTCATGCATATTTACTGTTGTAGCCTCTGTGTGGTGTTGCCGTGTTCAAGAAGCCTTTTTCTGGAGGCTTCCTTGCATCTACCCATAGGCATCCTGACTCCAGGTACCATACGAACTGTGGACACAGCCAACATTTATCTTCACAGCCCTTTTGGTTTTCGTCTCTACACGCACCTCAGCTCCCTGGTACATGTTGCTTTCTTGTAATTCTTGGCCTCATTTCCTACCTTATGGATGAGGTTTTCCTTTCTCTTGCAATGCAGCCTCTTTAAGACCTCCTTGGCCACCTCATGCATCTCCTGCCTCTATGATAATCCAGCCTCCACTATTCATAACTACTTCACAGCTCGTGCTGTGGCCTTATCTACTCAGAGAGCTGCACATGGTGCTCTGCAGCCGCAGTTGAACCCTTGACTTCCTACTGTCCTCCCGGGGCAACTGTCTCAACAATTGTTTCCTGTGCTCTTTCTGACACAACCACCTTAACGATTAGTCACCTCCAAGGCTTTGGTCCTGTCACTGGCTTTCCACCAGCAGGCAAAAGACCTTTCTGTATACCTAGACTTTTGAGTGTCAGCTGTCTGTTGCGGAAAATCTTTTAATTAGGTTTTGTTATATTGTATTTTTTCTATTATGATTGTATATTTATGGCCCTTTAAAAACTACTTTAAATTTCTTTTTAATGTAATTGTTTTTAATTTTTTTTAAGCTTCTGTATTACATGCTGGTTTAGCTGTACCTTGGGTCTTGTATTAGGAGAAGGGTGGAGTATTAAATAAATAAAAGCTGCTCTACCTGAATTACATTCCGACGCCTAAGTGTCAGCTGAGTGCACATGCAAGTTGTCCTCAGTGAGTTCTGATTTTGGTGATGACTGTTGCTCTACTTTTTTCCTCTTCTACATCATTATAGTCCACCTTTTCTCCAGTTGATTTCATGGGAGACCAAAATCCTATCATGACTAGATCTTTTAACTTTTTTGTCAAAAGTTTCAGCTTTCCCAGTCTCCCAAGATAAAATCTTTCTAGCCTTTTTTGAAAACCCAGACTGACTGTTAGAAAAAACTTTTTATGTGCTAAGTATTAATTGGGTACTAGTGTTTTGTATGGGCAGAATAATATCCTTCTGATCATGGGAACCACTGCTTTGAAATATGAAATTGCAAGAAAGCATCTGCCCTCACATGTTCTCAGCCACACTACCAGGATGACTGTGTCTTTTCTGCTACTTTTCTGCAGGCTGTATCATTGCTTAGAGTGTGGAGAGTAGCAGTGTGGTCTCAATCTCTGCAGTTATTTTGACACTCTTGCTTAGAAGCCAAGTAAAGGAGGCTCTCCACCTTTGGGACGTCTGTTTTTTCTTTTCTTGTTCAAGTGTTTTAATGAGAACTCCACCTGCTGAACCCTCTTGAGCACTCATGCTCCCAGCCAAACCTTTTCTCTCCTCCGGTGAGTACTGCTTTGTAGTTTACTCACATGTATGAGTCACTGAGACCATAAAAAAAGAGCAGGTTGCTTACCTGTGACTGATTCTTTGAATGGTCATGTGTTAACTTGCACTAACCAACCACCTCCCCTCATCGGTGTTTTTTTCCAGAGTAGCTTCTTGGTTCTGCTGCTGCTGCAGACCAGGAACCAGGGTTTTTGGTGGGAGTCTGAGTGCTTGGGTGATCTTGGAGTAGCGTACTGCCAAAACACTTCAACTAGCTTTAGAAGGTTCCAGCCTGTTTTGCACAGGTATAGAATGAATGAGTTCACACATCAGAAGGGCCACAGTTACAGGTAGACTTTTTTTCAATAGTCTATTTATTTAAAATCTCTATTTCCTTTAAGGAAATTAAGATAGGATGAGGGAGAGTTTACTGTGTCATGACTGCTTCCAAAACCCTGCAACTATGTTGATCATCAGATTTTCTTGTCATTCTGTCTGACATGCTTCTCAAAGAGAATAGTGTCATGAAACTGTATGCACTGATTTATTGGTTGGTGGTTGCTTTTTTTTTTATTAGGTACAATATGTGGACTATGGATATATTGAGAAAATTCCCCATTGCCATTTCTATCCAGCTGTTCTTCATGCTGACATACCTCCATTTTCCATACCCTGCCAGCTCTCTAAAGTTGTGCCAGTGAGTTTTTTGACTGTACTGTTTTTTGACTGTACTGATTATATTTTGAAAAATATGTACAACTAGTGCACAAAGAAAGGAAGAAAGAATCCCTTTGTAAGTTGCATCAGTTTTACCTATTGACATAAACATTGTGCTTTGTGTAATGCCTATTACCATATTCACAGACATACCTAAACTATGGAGAATCATTATACTGTGAGAAGTGTCTTGTCTGCAGCATTCTCCAGTTGAGCTCAGTGCAACATGGAAATAGAGGCTGGAATCCTTTTGTTGGATTGTTCTGGTGTAACCAGTGATGAAACTATTGCACAAAGCGGTATCTAATATCTCCATGTGCAGTGCCTTTTTCTGTGCTGTACAATAGGAGCTGGTCTGTACCAGGGTGCACTTCCAGAGCTAGTGTGTGATAACAGTGAAGCAGTGTACTGGCATGATCCAGTTGTCACTGTGCGGCTATGAAAGAAAGAGTAACCTTCATAAGTTTGGGAGGCTGGAGGCTGTTTCTTCAGCCTGCAAAGGTGCACAGGGCTGTGATTGTGCAGCTGAAGAGGAAGGAGTAGTTGTCTTCCTTCAGAAGTTAAGCATAAGTATATTAGTAGAACTTTATGCTTCACTATTGTCAAATAGATTTTTCTTCATGGTCTCTGTGCCTCACACACTAGGAGCTTTCACGCATGTGCGGGAGCGTTCAGAAGATTATAGAGCTTAGTAGCTTGGCGGGAACCCCTCCCCCATGCCAGTACTGCACATGCTCAGCCCGCCAAGCAACGGTCACTCCTCAGTTCTTTCTCGTCCGCCGTAGCGAACAAAAGGTTCTTCTTAGTGGCTTGCGCTTGATTGTTTTTCTTGGCGTTTTTTGGCTTGACTAACTGACTTTCAGACTCTGACTATGGATTTGGATAACGGACTTGATTTGGTATTTCGAACCCCCACCCTTTTCTTCGCTTTCCTCCAACTTTTTCACCTTCTCAGAGTTCTCCTCCTCCTTCGAGTTTTTTTCTCCCCCGCCTTAGACTCCCGGTCTATGTTGGCCCTCTTCAATAAGTGTATTTCTTGTGGTCAGAAAGTCACCCTGTCCGAAAAACACAGCGAGTGCTTTTTCTGTTTGGGGGAAACCCGCAACGTACGAGCATGCTCTATTTGTCGAGAGTTCACTTCTCAAACTCTCCGAAACTGCTCGTCAAGGCTAAAGTCGCATAGTTGGGAGGAGTCCTTATGAGCAAAAGAGCAACCCGAGGCCCGCGTCGTTATGTCTGAAAATTCAACAACAGGACGACCAACGACCATTCCATCGACAGTGTCAGCGGCTGCCGCACCGTCCACCTCATTGGTATCGGGCTCGGCATCGAGGAGCTCCTCGTTACCAAGGATTCCAAAGTTGTCAGCGGCTGCTAAGACAACCCAGGAGGCACCTGCGGGCTCGCAGGCTTCTACGTCATCCAGGCCTCCAACAATCGCCCAACGTAAACATCTGGCTACGCAGGATGTCGGCAAGGAAAAGGAGAAAAAGAAGAAGAGGAAGGAGAAGAGGCACTCCCCTTCTACGGAGGTCCGCCTCCCCACACCTCCACCGACGCAGCTTGCTGGGGATCCAGGAGAGCAGTTGGACCAACAAGAGGTCCTTGAGGTGTCGGACGGGGAGCAGACAGTGGAGGTCTTGCCCCCAGAACCACCCGTTCTGATGGCTGCGGTACCCCCACCGAGTCACCACAGGTCGGTAGACCGCCAGGAGGAGGTTATGGCCCAACATCGGCCTTTGCCCAGGCACCGGGCATCCTCTGGCAGGAGCGAGTCCCGCTCTCCCAAGCAGAGAGTTAGGCCTCCAACACTGCACCACCGAGATGTGCCTTTCGAGCGGGTCCACTCTCACCGTTCTGCTGACTTGCTGTACACCTCCGCCTCCTATCTTCGACGATACGGTCGAGAAGACCAGTGGCGCGAGTACTCGGGATCGTACCTATCCTACTCGCCATCTTATATGGATAGGTACCACCCTGATCGGAGACGCTGGTCACCTTATTGACAATCCTGTTCGCCCTCAAGAGAAGACCACTATTCCAGGTATTGGAGGTCGCCAAGTCGGTCATCTTCTCCACGCCACCGGAGATCCAGGGAGCCCACACCCCACTATAGGGCGGTGTTGCCTCCCCCAAGGGTTAGGTTGACTGCAGCCCGACTGGTGTCGGAGTCCACCCAGACGCAGGCGACGGTGACGACCACGACAGTCATGCAGGCAATCGAGTGAGCGTGGCCTGCTGTGGTGCCCATCACCGCAACACCAACGCCTCAGTCTGCGGCTCCGACCACATTACCGTCGATGGTACCAGTAACATCTGTGGCACTAGCGGTGACTCTGGCCCTACCTCCCCATAAACCATCCAGGGAGAGGTCCGCTGAGAGATCTCCGACTCACTTCCCGCAGTCATACAACTCAGACTCGGAATCTGACGACTCTACACCTACATCACATGAGTCACCCCTTTTGTGCTTCGGAGACCCGGCCATCCTCCTTCATATGGCTATGGCACTTGATCTAAAGGTTGCGGACCCGGCACGAACGGTGGACGACACGGTCTTCCAATACGTGGATACACGTCCACTATCCACCGCACCATTGCCTTTCCTGCCAGCGCTAATGGAGGCCTTGAAACACCCATGGGCCAAGCCAGCTTCTGCTCAGCCAATTCCACACCGGCTGGAGCATCTGTACCGCACGCAGAAGGAGCACGTGGAGTTCCTTTCAGCCACCCGGTACTGAACTCGATTGTCGTGGAGTCTGCCCAGACCAAAGGTGCCAACAGGGCGCATACCACCCTACCAGACCGTGAAGGCCGTAGGTTGGACACCTTCGGCAGGAGGTTCTACACCGCTTCCTCCTTGATCACCAGGGTGTCCAACACACAGGCGTGTCTGGCAGCCTACCTGAGAAATCTGCTCGACCGGTTCGCCCCTTTCCTGGACAACCTTCCAGAGGAGAGCCGAGCAGGTGCCTCCCAATTCTTTAACGAGGCGGTGGCACTTGCTAAGCAACAGATCATCTCGTCAAGGCACACTGTGCGGTTTGCTTCGAGAGTTATGGTCGGCTCAGTTGCTCTTCGAAAGTATGCGTGGCTTAGATCGTCTGGATTGCAAGAGGACAGCCGTAGGAGGATCAAGGATCTCCCCTTCGACAGCCAGGGACTGTTTCATGCCACGACTGACGAGGCCATGGACCATCTCGTTAAGGCATGCCTGACCGCCAAGAAGATGGGTATACACCAGCCATCTCAGCCTCACCGTTCCTTCAGCTCCCGACCATCGTGGCGGAGGTCCTCGTCCTTTGGTTTCCAACAGCAGTCTCCTCGGTCCACGCAATCCCGACCATCCACCGCCTCCTCGACACAAAGACCTTTCCAGAGACGTGCAGCCTCCTCTTTGAAAAAGTCTTTGTCGGGGACGAAGTCTTGGTTTTGACCGGCCTCGCAGGTCGCCGCCACATCCAACCTTCAGCCTGCCAGCAGCCTTCCAAGATCAACTGAGCCTGGCCAGACACCTCACCGAGTGGCATCGTGTCACCACAGACTCTTGGGTTCTTTCCATCGTCCGTCTTGGCTACACAATAGAATTTCAAGATATTCCACCACAAGGCGTCTGTCAGTGCCAGGCGGTGGTCAGGCAGAGGCAGGGGAGCTGGTTAGAGGTGCAGGGCTTTAATGCAGTCAAAACTCAAAAGTACAAAGCAAGCAGGCTTCCACACAGTCTTAACAGAAATAAACACAGGCTGTTAAAGTACATAAGGCGAACAGGAGGACTGGTCTCAAGCACGGGCAGGAACAAGGCACGGACAGCAGGACCACAGTTGACCGACGGTTGTTGCTCCGTGCCTTCCCCAGCCCGGCGCCTGCCTCAAATAACCCTCCAAACCAGGCACCGGCCAATCAGGCGTGGCCGTGTGGCTGCCCTCCAAGCCAGGCACCGGCCAATCAGGCGTGGCCATGTGGCTGCCCTCCAAGCCAGGCGCCGGCCAATCAGGCGTAGCCATGTGGCTGAGGGCTTGCAGCTGTGCTGTGTCTCACAGCTGCGAGCTCTCTGCCCGTCGCCTCCTCTCCAGCAGGCGTCGAGACCGGCGAACAGCCTCCTTGGCCTGCCGCCGCTGCTGGAAAGGAGGAGGCAAGACGAAGGCATCAGCCTCCTCTGGATCGGGGCCGCAGGCAGACTCCCAGGCCTCTCACGGATCGGGGCCGCGGGTGGGCGGAACCCCGGGAGCAGGCCCGGGTCCCGCCCACCCCGGCAGGTCGGCCGACATCGAGGGATCCGAGCCTGCAGCCTCGAGGTAAGTGGCTCCAGGCCCGGCAGCCTCTCCCGCGGCCAGCAGGCCTGTGCCGTTGGCCACGGCGGCCTCCAGACAAGGCCCGGCAGCCGCAGCGGCCTCCGCACAGGCCCCACCGGCCGCAGCGGCCTCCGGGTAGGCCCCGCCGGGCGCAGCGGCCTCCCGAGTAGGCCCTGTCGGCCGCGGTAGCCTCCGCGGCGGCCTCAGGGGCAGCAACAGGCCCAGCCGGACCCATGCCCCTGACAGCGTCTACTATTCCACCCCGGCCAGCTCGGCCCTGCTGGAAGAGATCCAGTCCCTACTTCAAAAAGGGGTTATAGAGGACCTTCCGTCTTCAGCCAGAACCACCAGCTTCTTTTCCAGGTACTTCATGGTACCGAAGACAGGCGGAACCCTGCGGCCTATCCTAGACCTCAGAGGGGTGAACGATTACATCCGCCCCAAGAGGTTCAAGATGGTCACGCTATCCTTCACCCTGCTGCTCCTTCGATGAGGGGACTGGTTCGCCTCCATCAATTTTCGGGATGCTTGTTTCCACATCGCCATTCACCTGCAGCACAGACGATACCTTCGGTCCGCGGTCGACAGCACCTGTTACCAATACAGGGTGCTACCGTTTGGACTCTCTACCGCGCCCAAGGTCTTCACCAAATGCATGGCCCCGGTGGCATCATACCTATGGACGAAGGGCGTCTCCATCTATCCCTACCTAGACGATTGGCTTTGGTGGCGTCCTGCAGATAAAAACTCTACGACATCCACCGGACACTCACACTTCTGACCCGTCTCAGTCTCCGGGTCAACCCGAAAAAGTCCCACATCGAGCCCACAAGGGTGCTGGACAGAGACCACGAAGAAGAAGAAGAAGTTGCTTACCTGTAACTGTGGTTCTTCGAGTGGTCATCTGTGCCCTCACACATGCCCGCCCAACCATCCCCTCTTTTTTTCAGGTCCCTTGTCGGCAGACTACAGATCTGAGGAGTGACCGTTACTCGGTGGGCTGAGCATACGCAGTACCGACATGGGGGAGGGGTTCCCGCCAAGCTACTAAGCTCTAGAATCTTCCAAACGCTACCGCACACACGCAAAAGCTCCTAGTGTGTGAGGGCACAGATGACCACTCGAAGAACCACAGTTATGGGTAAGCAACATGTTCATCTTCTGTTCCCAGATATATCAATCCTGAATGAAGAGGGTTTGATTACTTTCCCGTTCCACTCCTAGTATTTCCTAATTAACTGCTGTTTCTTTCTCTTGGATCATCTAGGTTGGAAATGTTTGGCAGCAAGATGCAGTTGAACTTCTTCAAGAACTTCTTACAAAAAGACTTGTTGAAATATATATTGTGGTAAGCATAAAGTCTAAACCATGTAAGCATGCAAGGTGTTCATTTCACTGTCAGTGGATTTAGTTTTGATTTTGCACCAATACATTTTGTCTGCTGCAAGCAGTATTATCAATATTCAAATCTCCCTAAGAATAGGTTCTCCCCCTTTTTTGGGGGGGTCGGAGTTGCATTGCATTTTGGAACCAAAGTAGATATAATGGGTATAGTCAAGTTTGTTCATGCATCTTCCCTATTAGTTTATAAATGATCTTGAAGTAGAGGCGTTTTTATTTCGACATGAAAAGAAACATATTTTGTCCTACAACTTCAATCCAACTCGTTCGGCATGGTAAGTAGAAATTGATCATAGGAATTTAATCCAGGACAACTGGAAGGTCTTAGGCACTCTAGCTTTCCTCTTAAGCATTGTTATTGAGGTAAAAATTTATCCACAAGTGGGGAAAATATGCAATAGTGAAACTTAAAACTAAACATTAACAGTCTGCAGGGCTACTGATAAGGGCAGAAGAAACTAAAAGAGTGAGCAAGCATAATCTGCAGGGTTACCGATGCAGACAACCAATAAGAGCAAGGCATGAAATTACAGAACAGATCATACAAGAAACAGTGCAATGAAATAACAGAACTACTCAAATATTAGAAATAAATGAGAAAAATAATAGGAAAAATCATGATTGAAATCATAGTCAGTGCCAGTAGGACATGCCCACCACTTCATATGTGAACAGATACTGTTCTCATCACAACTAGTTTCACCTCACAGCTTTATGAAGACTTTACCTGATAATTGGTAACCATAGGCTCTGAAAAGAAAATCACAAAGTAATTGTCTTAATTAGCTGGTAGTCACTCAAAATAGTTTGTGAAGCCCCATGTACGTACGCATCGGACATTTAGAGAAAATGTTTCTGGTGCATTTCTCATAAGAACCACTTTACCCCTGGTTTCCAGCATGTTGTTTGAGTCTTCATCTCTCTGTTAGAGCAATATTGTACTTCTTTGACATGATGGTGCGAGTTGGCTTTTTCCACTCTCAGTTTTATGCCGATGCCTCAGATGTCCTGTCTGCCAGTTCAGGATTTTACAGTATCTTTATTCTGTATAGCAGTTGGCATACTATGTGAAATAAAAATAAGAGCAGAAACAATAACAAAAATCTTGTTAATCTAATAGGAGCAGCCAGACAGCACATGTGGGAAAGTGTCCATTAAGCTCTATTTTTCTGGGATGTCGTTATCTTCCTTTATGGCATACCATAAACATTGTGTTAATGAAGATACTGATGGCAGTATACCAAAACTGGTAATATTTTCTTTCCATCTTTAACAACTGTACAGAACTACAAGGGGAAACAGGTGTTGTATAATGTGGTGTACTTTCAGTTGCTGCATTTGTTTTAATGTTTGCTTAATGTTTAATTTGTTTTAATGTTTTTAATGACGATAATCATTATAATAATACTATGAAAGAGTGCTTATGGGAGCCATTTGTTTAGCTTGACAGAAGTGAGAAGTATGTTTTTATATGTAGATTTTTATACATATTTTTATAGTTTTTATTTTTATTTATTCCTTTATTTTATATATAGTTAATGCCAGTACAACAGCTGGCAAATCAACAGAGGCAATTCATAAACCCAAGAGCAGTTCTGGAATAGGAACTCAAAACTGATTATAAAGCAAGACTATTTTCAATAGAATTCATTAGACCAAATAGTAAAGCAGGCTGAGAGTGGTGGGTATTGTAAAATGCTAGTGGAAAGAGATGTCTGCCTTTTCTTCAGCAAGCTCAACAGTCAGGTCGAAACTAGCTGAGGAAATTTTGTTGCAGGTAAACCAGGCTTCACTTAATAATTTATGCCTTTTACTTATAAACATGTGCTCCTGATGCAGATAAAACCGAAAGAGAAATTTCCAGCTTTATCAGTGTTAGGCAAGAGGAAGGTATAACTTCCAGTTCTTCTTCATGGTCTCTGTGCTTTCATACACTAGGCGCTTTCACGCATGCGCAGGAGCGTTTGGAAGATTCTTGAGCTTAGTAGCTTGGCGGGAACCCCTCCCCCATGCCGGTACTGCGCATGCTCCTCCCGCCGAGCAACGGCCACTCCCCAGTTCTTTCTTGACCGCCGTTGCGAACGGAAGGTTCTTGGCTTGTTCCTTGTGTCTTTGACTGTTTTGCTTGGCTTTTTCATATTTTCGGCTTGTTTTTTCCTGACCTTGGCTTTGATTACAGACTGGACTTTGGTGACTTGATTATTTTCTCTCCCCCTTTTTCTTCGTCCTTCGCTTTTCGACCTCCTTCAATCTTCTCTCTTCGTTCTGTGTCGGCGGCTCTTTTTAAAAAGTGCACGTCCTGTGGACGCAAAGTCGCTCTCGCTGACAAACACATGCAGTGTTTGTTTTGTTTGGGCGAGACCCATAACACCAGGTCTTGCCCAATTTGCCGTGAGTTTACCTCCCAGACCCTGAGAAACCGGTCATCGCGACTTAAGTCGTTCCATTGGGAACAGTTGCTCAGGGCGCAGGAGGAAACACCACGTGCGGAGATGGCCGAGGCATCGAGAGCAGTGTCGACCCCGACGGTATCAGCGGCTACCGTCCCGTCCACCTCATTGATACCGGGCTCGGTACCGACCCAGCGGACGCCCATCTCAGCGCTTCCGCAGATCCCGAAGCTGTCTTCCGCAGTCAAGACAGCAAAGGGGACTCCTGTGGCCAGAAAGGCTTCCAAACCATCGAGGCCACCGACCGCAGCACAGAGGAAGCGCCCCACCCTGGACAGCGGAAAGGAGAAAGAAAAGAGAGAGAGAAGAAGAAGAAGGAGAAGCGGCGCTCTCCCTCTAAGGAGGCTCACCCGCCAACTCCACCTCCTACTCAGCTCGTGGAAGACCTGCCAGAGGAGCTCTTGGAGCTGTCTGATGAGGAGCAGGTCGTGGAGACCATGCCCTAACCTGACCCGCTGGTCCTGGCGGAGGTGGAGCCCCCACAAACTCACCATGCCCCGGTGGACCATGGGGAGGAGGTGACGGAGCACCATCGGCCTTCGTCCAGGCGCCGATCGGCCTCGGACAGAAGCTACTCCCACTCTCCGGAGCGCAGAGTCAGGCCACCATCACCTCGGCATCAGGAGGTGTGTGACGACCCACACCCTCGCCGCTCCACCGACTCCCGTTACACCTCGACCTCTTAGGTTGCCAGGTCCCTGCGGGAGCCCGAATGGACGGAGTACCCAGCGGAGTACCAATCCTATTCGCCATCAAATAGAGATTGGTACCACTACGACGCGAGGCATTGGGTGCCCTTCCAGCGGTCCCGGTCACCGTCCAGAGTCAAGCGGAGACGCGAGCACTCGCACACCAGATCTCCCTCCCCTCGATATTGCAGGGCGAGAAAACCATCACCATGTTACCGGGTGATCTCCCCACCTCCGAGGGTTACAGCCACCACTACGCGCCCCGTCGAGTCGACTGCTACTCAGAGGGCGGCCACAACAGCGACAACATCGCTCACCTCAGCGGCTATGAAGGTGCGCCCAACAATGGTCCCTATCACCTCGGTCACCCAGACAAGTGCGGCCTCAGTACCGACAGCAACACCGTCGGTACCGCTTCACTGGTCTCCCCAGCGCCCTGCAGTACAGGGACCCCCGGTGAGATCTCCCGAGCGTTCTCGGTTGTTGTCTGTCCAGTCCGATGACTCGGGAACTGAATCGGAGGACCTGACTCCGGCTTCACACGAGTCGCCCCTGCTGGGGTTTGGTGTGCCGTTGCCAGAGACAGCACCAGAGGACGTCCAACAGTTCTCCGCCATGCTTCTCCGAATGGCGGCAACCCTTGGATTGAAGGTGGCACAGCCAGAACCCGAGGAAGAGGACCCGGTTTTCGAGCTTGTGGAGACTCAACAACAGGCCACCGCCCCGCTTCCCCTCCTGCCCAAGCTGCTGAAGGCCATCAAGCAGCCCTGGGAGAAACCAGTTTCCGCCCAGCCGATTCCTCCTCGACTGGAGCACCTGTACCGGACGCAGAAGGAGAAGGCAGACTTCCTCTTCAGCCATCCGGTACCAAACTCCATTGTGGTGGAGTCGGCGCAGGTCAAGGGAGGCAACAGGGCCCATACCAAGCCGCCCGATCGAGAGGGCCGTAAGTTGGACACTTTTGGGAGGAGGTTCTACACCGCCTCCTCCCTTAACATCAGAGTGTCTAACACGCAGGCATGCCTCGCGGCATACCTGCACAAGATCCTGGACCAGCTCGCCCCTTTCTGTCTAGCCTCCCGGAGGAGAGCCACGCCACTGCCTCCCATCTGTACAACGAGGCTGTAGCGATCTCCAGCCAACAGATCTTGTCCTTGAAGCACGCCGTGTAGGTTGCTTCGAGGGTGATGGTTGGCTAGGTTGCACTCCGCCAGCATGCGTGGCTTCGCTTCTCTGGCCTACAGGAGGACAGCTGGAGGCAGATTGAGGACCTCCCCTTTGATGGCCAGGGACTCTTCAACCCCGCCACGGACTCCATCGTCAAGGCCCAACTAACGGCCAAGAAGATCGGGATCCACCAGCTGTCCCAGTCCCGTCGATCCTCCGGCTTGCGCCAGTCCTGGCGACGGTCGTCAACTGCTTCATACCAGCAGAGGTCCACACACTCTGCCCAATCTAGGCCGTCGACTGCCTACTCCACCCGGAGACCCTTCAGATGGCGACCAGCTTCGTCATCGAAGAAGTCGTCCTCTGAGGCGAAGTCCCGCTTTTGAGGGTTTCTGGAGGTCGCCGCCAGTACCAACATTCAGCCTGCCAGCGCTCCTTCGAGATCAGCCGGCCCTGGCCAGACACCTCGCCGAATGGCGCAACGTCACCACGGACTCTTGGGTGTTTCTATCGTCCGTCTTGGCTACGCCGTATAATTTCAAGATATTCCACCACGAGGTATCTACCTTTCCACCCCGGCAAGCCCGGCCCTGCTGGAAGAGATCCAGTCCCTTCTTCGAAAGGGAGCGATCAAATCACTCCCGTCCTCAGCCTCCAACACCAGCTTCTTCTCCCGGTACTTTACGGTACTGAAGGCGGACGGGACCTTGCAACCCATCCTGGACATCAGGGGTGTAAACAGCTTCATCCGCCCCAAAAAGTTCAAGATGGTAACGCTTTCTTCGATCCTCCCCTTTTTTTCCCAGGGAGACTGGTTCGCCTCCATCGATCTCAAGGACGCTTACTTCCACATCGCCGTTCATCCACAGCACAGACGATACCTGCGCTTCGCCGTCGATGGCACCTGCTACTAGTACAAGGTGCTACCATTCGGCCTCTGCACCGCACCCAGGGTTTTCACCAAATGCATGGCCCCAGTGGCATCGTACCTGCGAACGAAGGGCGTCTCCGTCTACCCGTACTTGGACGATTGGCTGTTGGTGGCGTCCTGCAGACAGAAGCTTTGCACTGATATTCACCGGACTCTGACACTTTTGATCTATCTTGGACTCCGGGTCAACCCCAAGAAGTCCCACCTCGAGCCGACGAGGACGCTGGACTTCATTGGCGCAACCTTGAACTCGGTATCGGCCAGGGCCTTTTTGCCGGCCGATCACGCACGGGCCCTGCGCCATGCTGCGTTGGCAGCCTACAAAGCACCGTCGATGTCGGCCAGGAGGATCCAGCAGCTCCTCGGCTACATGGCCACCACCACCACCGTGACGTACCTCTTCAGGCTCCATGCGAGACCGCTACAGCACTGGATCGTCCGAGCCTTCAACCCGCTCCCCAACGACCAGAGGATGCACCTCCCGCTGCCGTCGGAGATTCGGCCCTCCTTTCTTTGGTGGTAGTCTTACGACCGCTTTCTGTCCGGAAAGCCCTTCTGGGCACAGAATCCGAATGTCACGGTGACCACGGACGCCTCCCTCTACGGCTGGGGAGCCCACTCTGGCGAACTCAGAGTCCGGGGCCAGTGGATGGATGATGAGACCGTCCTCCACATTAACACTCTTGAGCTGCTCGCCATATTCAAAGCCTTGAGAGCGTTTCGCCATCGCGTCATGAACCGGACGGTGCTGGTCCTCACGGACAACACGATAGCGGTCTGCTGTGTCAACAGGCAGGGCGGTACGCACTCGACCACCCTCCTCGACATCGCCCTAGATCTCTGGAACTGGTGCGTCCTGCTAGGAATCCATCCAGTGGTGGTTCACCTGGCCGGGCAGGAGAACACCACAGCGGATGCGCTCAGCAGGGACACGTCCTCCCACCACGAGTGGTCCCTCTCCAACAGAGCGTTCCAGGTGATCCGAGACCAATGGGGCAAGCCCATCGTCTATCTCTGCGACCGGCGAAAATGTGAAGTGCTGCCGCTTCTGTTCAAGAGCCGGCCGCGATCGGAATTCCATCGGGGACGCCTTCCAATTCAGGTGGAACGAGGGGTTCCTGTACGCGTTCCCTCCGTTTCCTCTCCTCGGTCATGTGATATCCAAGATCCTCGCCAACCGAGCAGACGTTATCCTTGTGGCCCCGTACTGGCCGAGGCAGCACTGGTTCGCGCCTCTGCTCGAGGCTGCCCACGACCACCTCCTGAGGCTCCCATTGACACCGGACCTGCTGTCCCATTCCAGAGGCCGCGTACTCCACCCAGACCTGCCGCTTTTAGCCCTTCATGCCTGGAGGATATCGCCGTAGCCGACCCCATCATCTGCAACGTCTTGACAGCGGCCAGGAAGGAGTCGATGCGCCGCAATTACCACTACAAGTGGCGCCGCTTCGTGGCCTTCGCTGATGAAAGGAGGGAGCTGACAGTGCCACTTAACATGTCCACCATGCTCCACTTCCTTCTCCATCTCCAGCAGCAAGGCTTAGCCTTCCCGTCCTTGAAGGTGTATCTGGCCGCTATCATGGCATTCTAACTGCCACGATCCCCGTCGGCAGCGCTCTTTCGAGACGGTACCGTCAAGCAGTTCCTGAAGGGCCTCCAATATTTATACCCGCCAGTATCGCCACCACTACTGCCGTGGTCGTTATTGCTGGTGCTATCGCAGCTGACGAGACCGCCCTTCTAACCCATGGCAACTGCTGACGACAGGCTGCTCACTTTGAGGACTGCCTTCCTGGTAGCTGTCACCTCGGCCAGGCACGCAGAGGAGCTGACAGCTTTGAGGATTGACGAGCCATACCTCGTCTTCCACAGGGACAAGGTCGTTCTCCGACCGGATATTTCCTTCCTGCCAAAGGTGGTGTCCAGCTTCCATCTCAACCAGGACATCATCCTGCCTACTTTCTTCCTGACCCCGACGACACCGTTAGAGCGGTCCCTCCACTCTCTGGACGTGCGTCGGGCCTTGGCATTCTACAGGGACGGGACTGCCCCTTTCAGACAATCACCGCCCCTGTTCGTCTGCTATGGCAGGCGCCGGAAGGGACATAAGGTATCCACCCAGCGATTCTCCAAGTGGGTGGCACAGACTATTGATCTGTCGTATGAGCTTGCCAGGAAGCCTCCGCCAGCCCTCCTCCGGGCCCACTCTGCCAGGGTCCTGGCCACGTCTGCAGCCCTCCTGAGAGGTGTTGATCTTCATGAACTCTGCCGTGTGGTGACCTGGTCTCAACCATCGACCTTCATGCGCCACTACAGGCTCGACTGCCGGTCACGCAGGGATGCTCGGTTTGGGCTTGAAGTTCTGGCTTCCGTTCTCTAGGACCTGACCCACCATCCAACCGGTAAGCTACACAGTCTCCTAGTGTATGAAGGCACAGAGACCACAAAGAAGAAGAACAGGTTGCTTACCTGTAACTGTGGTTCTTCGAGTGGTCATCTGTGCCCTCATACACACCCACCCTACCTTCCCCTCTCTTTCAGGTCCCTGTGTTACTGCAGTGGATTAAGAACTGGGGAGTGGCCATTGCTCGGCAGGAGGAGCATGCGCAGTATCGGCATGGGGGAGGGGTTCCCGCCAAGCTACTAAGCTCTAGAATCTTCCGAACACTCCCACGCATGCGCGAAAGCTCCTAGTGTGTGAGGGCACAGATGACCACTTGATGAACCACAGTTACAGGTAAGCAACCTGTTCTTCATGTTGTCTGAATGCAAGGCCAACATCTAAGTAAAGTCAAGAACATTTATTGGCCAGTACCATATTAATTTATATTTTCTGGTGTTTTTGAAGAACCATTTTTATGTGTAAGAGAGCAAAGGTAGCTCTGACGATATGAAAAGGTCCAAAATTCATTTTAGGATAATGCCTTTAATAATCCAACTAAAGGGTACAGAATGGATACAAACTTTTATGAGGTCTTTTTTGTCAAAGGTGCTGAAAAAGGCAGGTTGAAAGCAGGAAGAAAATGGATTTGGTGGTTGTTACACTTTCTGCAGAATCTTGAATTTTGAGCTGAAATGGTAGAGAAGATAGGCACAGACATTCAAAGGAGGCTTTAGCAGATGGTATGGTTGTTATAAATAGAGCCAGTGTGGTGTAGTCGTTTGAGCATTGCACTATGGCCCTGGAGACTAGGGTTTGATTCCCCAGTTGGCCATAGAAACCCACTGGGTGACCTTGAGTGCATCACACACTCTCAGCTCCAAAAACCCTGTGATTGGTTTGCCTTGAGGAAATGATTTGAAGGCCCACGACAATGACAACAATGGTAATTTTTGGTTTCTATTTATATATCACTTTTGCATTGATTTCTCTGTTCAGAGTGGCATAAACGTAGATATATATTTTTTCAGAATGCTGGACTGCAATCTAGGGTTTTATGTATATACATCCCAGAGGAGATAAATCTCTGTCTTACATGCTACCTTGCAAAACAGTTATTTTAATTCTCTAAAAAGTATATTGTTAGTAAGATGTAAAACAAAACACATTTACTTGCATATTCTAGGACTTAATAAACTCTGATGAAGACCAGTTGGAAGAAAATTGTGATATCAGTTATGAGGTAAAGTGGGATATTCAGTTGATAGTTTTCCTAAATTCTTAAGAAAACCAATCACCTTGTTAACTTCTTGAATTCAGTATATCAGGCTTTATGATATCTGGAACATACATGTATAGCTCTTTACTCCACCTGTTTAAAAACCTTTTAGAACTTTCTGGAAATCTACCAGAAATCTTGATGCCTATGCTTAGGCAAGATTCCCTGTTTTTCTTGACTACTTTTCTTCACCTGTTTTCCTTTTCCAAACACACACATACACGAACATACCTTGCTTCTTTAGTTCTCTGAGGTGGCAGAAGGTTCCTATATCTTAGACTCTCCTCTTTTCATTCGGCTTCTCCTTCGGTCTCTGTTATCGTCATGCGCTGTGCTATTTGGGGGTACAGACAGGGAAAGTTAAAAATAAACTGAAAGGCAGCTCAATTTCTGAGTCTTTCCGCCGCCCCCAGCACATCTGAATTGTAAGAGCCATGTGAATGCTCTTATTTGCCTCCTGTGGGTCTGTAAAGACATGTACTTACCAGTAACCCCCTTGTGGCAGCTACTGCTTCCAGAACCAGGCTGTTCATTTAACAGAAGGGGATGTTAATTCCTTAGAAGTTGGTCATAGTTCTGCATCCAAGCTCAAAGATGCTGAAGCCACTGAACTCACTTCAAGGCTGCGTTTAACAGAGCCTGAATCAACTTCAGCTCCACCTAGTGCTGACAAACAATTACAACAGTCTTCTGTGAACATAGAAGAGAGGCTGTTCTTAATTCTCTGGCTGCTGTTCCTCAGCTGAGATTACCACTTCAGCTGAAGGACTACTATGCAGAGCAATCTAGATAGGCACAAAACCTAAATGATCCGTGAAACTGTGCACATTCACCTGCTTGCAGTGCAGTGCCCGTTTTGAAAGGTGAGCGGAAGCGAGCCATTTTGAGTAAAGAAAGAACAGGTTGCTTACCTGTATCTGTAGTTCTTCAAGTGGTCATCTGTGCCCTCACAAACTAGGAGCTTTCGTGCCTGCGCGGTAGCGTTCAGAAGATTCTAGAGCTTAGTAGCTTGGCGGGAACCCCTCCCCCATGCCGGTACTGCGCATGCTCCTCCCGCCGAGCAAGGGTCACTCCTCAGTTCTGTAGTCCACCATAGAACATACAGGGACCTGAAAGAGAGAGGAAGGCAGGGCGGGTCTGTGTGAGGGCACAGATGACCACTCGAAGAACTACAGTTACAGGTAAGCAACCTGTTCTTCTTCTTCATGGTCTCTGAGCCTTCACACACTAGGAGACTATGTAGGTTACCGGTTGGATGGTGGGACAGGTCCTAGAGAACAGAAGCAAGCACTTCACGTCCGAACCGAGCATCCCTGCGTGACCGGCAGTCGAGTGTGTAGTGGCACACGAAGGTCGATTGTTGAGACGAGGTCGCCACACAGCAGAGTTCATGGAGGTCAACTCCTCTCAGGAGGGCTGCAGATGTCGCCACGGCCCTGGTGGAATGGGCCCAAAGGAAGGCTGGCGGAGGCTTCCTGGCAAGCTCATACGCCTGCTGTATAGTCTGTACCACCCACTTGGAGAAGCGCTGGGTGGATACCTTGTGGCCCCTTTAGCTTGTCCCATAGCACACAAAAAGGTGTGGAGTCTGTCTGAAGGGGGCGGTCCTGTCCGTGTAAAATGCCAAGGCCCGACAAACATCCAAGGAGTGATGGGACCGCTCCAACCGTGTCGTCGGGTTCAGGAAGGTCGGTAGGATGATGTCCTGGCTGAGATGGAAGTTGGACACCACCTTCGGCAAAAAAGAAATGTCTGGTCGAAGAACGACATTGTCTCTGTGAAAGACGAGATATGGCTCGTCAGACCGTAAAGCTGTCAGCTCCCCTGCTCGCCTGGCGGAGGTGACAGCTACCAGAAAGGCAGTCTTCAACGTAATCAGCCTGTCGGCAGCAGTCGCCATCGGCTCAAACGGCGGTCTCGTCAGCTGCGATAGCACCAAGGATAACGACCACGGCAGTAGCGGCGGCGATACCATCGGGTATAGGTGCTGCAGGCCTTTCAGGAACTGCTTGATGATACCGTCCCGGAATAGAGCTGCCGACGGGAATCGTGGCGGTTGGTATGCCACGATCGCGGCCAGGTACACCTTCAAGGATGAGAAGGTTAGACCCTCCTGTCGAAGGTGCAAAACGAAATGGAGCATGGTAGGGAGGTTGACAGGCGATACCGGCTCCCTCCTTTTCTCAGCGAAGGCCACGAAGCACTGCCACTTGTAGTGGTAGTTGCGGTGCGTCGACTCTTTCCTGGCTGCTGTCAAAACGTTGCCGATGATGGGATCAGCTACGGCGATATCCTCCAGGCATGGAGGGCCAGGAGCGGCAGGTCTGGGTGGAATACGAGGCCGTTGGAGTGGGACAGCAGGTCCGGCATCAACGGGAGCCTGAGAAGTCGGTCGCGTGCGGCCTGAACCAGTGCTGCCTTGGCCAGTACGGGGCCACAAGGACGACGTCTGCTCGGTCGGCAAGGATCTTCGATATCACCCGACCGAGGATGGGGAATGGGGGAAACGCATACAGCAGTCCCTCGTTCCACGTGAACTGGAAGGCGTCACCTATGGAGCCTCGATCGTGACCGGCCCTGGAGCAGTACTGACGGCACTTCGCGTTCTTGCTGGTCGCGAAGAGGTCCCTTGTCAGTTCGCCCCAGCAGTCTCGGATCATCCGGAACACCTTGTCAGAGAGGGACCACTCGTGGTGGGAAGAGGTGTCCCTGCTGAGGGCGTCCGCTGTGGTGTTCTGCCCGGCCAGGTGAACAGCCACTGGATGGATCCGTAATGGAATGCACCAGTTCCAAAGGTCGAGGGCAATTTTGAGGAGGGTGGTCGAATGAGTCCCTCCTTGCCCTGTTGGCGTAGCAGACTGCCATTGTGTTGTCCATTAGGATCAGCGCCGTTCGGCCCATTACGAGATGACGAAGCACTCTCAGAGCCTTCCAGATGGCGAGAAGCTCGAGAGCATTGATGTGGAGGATGGTCTCGTCGTCGATACACTGGCCTCGCACTCTGAGATCGTTGCAGTGGGCTCCCCAACCATAGAGGGACGCATCCGTCGTTATCGTGACCTGCGGATCCACTTCCTGGAAAGGCATCCCCATAAGGAGGTGGTCGTAAGACTGCCACCATAGCAGGGATGGGTGGACCTGTGGTGGAAGTTGCAGTCACAGCCTCTGGTCGTCCCGCAGCGGATTGAAGGCCTGGACAGACCAGTACTGGAGAGGTCTCGCACACAGGCTGGATAGGTAGGTTACGGCGGTGGTGGAGGCCATGTAGCCGAGGAGCTGCTGGATTCTCCTGGCTGACATCGTCGGAGCATTGTAAGCTGCCGCGTGGCTCGACGTAGCGTTCATGCCCTGTCCATCGGTAGATAGGCTCTGGCCAATAGGCTCTGGCTGATACCGAGTCCAGTGTGGCCCCGATGAAGTCAAGCACGCTCGCCAGCTCGAGGTGAGACTTCTTCGGGGTGACCTGGAGGCCCAAGCGGGTCAAGAGAGTCAAAGTTCAATGGATGTCATCGTATAGTTTCTGCTTGCAGGACGCCACCAACAGCCAATCGTCCAGATAGGGATAGATGGAGACGCCCTTCGTCCGCAGGTACGATACCACTGGGGCCATGCATTTGGTGAAGACCCTGGGCATGGTGGATAGGCCGAACAGTAACACCTTGTACTGGTAACAGGTCCCATCGACTTCGAATCGGAGGTACCGCCTGTGGTGTGGGCAAATGGTGATGTGGAAGTAAGCATGCTGGAGATCAGTGGAGGCGAATCAGTCCCGTCGATGAAGAAAAGGCAGGATCGAGGTCAGTGTGACCATCTTGAATCTTTTGGAGCGGATGTATTTGTTCACCCCTCTGAGGTCCAGGATGGGCCGTAGAGTTCCGTCGATCTTCGGTACCGTGAAGTACCGGGAGAAGAAGCCGGTGTTGCTGGCTGAGGATGGAAACCGCTCGATTGGCATCTTCTGAAGCAAGGACTAGATCTCTTCCAGTAGGACTGAGCTGGCCAGGGTGGAGTACTAGACGCCTCGTGGTGGAATATCTTGAAACTCTATGGTGTAGCCAAGACGGACAATGGAAAGTACCCAAGAGTCTGTGGTGACGTCACGCCACTCCGCGAGGTGTCTTGCCAGGCTCGATTGATCTTGAAAGGCTGCTGGCAGGCTGAAACTTGGGTGTGGTGGCGACCTGCGAAGGAGGTCAAAACCTAGACTTCCCCTCGGAGGAAGACTTCTTCAACAACGACGCCGGGTGCCATCTGAAGGTTCTCTGAGCCAATGAGACAGTCAGTGGTCGAGAGTGGGCCGATTGAGTGGACCTCTGCTGGAAGGAGGAGACCGAGGATCTTCGCCAGGATTGGCGTGAGCTGGAGGACCAACGTACCTGGGACGGTTGGTTGATTCCCATCTTCTTGGCCGTTAGTCAGGCCTTAACGATGGAGTCCATGGTCTCGTCGATTGCAGAGTTAAAGAGCCCCTGGCCGTCGAAGGGGAGATCCTCAATCCACTTCCGGCTGTCCTCCTGAAGGCCAGATGAAAGTAGCCACGCATGGCGCCAGAGCACGACTGAACCAACCATCACCCTTGAAGCAACTTCCACGGCATGCTTCACGGAAAGGATTTGTTGATTGGCGATTGCCACGCCCTCGTTATAGAGCTGGCAGGCAGTCTGTCGGTTCTTCTCCGGGAGGCTGGCCAAGAGGGGGGCAAAGCAGTCCAAAATGTTACGCAGGTAAGCCGTGAGGCAAGCCTGCGTGTTGGACATCCTGATGTTGAGGGAGGAGGCAGGGTAAAACCTCCTCCCAAAGGTGTCCAGCTTCTGACCCTCCCGATCCGGCAGTGTGGTGTGAGCCCTGTTGCCTCCCTTAACCTGGGCCAACTCCACCATTATAGAGTTCGGTACCGGATGGCTGAAGAGGAAGTCCGCCTTCTCTTTCTGAGTCCAGTACCGATGCTCCGGTCGCTGCGGAATTGGCTGGGCAGACACCGGTTTGGCCCAGGACTGCTTGACGGCCTTCAGCAGCTTGGGGAGTATGGGAAGTGGAGCGGTGGTCGGCTACTGAGCTTCCACGTAGTCAAACACCGGGTCTTCCTGCTCCGGCTCCGGCTCTGCAACCTTCAGGCCGAGGGTGGCTGGCATGCGGAGGAGTATAGCGGAGAACTGTTGAACGTTCTCTGGTGCCAATTCCGGTATGGGTTCCCCAAACGTTAGCGGCGGCGACTCATGTGATGCCGGGGTCAGGTCTTCAGAATCCGTCTCTGAGTCATAGGATTGGGAGGACAGCATCGGGGACCTTTCAGGAGACTTTTCAGGAGACCGTTCAGGGACACGGTCTGCGAATGTGCGCCGAGGAGATTGTCGGGCTGGTACCGATGTGGTCACGGTTGCCGGGGCCGCCGCAGCAGAGGTGGTCGTCATCGTCGTGGGGATCCGGGTCATCGCCGAAGTGATAGGGACAACCGTAGACCGCACCCTCCTGGTCGCTTGAGTCACCGTCGTGGTTGCTTTAGCTGGCCGTGTTGCAATGAACTCAACGGCGCATGGCGGTCGACGTGACCCTCGGGGGGGAGACGGATCGGTAATGCGGCGAAGGCTCCCTGGATCTCCGATATTGGGGAGAAGGGGAGTGGCTGCGGGCCAGCTCGTACCCACAGTCACGCCTGGCCTGGGAGTGATATTTTCTGGCCGGGGAGCGAGATCTCCTGTAGGGTACCCAACGTCTGGCGTCGTGATGGTACTGGTCCCTATATGATGGAGAACAGGAGCGGTACTCCGCCGGGTTCTCCTTCCACTCGGGCTCCCGCGCAGACCTCGTGATGTATGAAGCTGAGGTGTAGCAGGGGTCGGCGGACCGGCGTGGGTGTGGATTGTCGCACACCTCTCGACGCCGTGGTGATGGCGGCCTGGCTCTCCGCTCCAAAGAGTGGGAGTAGCTCCTGTCTGAGGCCGAGCGGTGCCTGCACGAAGGCCGATGGTGCTCCATCACCTGTTCCCCTTGGTCCACCGATGCACAGTGACTCTGTAGGGGCTCTACTGCCATCAGGACAGGCAGTTCCTCGGAGGGCAAGGCCTCCACGTCTTGCTCCTCTTCGGATACCTCCAGGATTTCCTCCGGTTCCGACAGCTCCACTAGGTCTTCAGGGAGTTGCGTCAGAGGTGGTGTTGGAGGGCGCGCCTCCCTAGGCGGTGAGCGCCTCTTCTCCTTTCTCTTTTTCTTTTTCTCCTTCTCCTTCCTGCTGTCCAGAGCAGGACGATTCCTTTGTACCGCGGTCGGTGGCCTAGATGACTCAGAGGCCTTCGCAGCCACGGGGGTTCCCTTTCATGTCTTAGCTGCCACAGACAGCTTGGGGATCCGAGGAAGCGCTGAGATGGGCGTCCTCGGTGTCAGTACCGAGCCCGGTACCGACGAGTTGGACAGTACGGTAGCCGCTGATACCCTCGAAGATGAAGTCGCCCTCGGAGTCTCGGACATCACTACATGCGGTGTTTCTTCCCTCACCCTTAGCGACTTCTCCGTGCAAAATGACTTTTGAGTCGCAACGACCGATTCCGAAGGGTCTGGGAGGTGAACTCGCGAAAAATTGGGCAAGACCTGGTGTTATGAGTCTCGCCCAAACAGAAAAGACACTCCCGAGTGTTTGTCAGCGAGGGCGACTTTTTGCCCACAGGACGTGCACTTTTTAAAGAGTGCAGACATAGAACGGAGAAGAGAAGAAGTCGAAAAGCGGTCAAAAGACAAAAAAGACAAAGAAGAGAAAGCCGAAATACCAAGGTAGAGTCCGAAATCCAAGCTGAAGTCAAATGCAAGCAAAAAGTCCAAAAAACCAAGCAAAACGATCCGAAAAGCAATCCAAGAAGCCAAGAACCTTCCGTTCGCAACGGCGGATGAGAAAGAACTGAGGAGTGACCGTTGCTCAGCGGGAGGAGCATATGCAGTACCAGCATGGGGGAGGGGTTCCCGCCAAACTACTAAGCTCTAGAATTGAACGCTACCGTGCAGGCGCGAAAGCTCCTAGTGTGTGAAGGCGCAGAGACCACGAAGAAGAACCAAGTCTTTTCAATGCCTTTTTAAAGTTTCTTTATCTTTGCATATGCCATTTTTAAATCAGGATTCATGGTTGCAGTGAATTTCCTCCATGGTTGCTAGTAAGCATAAGGGGCTGAGATGGCCACACACACTCACACCCTGTGGTCTTGCGGTACCAAAATGATCTACAATTTCCACTCCCATGTCCTCCACCATCCTTATTGCTCCCACTTCTCCAATCCCTCCAAAGACTTGTAGGGCTTGGGCTGGGATTACAACTGCTTAGTCCTATATAGTGGTAAATATAACCCATTTCTCTAGTGAGGAATCAGTCTCTTTACAAGATACAGAGACTGCAGACCTCCTTTCTCATCAATCATCCACTAAAGATGCGGTTGTAACCTGCCCATTCAGTTTCTGTCAGGGACTTATCTGAAACACAGGAAAGGATTAGATTCAGGAGAAAAAGAAGACTTAGCAGAGAGGGATGTTGCAGTCAGAATGACTATATACCCCTTTCATTAAAAGGAGCAGCATTGTGATGACAAGGCTCTCAGCCTCATACTTCAGCATCTTAACTCACTGACTACTCCAGACATGGAGAAGCTATGATTCCTAAACCAAAAGCTTTGTCATGAGTCTCTCCTTTCTCACCTAATTTCAGTAAATTTGTAATAGAGCACCCCAACTCAAAGCAGATGGGATGCTAATGTAGCATTAGAGCCGTATACACATTTTCCAGAGGCTATGAATTCTACTTTTAAACCTGCCCTCATAGGCTGTCTTTGTTCAGCACTTATGACAAATGCCATAGTGCTCAGAGAAGACGATTCTACCCTTAAGGACTCTAATAACAAAAAGGGCAGACTCATCTCTTAAGTGCTCCCATGAGATCTGTGCTGTAGTGTATCTCTGCTCTTGTATATCTTCCATAGTATCTCTTAGGGCCTTTCTGCTCTACAGTGTTATAATGCTATTATTCCACTTTCAGCATCCTGTGGAATCCTGGAATTTGTAGTTTAGGTCAAACTACAAGGTCAAAGAGCTCTCTGGCTATGGTCAAAAAGCTCTCTGGCTGAGAATTCTAAATGCCCCTCCCTAAACTGTGAGTCCCAGGATTCCATAGGATGTGAATAGGTTGGAGGACCCAGTAAACCAGATTCTCTATAGGACCTCTCTAAATTGAAGTGCTTGGATCTGACTAGTTTTTGTACTATTATTCCTGTTTTTAATAATTGTCATTGTAAGTTTGTATTGTTTGTTCAGCATCTGCATGCATTTAATTTTGTATATCATCTATTTGTATACAATCGCTTTGTATTTGTTAGTATTAGAGTAAAATTGCTTTATATTCAGTTCTATATTTATTAATACACAAGCTTTGCCAAGTTCTCCAGTGTGCCATTTCTGTTCGTTTTCATACACTACACCTGCAAGCATCTCATTAGAACCTCAAATTCTGTTCTTTTGCTCTAGTTTTCATTTCTTTCTCTTTCTCTGTCTTTTTTCAATTTCAGTCTTTTTCTCTTCTTCGTTTTACTCCAGATGACTGGGAAAGCTTCTTTCTACCTCAGCATTCCACCTGGAGGCTGTGCTATCTAAAGCTTATTTTAAGAAGTTTGTCAACTGTGGCTGTAAGATCCCACTGTTGTATGAACACTACCACTATATTTTCTCCTTGGGGGAGATGTGTCTGTGTCACAAAGTAGAAACACTGCCAGAATTTTTTGAAGCAAGCACTGCAAAGCAGAGCTGTTCACCTGAATGCCTGTGCCCGAGCAGAAGCATTCACTGTCTCAGAGGTTAGAAGTAAGGCTTTATGTTGAGCATTGATTCTAATCAGTGGTGTGTCTAGTTCTAACAGCACTTAGGGCAAGGGTGGAAGTTGCGGCCCTAGGTGGTGCTTTTCCCCGCAGCCTGGGCCAAGAACGACCCTGGCAAAGGCGGTGGCCAGGCCTGGGTGGAGGGGCTGGTTCTCCTGCTGCCACTGCCCTGGGCCGAGAATGACCTGGTAAGGGCAGCAGCAACAGCGGCGGGGAACGCTGCTGTTTTTGGTGTTCTTCTGGGCTGGCTGTCCTGGGCAACAGAGCTTGGGAGGGCATGGCTTTTTTTGCATCCCCCCAGCATTAGTGCCCAGGGCTCGTGTCCTGCTTGCCCCACCCAAGCAGGATGCCTCTGATTCCAATTTGCTTGGGGGCTCCCTCTTTGATGTTAGATTACCAATCTGCAGTTAATTCAGTGGACCTAGTCTAGTTGGCACTAACAGTTGGATTCAGGCCTATTTCTCTTTCCCCCCAGTAAAGTATCATTGTAAATGGGGAGTCTTGCACAGAGTAGTGTCCATAACATTGCTGGTGACAAGTCTACCTAAGTGTGTATCTATCTAAATGTGCTCGTTGGCTTTCTGTTGGGATTGCTTATTTGCCTATAGACACAAATGTTTACTTCTCTTTTTCAGGAGTTAATGCTGTCAGAAGTAGAAACTCCCCATCTGCCTCCATATATCATGCCACCACTACCTGTTCTTGGAGAACTTGTACCAGTGAAAGTAACACATGTTGCGTTGCCTAATGAGGTATTCTAAAACAGGTTCAGTAAATATTGCTATTAGATTTGTTTTTAATTGTATCTTTTTCATAAATGCATCTGAGGACGTTTAGCAAGTTTTAAAAAATACTTTCGCTTATTTGCTGTTCTGAAGACAAGTATTTGAAATTTAGTTACGATTAATATTTTGTATTACTGTGCGTATAATAGTTTTGTAAAAAGCATACAGGCCAGAAGTAACCCAAAGGGTTGTGGTCAGGTACCTTCAAGTGCTCTTGGATATGGATGAGTAAGCAGAGGACTGGCTTCACATGAAATTAATCTGATCCATTTGAGTGGTCCAGTCAAAATCAGGGGTAGCCGTGACTGAATACAAAGCATGTTTTCTCTTGAATGGCCCGGTCAATTCTGAATGTCATCACAAGCAACTTAAATTCAGGCCTGAAATGTTTGGCCCCCAGTGCCCTTAAAATTGCTGTTATTTAATTTCTATCAGCTGTTCCACTCAGCAGTTTAGTTGTGCCTACCTGTGGCTTCTGAGTTTGTCTTCAAGTGCAACCCCACATAGAATGCATTACATTAATCTGGTTGGGAAGTTACTAGTACACGCACTACTGAAGCTATGTTGTTTTTGTCAAGGCAGAGTGCTGGTGTGCTGGTATAAACTAGTGGCAAATGTCCACAAGAGTCTACTTGAGCTCCCAGTGAGAGAGATCTAGGAGTATTCTCAAGTGATGCACTGCTCCTTTGTTGGGTATTCAGAACAAGCTGTTTACCCAATCTGTGGACCCGGGAACATATTGTGAGTTCCCAAAGATTGTATCCAGGTCAGAGGGAATTACAGCCTTTACCAACATCTTTCATTAAATCCAAGTCTAATAATAATTTTTGCCAGTTAATCCTTCTTAAAGTGAAAACATCATACTGAGCATTGTCAGAGAAGGTTCACCAGCTGAACACTAATTCCAGTAACTCATCAAGGCACCTTCATTTTGTTTGTAAAGCGTTACTTGATCTGATTCTTCCATTTCTGACTCATTTCTCGGAGGACAGTTTATGCTTTAAATAGTGCTCTGTTTTTGCTTTTTTGTTATCAAAAAGAAACATATGTCAATCAAAAAATTGTTTGTTTGCATTGTTACTGTTTTGTTAAGCATATCAAGGTATGTGTCAGATGTACACGACTGTTTGCTTTTTTGTGAAAGTAAAGTGTGTTCAGAATCTCAGTACAGAAGAAAAAAACAGCATGTTAACAGCATGTATTCTATTTTGCTCAATATGATATTTTTTAAAAGCTGCGTTGAGAATGGCACCTAGTGCCATGGGGCTGGCATGTCCAGAATAGAAGATGTGACTCAAAAGTAGATTTCAGAGCATGAGGAATTGCCTAAAATGTGGGTGTTGCCATACTATCAGGCTTCCAGTATTTGTTCTATTCACATTTACTGTTTTGTTCTTGTGGGATTTTTGTGTTTGTTAATAGCTTTGTGCTGTCTGAGAAATGTGATGTCTGTGGAGTTGTAGAATCAGACTCCCTTCTGCTAGTTAAAAATGGGACTAGACCATTGCAGGTAGAGGAGAGTGCTTTCTCAGCTTCTCTATGAATTAATACATTTCCAAGCATGTAATGTTTAGATGTGAGCTTTTTTCTTCCTTGTCGCAGGTGTACATTTCCCTTAATTGCTCTGGCAGTGCCAACAAACATGATGAAGGGGATGAAGGAATTTGTGAAACTCTAGAAGAAGCCTTGAGAAATTGCAATCAGAATTTAGATTCTGTTCCTTTCCTAACTGATTTTCGAAAAGGTATCTAATTGTTAGAAATTTATAAATACAAAATGAACTGCATTAAGTGTTTTGTAAAACTGAAACTAAGTTCTAAAAGAGCCTTAGATGCAATGTTGCATAGTGATTAGAATATATGGAACTCAGTAGGTGATATGGACTAGTGTCAATTCCCTTTCTCTTACTGGCTTACCTCACAGTAAGAACTAGGCTTACACTTGATCTCATTGAAGAATATAAAAGTAACTATTATTATTCTTGGTGGTCTCTGTGCCTTACACAATGTGGATCTTCATGCATGTGCAGTAGCGTTTCAGAAAGCTTGGCGGGAACCCCTTCCCCACTCAGTACTGAGCTTGCTCAGTCCCGCCAAGCCAACAGTCTTCCCTCAGGGTTTTTTTGTTTTTGTTTTTGTTTTTTTTGTCCCCCCGATTAGTTAGCAGTTTGGAAGGTTTCCTCTGCTGAGTGCTTCTCTTCTTCGGACTTTTGGTCTTTCCTTCCAGGAAAACTGTAAGGACCCCTTCTCCTTCTTATGTCTTCATTTTTCAACTTACGGCCGCAAGGTTTCGCTTTCCGATGCCCTCTCCAAATGCCTGTTCTGCCTCGGAGATGGCCATAACATTCAGGCCTACTCTATTAGCAAGAATTTCACCTCGCAGACCCTGAAAAATAGGGCTTCCCGCTTGAAGTCCTATTGCTGGGAACAGGCTCTTTGCTTGAAGGACCAAGTGACTTCTAACACTGCTCTTTTTACTGCCTTGGTGTCAGCCCATCCATCTTGAGGCCTCTCAGCGTTGCAGTCTTCTCTTCCGGATATGTCGATGTTGACCTCATTTTCAGTATCGACTCCATCGATTCTGTCGCCTATTTCCTCTCTTCTGAGGATTCCCAAGCTTTCGAAGATGCCGGTGGTGCCTCAGTCTTCTAGTTCTGGAGATGCCTCTTCTATTTCACAGCTTTGACCCAAGAGCCTTACACTCTGCCTACTTTGGTGGAATGTAAGCGGGTCTCGTTACGCCACTCTTTTGTGGCTCCCAAGAAGAAGAAGGAAAAACATCGCTCTCCACCCGCTGCCTGACCGCTCTCGGGCCTTGACCAACACTTCCACCAATACAGCCCCAATGTGTCATTTTGGAGGAGGCAGAGGCTCCTACCCTCTTGGCAGTACATGAATCAATCCAGCTCCCGGTACTATCTGTTCCAGTACCAATGGACCCCGCTTCAGACTCGGACTGTCAACCTACTCTGACCGTCTCTCCTCTTACAACCTTGGACCAGCCCAGAGAAGAGTCCTCCCAAAATCCTTTCCTCCGGCAGTGGCCTCTGGCTGTCCCGAGGTGGACTGCCCGTCGGCATCGGATGCTCCTCAGGCTTCTTCCTGAGACCAGCCTTGTTGGAGCGTGGCTTGCTCTCCAGGACACATTGATCAAGGTAGATCTCCTCGCTGCCATGACCACGGACATCTCGGTACTTAGGATGTCCCATCGACCAGAGGGGATTCACCTTTTTCGTCAGCATCCTACATAGCCCACTAGGGTCACAAGCCTCTATGGAGGGAGCAGCTTGGCTCTTCCTAGTCCTGTTTGCTGGCTTATGACCGATACCATCCCGATGTCCACCACGGATCTCCACATTGACCTCTTTGCTCTTGGTCTCCATCATGCTCCCCCTCGTGGTTACACTACAGCCATCCATCTCAGTCCCATCCGTCTTGGTCCCGTTCTTGATCTTGGTCTGCATATTACTGATGCTCTCCATCTCCTCGTTCACGTTGTCGGTCCCGTGATCGCTCTCCTCGATACCGGGCTGTTTCTCCACCACGACGAGTGACCGCTACAGTGTCTTGGCCTCCATTGGATGACCATGCAGCCCCTCCTCCTCTGCCTACCTCATTGGCTGTGCTTCTGATGCAGTCCCTCACCACTCCTGTTTCTGCCATCTTGCCAATTTCATCCACTCCGGCTCTGGTACCGACCTCGGTACCAGTTCCATCATCGGTACCGGATCCATCTTCGTCAAATCCAGCCCAAGAATCCCACCCACTGTCAATGTCAGGCGGCGGCTTAAGCAGACACAGAGGTAGGAGCTGAGTTTATGGCTTTAGTAATAAAGAAATCAAGAGGTTACATCACCAAAACAAACATCTAAGTCCGAGAGGCAGCAAACTCAAACAGCAAGGATTAGCCTGGAACAGAAAACCCATGACACAGGATGCAGATTTCTGGTTGGTAGACGGTTGTTGCCCCGTGCCCAATTCCCACAGCTTCTGTCTTAAATACACAGTCTTTAGCCCAGCTGGGGCTGATCAAGTGTCCATTGGCCCAGTTCACAGCTGGAGCCCCTCAAGACTTCAGGGCCGATTCATCAGACGCTTCTCCCGCAGCCGCTGTGATCTCCGAACCGCCCCCTTCTCCAGCCGCCTCTGGAGGAACATGGGGGGAGGGTCTGCTGCAAACTCCGGGCTAGAGTCAGAAACACCAGCTTCTGTCAAGCCAGAAGCACTGGCCTCTGCCTCCGGAGCACAAACATCTGCCGCAAGTACTGGCCCGGGATCCGTGCCTGGGACAGCTGTGGGGTCGCTGGCAGACTTCTCCCTAGACTCTGAAGGAGTCCCCTCTCCCGAAGGCCCCTCCAAGGGATCCTCCCCTGGCTGGGAGTCCAAGGCTAACTCGGAGTCCCAGTCTGAATCGGCAGTACGCTCAGCCTGGCTCATGACACCCACCTTCATCTTCTCCATCATCTGGTTCCTATGACTGCGACGAGAACTCTTCTGATTCAACTGCTCAGTCTGACATCTCTTCTCCACTTGTGTTTGGGGAACTGATTCCAGACACAGCACCTGAAGACATCAAATAGTTTTCTGATATCCTCATCAGGATGGCCAGTGCACTGGGGCTTGACATTTCTGGCCCTGCACCAATGGTCCAGGACCCGGTCTTTCATTACGTTGATGCACATTCCGCCACAACAGCTCCAATTTTGTTTCTGCCAGCCTTGCAGGAAGTCATTAAGCATCTGTGGTCACAGCTGGCCTCCTTCTAGCCGATTCCTCATCGATTGGAACATCTGTACTAGACCCAAAGTAAGGATGTGGAATTCCTTTTCAATCATCCCACTCCAAATTCCATCATTGTTGAGTTCTCCCAAAGGGGAGTAAGAGAGCTCACACAACTCACTCTGTGAGGGCCATCACCTTGATATTTTTGGCCACCATTTCTACTCAGCTGCTTCTTTGATCACCAGGGTCTCTAACACCCAAGCCTGCTTAGCAGCTTATCAGAGAAGCATCTGGGATAGACTTTTTCCCTTGATTTCCCATCTTCCTGATGACCACCGGACCACTGCGGTTCATTCTACAATGAGTCTGTCGCACTCATTAATCAACAAGTTCAGTCTTCTCAACACGCTGTGGAGGGTGCAGCGTGGGTCATGGCTTTGATCTGCCAGCCTAAGTGAGGATAATCAAAACAGAACAAAAGATTTTCTCTTCAATGATTGGAGCCTCTTTCAAGCTACCACGGGCGATACCATGAACCACCTCATGAAGACTTGTTTTTCAGCAAAGAAAATGGGTCTTCATCCATTGACTCAGGCTAGGAGGCCTCCCTCAGTCCACACTTCATGGAGGCATTCTTCCTATTCTTATTGGTCGCAGTCTCCACGGCGGTCCTCCCAACAGTCTTTGCTGGCCTCTTCATCTCGCTGTTCTTTCAGGTGTCGCCAGCCTTCCTCCAAGAAATCTTTGTCTGCTACAAAATCTCGCTTTTGACTGCCCTTGCAGTCTTCCATCTTCCATCTTTTACAACGAAACTGTAAGAACTCTCCCTCCCTTCTTATGTCATCTTTGTTTAAGTTGTGCATGTCTTGCAGCTGTAAGGTCTCCCTTTTGGACACCCACCCTGAGCGTGTGTTCTGCCTCGGGGAGGGCCATAACGTTAGGGTGTGCTCTATTTGTAAGGAGTTTATCTCACAGATTCTTAAGAATAGAGCTTTTCGGTTGAAATCCTATTGTTGGGAAAGGGGCCTTTGCATTAGGGAGCAGGCTTCTTTGAATACCGCTTTGTCCACCGTGTTGATATCGGCACGTTCCACAGCATCCTCTACTTCAATCCATTCCTTCAGTATTGACAGCCTTGGTACCAGTACCAACAGCAGCCTCGTTGACGTTGCCACTGACGTTGCTGTTGACGTTGCCTCGTTGCATCATTCTTCCGTTTTCTCCAACTAGGAAAAGAAGAAGAGGAGAAAGAAGAAGCACCGCTCTCCTCCTGCTACCCGTCCATCGGCTACTCCGCCTGCCTCTCTCAGTTCCTTACTGACTCCTCCACTAGTGCAGCCTGTGACGTCCACCATCGAGGAGGAGAATACTCCCGCCCTTTCACTGGTACAGGACGCTACTCAGCTCCCAGTACTGTCGGTCTCAGCTACTGTGGCTCTGGTTTCCGACTTTGACTGTCGATCCTAGCCGATGGCTTCCTTGCCTGTGACCTCTGGCCAGTCCAGAGATAGCTGTCTGCAAACTCAAATGACTCCAGCTCTTTCTCCTGGCTGTCCCAAGTTTGACCGTCCGCCTGCTTCAGACGCTCTTCGGGCTGTTTGCTGAGACTTGCCACAGCTTAGTGTGGCTCGCTCTCCTTGACGCAGCGAACAGGGTAGATCCCCATGTTGTCAGCACTACCGACATCGCACCGCTTATGAGCCTTCGCTGGCAAGGGTGGATTTGCCCTTTTCCTCCGTCTCCTATATCAGTAGGCACAGCCATGAACATCTTTGGAGAGAGCAGCCCGGTTCCTAGCATTCTTACTCGCCGGCCTACCGTGATCGGTACCATCCTGATGTTCATCATTGGTCTCCTTACCGCCCTCGATGCTCACTCCATGACATTCTCCTTCAGGATCTCGTTACCGGCCTTCCCCTCGGTATCACTTCTCCAGATCCTGTTCTCGGTCCCAATCGGCCTAATACTGCCGCTCTTGGTCTCACCACCGGTCACAAGACCCATCACCTCATCGTTGGGCCGTTTCACCACCTCATCGGCATTGTCTTCGGTGTCTTTCACAGCTCGACCTTGGTACCGGCGCAAATTCCGGTCTCGCTACCGGCCCCGACTGTTATACCAGCTTCTGCTCCGTCTGCTGCTCTTTCTGTGATGGGACCAGCCCGACATCGTCGTTCTCAATCCCTTCACTCATCGTCTCCTTTTTCTGGTTCCTGTGATTCTACAGATTCCACACTGCAATCTCACACCTCAGTGCCTCTATCGTTTGGAGACCAATCTCTTGATTCCACTCCTGAGGACGTCAAGCAGTTGTCGGACATCTTAGTCCGCATGGCTGCTGCCTTGGGCCTCGACATCTCTGGACCTGCACCTACTGTACAGGACCCGACCTTCCACTCTGTCGATACTCGCCCCACATTGACGGCCCCGTTTCCATTTCTACCCGTCCTGCAGGAGGTTTTAAAGCACCCTTGGGCCCAGCCGGCTTCGCTCCAACCAATCCCTCACCACCTGGAGCATTTCTGCCGCACTCGGAAGAAAGACGTTGATTTCCTCTTCAATCATCCGACTCCAAATTTGGTTGTTGTTGAGTCGTCCCAATCTAAAGAGGGCAAATGGGCTCATACAACCTCGCCTGATTGTGAGGGCCACTGTTTAGATGTTTTCGGCCATGGTTTCTCTTCTCCTTCTTCATTGATTGCCAGGATCTCCAATACTCAAGCTTTCCTAGTGGCCTATCAACACAACATCTGGGATAGATTCTTTTCCCTCCTCTTTCACCTGCCAGACTATCACAGGGCCACTGCTGTTCAATATTTTAAGAAATCTGTGGCCCTTTTGAATCTACAGATTTTGTCTTCTTGACATGCTGTTGAGAGTGTGGCGCGCATGATGATCATTGCAATTGCTTTCCACCATTTTGCTTGGCTTCAGTCTGCCAGTTTAACGAAGGATAGCCAAAAGTGTATTGAGAACCTGCCCTTTCACGGCCAAGGGCTGTTCCATGCCACTACAGATGAGGTGATGGACCAACTCGTGAAAGCTTGTCTGACAGCTAAAAAGATGGACCTTCACCCCTCAGCCCAGGCACGTTCTTCCTGGAGGCGCACTTCCTGCTCTTACAGGTCACACTCTCCTCACTGCTCATATCTGCAATCTTCCTTACCAGCCTCTTCCTGCCGTTCCCTTAGACATCGCCCACCATCTTCCAAGAAATTCTTCTCTACTGTCAAATCTCATTTTTGACTCCCGTTGCAAGTTGCCGCCTCTGCCCCTCTTCCACTTGCCCAGCTGCCTCGCCAGAACCACAGGACTGGCCTGCCACCTCAACATCTGGCACAACATCACTTCGGACTCGTGAGTTTTGACCATAGTTCGTCTTGGTTACTCCATCAAGTTTCGAAGTACTCCTCCTCTCGCCGTCTTTTACTCTTCCCCTGTCAGCCTGGCCCTCTTTGAAGAGGTAGAGACCCTCCTTCTCAAAGGGACCATAGAGTGACTTCTGCCCGCAGCAAAATCCACAGGCTTCTTCTCCCAGTACTTCACAGTGCCCAGCACTCTCCGACCCATTCTGGACCTCAGGGGGGTGAACTCGTTCATTGCCCTCTGGAAGTTCAAGATGATCACCCTGTCCTTGATTCTACGTTTTCTGAGGTGCTGGGACTGGTTCACGTCAATTGATCTACAGGACGCCTACTTCCACATTTTCATTCACCCCCAGCACAGGAGGTACCTCCGCTTTTCGGCGTCTGCTACCAATACAAGTTTCTTCCCTCCAGTCTCTCCACCTCCGCCCCGGGTCTTCACAAAGTGCTTAGTCTCTATGATGTCTTACCTCCGCATGAAGAATGTTCTGGTCTATTCCTGTATGGACAACTGGCTCCTGGTGGCGTCCTGCAAACAAAAGCTGTACGAGGACATCCATATTGCTCTCTCCCTCCTTTCCGATCTGAGACTCAGAGTGAACCCCAAGAAATTCCACCTCAAGCCCTCACGTGCCCTAGATTTCATTGGGGCCACCCTCAACTCCACTCAAGCCAGGGCCTTCTTACCTCTGAAGCATGCACAGACTCGGCGACTGGCTGCGGCCACCATCCTGCGCAATCCATCCATTTCTGCCCACAACATTCAACAGCTCCTAGGCTACATGGCTGGGACAACGGAGGTCACCTACTCCTTCCACCTTCATGCTCGCCCTCCCCAGCACTGGTTTCTCTGATGTTTTGATCCTCTCCTCGACAATCAACTTTGTTTTCTTTGGGTGTGTCGTCTGGTGCGGGACTCCCTTTGTTGGTGGCTGTCCTCAAACCATCTCTTATCGGAGATGCCGTTTCGGGAGTCCCGTCTGAGTCTCACTATCATGACTGACACGCCTGTCCTGGGCTGGGGAGCTCACTGTCATGGTTGTGCAGTTCAAGGCCACGGGGCTAGCCTGGAGTTGTGTCTTTATAGCAATGCGTTGGAATTCCTGGCAGTTTTCAAAGTGCTTCAGGCTTTTCGAAACCTTGTTGCCAGACGAACTGTCCAGATCCTATGAGACAATGGGATAGCTGTCTGTTACATGAATCGGCAAGGAGACACTCACTGTTCCACTCTGCTCCATCTGTCTCTACGCATCAGGAACTGGTGCATTCCACTATGGATACACCCTGTTGCGGTCCACCTCATGTGGCAGGACAATATGACAATAGACACACTGAACAGAGACACAGCATGTCATCGTGAATGGTTCCTGTCCGATGCCGCCTTTCGAAGGATACTGTCCCAATGGGGCACTCCAACCGTCGATCTCTTTGTGACCAATCGCAACAGGAAGTGTCCTCGTTATTGCTCAAGAGCCAGCCTGGGCCCCGTTTCCTTGGAACAAAGAATTCTTTTACATCTTTCCACTTTTTCTTTTTCTGGATAGAGTGGTGGCAAAAATCGCAACAGACAAGGCAGAAGCCATCCTCATAGCTGCCTTCTGGCTGAGACAGCACTGGTTCGGCCCCCTCCTCTCCATGGTGTGTGGCTGCACCATGAGGCTCCGGAACGTGCTGGACCTCCTCTCTCATTTGAGGGGTCGGGTACTGCACCCGGACCTCCCTCTTCTCCACTTGCTTAGAGGATAACGTTCTAGACTCTCCGGCTATCCAAGTTGTTCTCACAGTTGCATGGAAAGAATCAACTCATAGATCCTGCGAGTACAAATGAAAGAAGTTTGTGGCCTTTGCTGTCTCCCACAATGAGTCTGCTTCTCCTGTCTCCCTGTCCACAGTGCTTCACTTCCTTCTGGTGCTACGGGATCAGGGCCTCGCCTTCTCCTCCCTGAAAGTTTATCTCTCCACAATCCTGGCCTATCAGTCACAGGATTCTCCTTCTTCTGCCCTTTTCCGGAACGCTGCAGTGAAGCTATTCCTCAAGGGCCTGCAACACCTGTATCCTCCTGTCATTCCACTGCTTCCTCCATGGTCGCTGTCGCATGTCCTGTCCCAACTCATGCGCCATCCTTTTGAACTGCATCTGATGACGGTCTCACTATGAAGACGGCATTCTTGGTCACAGTCGTTTCAACCAGGCGGGCAGGGGAACTGTGTTGCGTTGTGATGAGCCGTTCCTGGTGTTCCACTGAGGCAAAGTGGTCCTCCATCCTGATTTTTTTTTCTTCCTAAAGTAGTCTCCAATTTCCATATGAATCAACACTTGATTCTACCTACTTTCTATCCAGACTGCATCATCCCTCGAGCACTCTCTTCATTCGCTCGACATGTGCCGAGCGTTTGCCTTTTACCTTCAACGGACCTCCACCTTCTGTCAGACTCCTCACCTTTTTGTGTGCCACGGTGGGCGTCAGAAAGGTCATAAAGTCTCCTCTCAGCGGTTTTTCAAATGGGTTGCCCAAACAATTCATGTTGCCTATGAACTTGCCAAGCAACCTCCTCCGGCTTTGCTTCGGGCTCATTCTACCAGGGCGATGGCCTCCTCAGCAGCCCTCCTCAGGGGGGTTGACCTATAGGACCTTTGCTGTGTGGCTACATGGTCGCAGCCTTTGACCTTCGTCCACCACTACCGTCTTGACTGTAGGGCCTGGTGTGACGCTCACTTGGCCATGCGGTGCTGTCTTCTATCCTCTAGGACCTGACCCACGGTCCAACGATAAGCTACTGGGTCTCCCATTGTGTAAAACATAGACCATGAAGAAGAACAGGTTACTTACCTGTAACTGTGGTTCCTCGAGTGGTCATCTGTGCTCTCACACACAACCACCCAGCCTCCCCTCTTTCAGGTTTTGCTTTGGCGGACTTTGAAACTGAAGAGAGACTGTTAGCCTGGTGGGACTGAGCATGCGCAGTACCAGATGGGGGAGGGGTTCCTGCCAAGCTGCTTAGCTCTGGAACTTTCTGAAAGGCTATTGCGCATGCACGAAAGATTCCCATTGTGTGAGGGCACAGATGACCACTCAAAGAAATAGTTACAGGTAAGCAACCTGTTCTTCAGGTGGTCATCGGTGCCCTCACACACACCTGCCCAGCCTCCCCTCTTTCAGGTCCCTTCCTCAGCAGACTTTGAAACTGAGAGAAGACCGTTGGCTTGGCGGGACTGAGCATGCTCAGTACTGAGTGGAGAAGGGGTTCCCGCTAAGCTGCTCAACTATGGAACTTTCCGAAACGCTACTGCACATGCGAAAAGAATCCTATTGTGTGAGGACACAGATGATCTCTCGAAGAAACAGAGTTACAGATAAGCAACGTTTTCATGATTGATCTTGGAATGATGTCTCAGTTGGATCGAGAATTAATAGAATAAAATGGAGTTTCCTGAAAATTACTCATTTGTACATGTTACTATTAAAATGTCAAAGAATCGTCAGTCTCGTGGAAGCATAAACTTCAGATAATGAAGTGATTCAAGCATCTTTATATGGTAAAAACTTTGTCAAGCTTCTGCTCTAGTAACATTTAATGAATTTTTGGTTTTCTCAAACTGTATAAATTATTTTGGGAAGGAGGGAATGGTGTTATCTCTAGGACTTACACACTCACATTAAATGGATTTCAGGGTAGAACATAACAGCTGTGCCAGCATTATACCTCCTGCTGCTGCTGCTGCTTTTTCATTATCTTCTCCTTTTCACTCTTTTTCTTCTTCTTGTTTTGTTTCAATTTTTTAAAAAATTATTCATTTTTTCTAGTCTGATGCTGGATCTTGAGAAAAGGAAAAGAAAGGAGAGAAACTAGGAAAAGGAGAGGATGCTAGTTTGTGTTGCTAAGAACCAGTCAGGTAATTGCACTAAACAAGACAGGGGCCAAATCAGTGCTGTAAAATACTCAATCCCGCTTAAATTGCTATAGAGATTGAATATCGAATTACCTGGTGTTCTTGTTTTGTAGACATGCCTTGCCTTGCCCAGTACAGAGATGAATTATGGTATCGGGCAAAACTGCTCTCAATTAGTGAGTTCAGACCTCTTATGGTTCTCGTCGAATTTGTTGACTATGGATCAACTGAAACATTGCCCACAAGCAGGTAAGCCTGTACTTTGTAGTCATACTTTTCCAGCAGTGGAGAAGGGTAGTCCTGCTTGCTGCTCCAGAAGACAGGGTCCAACTAATACGTGTTTGAAGTACCATATTGTATGAGGGAAGTAATTCCTGCTACATTCCACATAGCTGCATACTGCACTAATTCAGAGTTTCTTAATCAATAGGAGACTGCATCGACAGCCACCTGGGTTCTAAAGGGTACAGCTCCAGATTACACAATAGTTTGGACTCTGCCTCATAATCATTTTGTTTCATCTTTCATGATAGGGAAGCTGCAGAAGTAGCTCTAAATATTATAGGGGATAGGCCACTTTCTTCAAATCTGGATCTCTGGAACCACTCTGTTCAGGATCCTACTCAATACTCTTCTTTGTATGCGGAAGGAACAAGTTTTTGGATGGAGCAGAAGATCACTCCGCAATCCTTGTGCCGCTTCCAGAGGCAGGACCAACAAGACCTTTGATCTCAAGAGGATGAATTAGTTTTATCCAAAATCCATTTTGGGGGGAATTTAGATGGGAGGCTATTTATCTTACTCTGATTTAACAGAAGCATTTCTCCACATTCCAGTTTACCTAGCCCACAGAAGGTAGCTTCTTAGGCTGGCCAGAGACATTAAAAACAATAAAAAGGGCTTTTTTAAATATGTCCACAGCAAAAGAAAAAAAGGAGACCATAGGGTCGCTGCGCAGAGAAGATGGCGAATTACTCACAGGGGGAAGAGAAAAGGCAGAGCTACTTAACACCTCCTTTGCCTCAGTTTTTTCCCAGAAGGATACAAGCACTCAACCTGGTGGTTGGGGAGCAGGGGAAGAAGCAGGAGAAATGAGACACATAATAGGTAGAGAGATGGTACAGGAATACCTGACCACACTGGATGAATTCAAGTCTCCAGGGCCAGATGAATTGCATCCTAGGATATTAAAAGAGCTGGCAGAGGTCATTTCGGAACCGCTTGCTATAATTTTTGAGAAATCTTAGAGGACAGGAGAAGTTCCAGCAGACTGGAAGAGAGCAAATGTTATCCCCATCTTCAAGAAGGGAAAAAAAGAGGACCCAAATAATTATCGCCCAGTCAGCCTGACATCAGTACCCAGAAAGATCCTGGAGCAGATCATTAAGCAGTCAGTTTCTAATCATTTAGAAAGCAATGCAGTAATCACGAGAAGTCAACATGGATTTCTCAAAAATAAGTCATGCCAGACTAATCTTATCTCTTTTTATGGTAGAGTCACTAGCTTGATAGATGAAGGGAATGCTGTGGATGTAGCATATCTCGATTTCAGTAAGGCCTTCGACAAAGTTCCCCATGACATTCTTGCAATGAAGCTAGTAAAATGTGGGCTGGACAGGGCTACTGTTAGTTGGATTTGTAATTGGTTGACCGTCCGAACCCAAAGGGTGATCACGAATGGCTGCTTTTCATCCTGGAGAGAAGTGACTAGTGGGGTGCCACAGGGTTCTGTCCTGGGCCCAGTGCTGTTCAATATTTTTATCAATGACTTGGATGAAGGAATAGAGGGCATGCTCATCGAATTTGCAGATGATACCAAATTGGGAGGGGTTGCTAATACGCCAGAGGATAGGATCAAAATTCAAAATGACCTGGATAGATTGGAGAGCAGGGCCAAGGTGAACAAAATGAAATTCAACAGAGAGAAGTGTAAGGTCCTACACTTAGGTAGAAAAAATTGAATACAGAAATATAGGATGGGGGACACGTGGCTGGATAGCAGCACGTGTGAAAGGGATCTAGGAGTCTTCATAGACCACAAGCTGAACATGAGTCAGCAGTGTGATGCGGCAGCCAAGAAAGCCAATGCAATTCTTGGCTGCATCAATAGGAGTATGGTGTCTAGATCGAGAGAGGTACTGGTACCACTCTACTCTGCTTTGGTTAGACCCCATCTTGAATACTGTGTCCAGTTCTGGGCACCCCAATTCAAGAAGGATATTGACAAACTGGAGCAAGTCCAGAGGAGGGCGACCAAAATGGTGAGAGGCCTGGAAGTCATGCCCTATGAGGATAGACTTAGAGAGCTGGGTATGTTTAGTCTGCAGAAGAGGAGGTTAAGAGGGGACATGATAGCTATGTTTAAATATTTGAAGGGATGCCACGTAGAGGAGGGAGAGGGCTTGTTTTCTGCTGCTCCAGAGACCAGGACAAGGAGCAATGGATTCAAGCTGCAGGAAAGGAGATTCCACCTGAACCTCAGGAAGAACTTCCTGACAGTCAGGGCTGTCCGGCAGTGGAATCTGCTGCCTCGGAGTGTAGTGGAGTCTCCTTCCTTGGAGGTTTTTAAGCAGAGGCTTGATGGCCATCTGTCGGGAGTGTTTTGAGGGTGTTCCTGTATGGCAGGGGGTTGGACTGGATGACCCCTGTGGTCTCTTCCAACTCTACATTTCTGTGATTCTGTGATTCTTTTCAGGTACCAGGGAACCTATTCCCCATTTTCAGGCTCTCCTATTTAGTTTGTCTCTCTGTAAGAGTGTTCACCAAGATACTAATAATTGTGATGGTGCATCTCAGGACCAAGATGATAGATGTTTATCCTTACGTAGATGACCTTCCAATCTGTTTTCTATCTCTTCAGCAGGCTCTTTCGAAGTGCAGCAAGCTATACTTGCTATAATCTCTTTAGGCTTCATAGTTAAAAGGACAAGAGTCAGCACCACCAGTCCAGATCATTTACCATCTGGATTTTGTCATCAACAATGGACAAATGATTGTGTCTCTTCCTCTTGGCGACATGATAAGGATTGAGGACCTTGTCAGTTCAGTACTTCTCATCCACAAACAGATGCCATGAGTTTTCATACTACAGAGGTTGTTGGTAGCTTGAATAGATATAGTATCTTGGGAGAAGATTCATCTCAGATAATTTCAGTGGCTCATTCTGCCCTACCAGCAGGAAATAGCAGTTCAACATTGTCTCCCAGTGCCATCATGAGTAAGGGAATTTTTTTAGTGGTAGCTGTCCCTAGCTCTGCTGAGGAGTGCTGTGTTAAGGAACAAGCAGTGGTGGAAGTTGAAGAGATTAGGGGGCCCACTGAGGTTTGAACCTGGCTCTGGGTTTGTGGTCTCCAATCAAGTGATCCCACAGCATAAGCTGGCTAGATCCTGTCAATGAAAAATGTGCTGATCAAAAGTCACATTCTGTGTCAGAGAGGAAGGAGATCATACTCTTGATGACGAAGGCACCTCTTCTCTTCTCTTCTGTTTAGTGGAACTCCATCTGAATTCAGTCATATCACAGTGTCTCTGGGTGAGTTCAATTCTGAGGCCAGCTGGCTCAGCCAGGAGGATCTAGATTGGAGGAATGACTCTTGAATTCACAAGTCTTTTGCACTATGATCAGAACAGGGCATCATACAGTAGATCTTTTTGCTTCTGTTATCATTCAGTTCCAAAGTTAATTTGAAGGTTTCAGACACAAGGGACTTAGAAGATGGATCCTCCGACCTTGTCTCTGCCCGGAGCCCATTGTTATGGCTTTCTTCCACTTCCCTCCCTATTTCTTTGAAAAGGGAGAGTGGAGAGGGCAGAGGTCATTCTGTTTGCCCCCAAGTGGCGAAGGAGAATTTGCTTTTTAGATCTGCTTGCTTTCTCAATTCAACAACCATGGCCACATCTTCTCAAGTTGTATCTGCTTTTTCAGTAGGAATATTCATCATCCTCAGCCAGATTAGTTACATTTCCACGTGTGAAAATTAAGTAGGAAGAACTGCTGAGAAGTGGATATGGTGAAAAGGTTGTGGATAACGTCTTAACAGCCCGAAGAGAGACTCTACAAAAAGTACTGAGTAGGTGACATGAAAGGCTTTTCACAGATGCTATTGCAGGAAGCCTCTACATCCACAGTCTGACAGGACGCTTTTGGCCTTTATCCACTGTGGGCTAGATTGTCTCAAGCTCTATGGAGTAAAAAAAAAAAAAAAAATTGGAGTCCTGAATTTGGTGCTCAGAAGAACTGGTGAAATATTGTTGTTTTGGCACAGATATGATTAAGGATTTCTGAAAGGTGCTACAGTTCTTAAACCTCTGATAATACAGTTTTCTTACTTAAGATTTACATAGGGTTAGAGTTGGGAACATGGTCTCTCACAGAGAATTTGAATCCACTAAGACACAGTCACACGGCGTTTGGATTCCGTTTACATCCATGCTGGACATAATTTTTCCACTGTGTGCTCAAGGTGATACTATCATCATTTTTAAGGAATTAAAATAATGGCTCATGTTGATTGTCAGATGTGTGGTTAAAATCTGTCTAGGACTGATTTTTTTATTAAATTAATTTATATCCCACGTTTCTCCCACCATATGCTTCAAAGTGTCCACATCAACTGTTTTCAAGATGGCTGCAGACTTGCATAGCTCTTTGCTATGAGAGATTTGTTGCCGAGTTTCTGTTTGGTATTCTGGCTCAGTCCACTAGATGTATGGCAGCTGTGATGGCATTTCATAACTCTACTCCACTAGCTGACGTTTGTAAGGCTGCATCATGGGCCTCAAGCTCCATTTTTGCTAGGTGTTTACAAAAATGACAAGTATGGCTCAGATGAGGCCTCATTTGGACATAGTGTTCTGTGGAGGGTAGTGGCACCTCTAGTCATCTACAGCAAGGTAGACCCACTTGTAATTGTTTGCTTGCTACAACTTTTTCCTGACTACACTTCTCCACTGTTGGAAAATGCAAACTTGGACTTGTGTAAAATTTATTTTTCAACTGTGGAATAGAAAGCAGTCTGCCCTACCGCTATATTCCATTACATTGTAGTGGGGAGTAAGTTGGGACAGATTGGGTTTTTTTCTTGAATATGTTAGAGGATATTTTCTGTTACTGTTAGTACTTAAAAGTTGTTACAGAGCTCATTTAGTCTGAAACTGGCAGGAGGGGCTACACCCCTTACAGGATAAGACAATGAAGCACCTGATTGGTTGGCCCTGCCTTCTGGAGCAGTAAGGACAGACAGTCCACTCCAGAGTACCTTCCACTCCACTGCTGAAAAAGGAAACTCACAGGATGTCCAAGTTTCCATTTTTGAAAACTTGTTCTTTAAAACAAAATTATAATTTGAAAAGCTGGCCTGTATCACATATAAATATTAGCAGTGTTTTCTAGTGTTTTAGGTGGAACCAAAAGTAAGTTATTCTTTAACTGTCACCTTGACTAATGTTACTTCCTAATTTGAATTTTGTTTCAGATTACGTCAGATACCTCCTCAGTTGATGAAATATCCTGTGAAAGCATTTAAAGTCCTGCTGGCTGGATTTAAGCCTGCTTTATTGAGTCCAGATGCAGAAAGAATTCCTTATTGTCCTGACTGGAGCATAGAGGCATTGTGGGCTGCAGTGGATTGCTTTCAAGGGAAAAATTTCTATTCCTCCTCAGTAGTAAGTCTTTTCTTTATCTGTGTTCTCATTTATTCCTATCCTTTTAAACCTTTAGCTTTGCCAGAGGTGCCACTGGAACTGGGATTTACCATAGAGTTAAGTCAGAACTCATATTTTTTCTTGCAGGGATGGATATACATTACACATTTTTCTTCTCACTTTCTGGTGTAGGTTCAAAGTGAAGAATCTCCACCTACTGGGGTGAGGAAAAGACTGTTCTTCTTCGTGGTCTCTGTGCCTTCATACACTAGGAGCTTTAGCGCCTGCGCGGTAGCGTTCGGAAACTTCTAGAGCTTGTTCGCTTGGCGGGAACCCCTCCCCCACGCCGGTACTGCGCATGCTCCTCCCGCCGAGCAACGGTCTCTCCTCAGTTCTTTCTCGTCCGCCGCCGCGTACAGAAGGTTCTTTAGTTTGTTCCTCTCACGTCGTGCTTGGCTTGCTGTTTTTTTACGGTTTAACGGACTTTCGGACTGTCTTTGACCTCTCTTTCGGACTCCCCCTTCGGTTTTTCGTCTTTTTGGATTTCGGAGTTTGGCGTTTCTTCGTCTTATGTCCGCGCTCTTTAAGAAGTGCGTGTCCTGCGGCCGCAAGGTTGCCCTCAACGACGGCCATAAGGAGTGTCTCTTCTGTTTGGGCGAGTCCCACAACATCCGGACTTGCCCAATTTGCAGGGATTTTACTCCCCAAACTCTTCGCAACCGCTCCGCGAGACTCAAATCTTATTGTTGGGAACAGTCTCTGCGGGCGATAGACGAGACCTCCACTTCCAAGATGGCCGACAAGAAGACGACCACGCCATCAACGGTATCGGCGGCTGCCGTTCCGTCCACCTCGTCGGTATCGGGCTCGGTACCGGCGAAAACGCCGATCTCGGCGTTACCGAGGATCCCGAAGCTGTCGGCGGCTGCCAAGTCAGCGAAAGGATCCTCGACGGCGAGGAAGGCTGAGGCTCCCCTTACGGAGACGCCTGCAAAAAAGCGCCCTGCTCCGGACGGAGGCAAGGGCAAGGAGAAGGAGAAGAAGAAGAAGAAGAAGGAAAAGAAGCGCTCCCCGGCTGGGGACGCTCAACCTCCTACTCCTCCTCCTACTCAGCAGCCTTCCAAAGGGCGAGGCGAGTCCGTCGACCTCTCGGAGGATGAGATCGAGGACGTTCCCCAACAGCGCCCGGACTCGCCTGTGGCAGACCCTCCAACCCTGGTGGAGGAGCGCCACCGCCCTCTTAGCCGTCGCAGGTCGGCCGACCTGCAGCAGAGAGAGCCCTCTGCTTCTCCGGAGCGGCGTTCGACCTCCTTCAGGTCCCGGTCCCGCTCTTCCGAGCGTCCGGTGGCCTCGCCGCCTCCGAGGGAGACAAGAGAGGAACAACCTCGCTCGTCTGCCTCCAGATACACCTCGGCGTCCTACGTGGCCAGGTACGCGAGGGAATCTGAATGGAGAGAGCGCCCGGCCTCCTATCGGTCGCATTCGCCATCGTACCGGGATCGGTACCATCGTGGCCCGAGTCGCTGGGAGACCTTCCGGAGGTCCCGGTCACCTCGTCGACAGCGCGAATCGCGCTCGCCTAGAGGGGACGAGGCTCGGTACCGCCGACGCCGAAGCCGATCTCCGTCGGACCGCCGCTCCTTCAGCCGCTCTCCCTCCCCTCGATATCATAGGGCGAGGGAGCCTTCACCACGGTATCGGGCGATATCGCCACCTCCTAGGGTCACGGCAACGGCGACGCGCCCTACGGAGTCGGTGGTGACTGAGCGGGCTACGACGACGTCAGCCTGCCAGACTACCCCAGTCACCACCAAGAGGGTGAAGTCAGTGGTCAGCCATCCCAAGCGGGACGCTGCTGCTACCACCGCCCCGGCTGCGGAGAAGCCTAGGAAGGCAACACCTGCGGCGACTACGAAGGAGCCGGAGAGCGAGCGGCGAGAGGACTCACCGAGCTCGGAGTCGTACGACTCGAGTGCGGAGTCTGAGGTGTCTGAGGCGGCCTCCCAGGAGTCTCCTCCGTTGGGATTCGGGGACCCGATCCCAGATTCTGCTCCAGAGGACGTCCACCAGTTCTCTGCGATGCTGCTCCGCATGGCCACTACCCTCGGCCTTAAGATCGCCGATGCGGAGCCGGAGGATGACGATCCAGCCTTCTCCGTTTTCGAGGAGAAGCGACCTTCCACGGCCCCGCTGCCTCTCCTGCCCCGGGTATCCAGACTGGTGAAGGCCGCCTGGGATAGACCGGCCTCGGCTCAGCCGATACCGCAGCAGTTAGAACACCTCTACAGGGTGCAGAAGGATAACGCCGGTTATCTATTTAATCACCCTGCACCGAACTCTGTGGTCGTCGAGTCCGCGCAGACGAAGGGCTCCGGCAGGCAACACACCACCCCGCCGGACAAAGAGGGCAGGAAGTTGGACGCCTACGCAAGGAGGTTCTATTCAGCTGCCTCCTTGCAGATCAGGCTGTCCAACACTCAGGCTTGCCTCGCGGCATACCTGAAGAAAGTGCTCGATCGCCTGCAACCGGCGATGGAAGCGGTACCGGAGGACATCCGCCAAGCCTCCTCTGTGATCTTCAATGAGGCTATCTCCATCGCTCGGCACCAGATGGCCTCCTCCCGGCACGCAGTGGAGATCGCCTCCCGGGTCATGGCGGGATCCGTCGGCCTCCGCCGCCATGCTTGGCTGCGACCGGCCGACATCCAGGAGGACACCAGAAGGAGGATTGAAGATCTCCCCTTCGACGGTGAAGGCCTATTCAATTCGTCCACAGACGAAGCTTTGGACAATCTCGTCAAGGCGAGACTGACCGCAAAAAAGATCGGGCTGCAGCCGGCCACGCAGGCCCGCAGGGCCTCCACCTTCCGCCCATCCTGGCGACGATCTTCCACCTCGTCGTTCCAGCGTTCGGCCCAGTCTGGACAGTCGAGACCGTCCTCCGGCTCATCGGCCAGACGCACGATTAGGCGGCGCCCGCCTTCGTCGAAGAAGTCCTCCTCCGAGACAAAGTCTCGGTTTTGACGTGCCTGGCAGGACCCACCAATACCCACTCTTCAGCCTACCATCAGCGCTCGGAGACCGACCGACTCTCGCTCGACACCTAGCGGAGTGGCAGTATGTCACTACGGACTCTTGGGTGCTTTCCATCGTCCGTCTTGGCTACGCCATCGAGTTTCTCGATATTCCTCCTCGCGGCGTTTACTACTCCACGCCGTCGAGTCCGGCCCTCCTGGAAGAGATCCAATCCCTCCTCCAGAAAGGGGCGATCGAGCAGCTCCCGCAAGAAGCCAAGACCACCGGCTTCTTCTCCAGGTACTTCACGGTACCGAAAGCCGACGGTACCCTCCGGCCGATCCTAGACCTCAGAGGGGTGAACTACTACATCCGCCCCAAAAGGTTCAAGATGGTCACGATACCGTCGATCCTACCCTTCCTACATCGAGGGGACTGGTTCGCCTCCATCGATCTCCGAGACGCATACTTCCATATCGCCATTCGCCCGCAGCACAGACGGTACCTCCGCTTCGCAGTCGACGACACCTGTTACCAGTACAAGGTGCTGCCGTTCGGACTCTCGACTGCCCCAAGGGTCTTCACCAAGTGCATGGCCCCGGTGGTATCCTACCTGCGGACGAAGGGCGCTTCCGTCTTCCCCTACCTCGACGATTGGCTGTTGGTGGCGTCCTGCAAACAGAGACTTTACCACGACGTCCACATGACGTTGTCACTCCTGACCCGCCTTGGTCTACGAGTGAATCCGAAGAAGTCCCACCTCGAGCCGGCGAGGATCTTGGACTTCATCGGGGCGACGCTCGACTCGACCTCCGCCAGGGCGTACCTTCCAGAGTCTCGAGCACGAACCTTGATCCGGGCCGCCGCTCACGCTCGTACGGCCCCGACGTTATCTGCGAGAAGCGTCCAGCAGCTCTTGGGCTACATGGCTGCGACGACCGCTGTGACATATCTCGCCAGGCTGAGAGCAAGACCTCTTCAACACTGGTTCGTCCGCATATTCGACCCCCTGCGAGACGAACAGACACTCCGACTGCAGCTGCCGGGAGACGTCCGCTCATCCCTCCGATGGTGGCAGTCGCGATGCAATCTCATGTCAGGGATGCCTTTCCAACAGCCGACACCGAAGGTGACGGTAACGACCGACGCCTCCCTGTATGGATGGGGTGCCCACTGCGGCGATCTCAGAGTCCGCGACAGATGGACCGACGACGAGACCGCTCTCCGTATCAACGCGCTGGAGCTGCTCGCCGTCTGGAAAGCCCTACGGGCGTTCCGCCATGCCGTGGCGGGGCGCACGGTCCTGATTCTGACGGACAACACCACCGCCGTCTGCTACATCAACAGACAAGGTGGGACTCATTCCACGACCCTGCTCGACATCGCGCTCGACTTGTGGGAATGGTGCATTCGCCTGCACACGCATCCCGTGGCGGTTCACCTGGCCGGGCAGGAGAACACCACGGCAGACGCCCTCAGCAGGGACACCTCATCCCATCACGAATGGTCTCTCTCCGGAGAGGCGTTCAGACTGATTCGGGACCGCTGGGGCGAACCATCGATCGACCTCTTCGCGACCAGGGAAAACGCGAAGTGTCGCCGATTCTGTTCCAGAGCGGGCCACGATCGTGCCTCCATCGGGGACGCTTTCCAGTTTCCGTGGACCGGGGAACTCCTCTACGCGTTCCCGCCGTTCCTGCTGCTCGGCCGGACGATATCGAAGATCCTCGCCGACCGAGCCAACGCGATCCTGGTAGCCCCGTACTGGCCGAGGCAACATTGGTTCGCACCCCTGCTACAAGCCGCGCGAGACGACCTGCTCCGGTTGCCACCGACACCGGACCTGCTCTCCCACTCCGGCGGCCGAGTCCTCCATCCGGACCTGCCACGCCTGGCCCTCCATGCCTGGAGGATATCGCACTAGACGATCCCGTGCTCGGTACCGTCCTCGTCGCGGCCAGGAAGGAATCCACCCGTCGCAACTATCAATACAAGTGGCGACGCTTCCTGACCTTCGCTAACGAGAGGAGTGAGCCGGTATCGCCCGCGGGGCTCTCGACCGTCCTGCACTTCCTCCTGCACCTCCGGCAACAGGGCCTGGCGTTTCCATCCCTGAAGGTGTATCTCTCCGCGATCGTGGCATACCAACCGCCACGATCTGCTGCCTCGGCCTTCTTCAGGAACGATACCGTTAAGCGGTTCCTGAAAGGACTTCATCATCTCTACCCGCCGGTATCGCCGCCGCTACCGCCGTGGTCCCTCTCGCTGGTGCTCTCGCAGCTGACGAAGCCGCCCTTCGAGCCAATGGCGACCTCGGATGACAGGCTCCTGACAATGAAAACTGCCTTCCTGGTAGCGGTGACCTCAGCGAGGCGAGCGGGTGAGATCACAGCTCTTCGTTCCGATGAGCCCTTCACGGTCTTCCACAGGGACAGGGTGGTCCTGAGACCTGACATCTCGTTCCTGCCAAAGGTGGTGTCCAGTTTCCATCTCAACCAGGACATCATCCTGCCTGCCTTCTTCCCGAACCCGACGACACCGTTGGAGCGGTCCCTCCACTCCCTGGACGTGCGTCGGGCATTGGCTTTCTACAAGGACAGGACTGCTTCCTTCCGACAGACGCCGCATCTCTTTGTTTGCTATGGGCGACGTCGGAAGGGCCTAAAAGTGTCCACCCAGCGCTTCTCCAAGTGGGTGGTGAGGACTATTGAACTGGCGTATGAGCTCGCGAGGAAGCCTCCGCCAGTCCTGCTTCAAGCCCACTCCACCAGAGCTGTGGCTACTTCTGCGGCCCTCCTGCGAGGAGTTGACCTGCATGAACTCTGCCGTGTGGCGACCTGGTCCCAACCATCGACCTTCGTGCGCCACTACAGGCTCGACTGCCGGTCGCGCAGAGATGCCCGGTTTGGACGTGAGGTGTTGGCTTCCGTGCTGTAGGACCTGACCCGCCGTCCGACCGGTAAGCTACACAGTCTCCTAGTGTATGAAGGCACAGAGACCACGAAGAAGAAGAACAGGTTGCTTACCTGTAACTGTGGTTCTTCGAGTGGTCATCTGTGCCATCATACACACCCGCCCTTCCTCCCCTCTTTCTCAGGTCCCTGTAGGTTCTACGGCGGACGACAGAACTGAGGAGAGACCGTTGCTCAGCGGGAGGAGCATGCGCAGTACCGGCGTGGGGGAGGGGTTCCCGCCAAGCGAACAAGCTCTAGAAGTTTCCGAACGCTACCGCGCAGGCGCTAAAGCTCCTAGTGTATGATGGCACAGATGACCACTCGAAGAACCACAGTTACAGGTAAGCAACCTGTTCTTTTTCTGACACTGTTATTATGATAGTTATCACAACAGGGACTGTTACAGATGTGAGAGCTTTTAAACCATCCCAGTTGCTTTTACCCCACAGTAAGCTCACTAAGGATCGCTGTGAGATGTGAGGAGTTCATCCTTCTTCCCCTACTCTCTGGCCAGCAAGCCCATTACTAGATTTTAACATAGGGAGGAAAGAATATGTGTGCATGTACATACGCATAGAACCCAGGGCTGAATAGGACTATATGCAGCCCTTGGGGTTGAAAGAGTTTTTGATTGGGAGTTTGGAATAAGCATGCTTGGTTTTAGAAGTGTGTGCTCTTGTATTCTTTTGGTCCACTTGTATTCCCTTGCTAAAGCACAAGAATTGTGGCTGGACACTTCCATCTTATACTTTAACAATTTACAAATGATCAAGGCACTGGTCACTGTGCCAATGAGTCAAAATCAGTTAAACCAAAAGGAGCCTAAACTACTGTCATGTTTTATTGGCATCCAATTTCTTCTTCGTGGTCTCTGTGCCTCACACACTAGGAGCTTTCGCATGTGCGCGGTAGCGTTCGGAAGATTCTAGAGCTTAGTAGCTTGGCGGGAACCCCTCCCCCATGCCGGTACTGCGCATGCTCCTCCCGCCGAGCAACGGTCACTCCTCAGTTCTTTCTCGTCCGCCGTCACGTACAGAAGATTCTCTTAGTGGCTTGTGCTTCATTGTATTTTCTTGGCGTTTTTTGGCTTGACTTCGGTTTTCGGACTTCTTGAATACGGCTTTGGATTACAGATTTGGATTGGTATTGAAACCTCCTTCCCTTTTCCTTCTCTTCGGACTTCTCTTCAGACTTCTTCTCTCACCTCAGTATTTTCTTCTTCTCACCGGACTATCGGCCTATGCCTGCGCCTTTCAAAAAGTACGTCTCTTGTGGACGGAAAGTCACTCTCTCGGACAAGCATCGCGAGTGCCTTTTCTGTTTGGGCGAAACCCACAACACCCGGGCTTATCCTATCTGCAGAGAGTTCACGACTCAGACTCTCTGCAACCGCTTGTTGAGGTTGAAATCCCATTGCTGGGAACAGTCTTTGCGAGCGAGGGATCAGCCCGAGGCCTGCGCCGAGGTGTCCGAGAAATCATCATCCGGACGACGAGCGACTTCACCATCGATGGCGTCGGCGGCTGCTACACCATCCACCTCATCGATACCGGGCTCAGTACCGACATCGACACCGTCCATCTCCTCACTCCCGAGGATCCCAAAGTTGTCAGTGGCTGCCAAGACAACTAAAGAGACACCTGGGACTTGCAAGCCTCCTTGACAACCAGACCTCCAACTCCGGCCCAGAAGAAATGTCCTGCTGTTCAGGACATAGGAAAGGACAAAGAGAAGACGAAGAAGAAAAAGGAGAAGAGGCACTCCCCACCAAAGGAGGTCCGCCTTCCCACACCTCCACCAACCCAACTCCCTGGGGATCCAGGGGACCTGTCGGACCTGGAAGAGGTCCTTGAAGTGTCGGACGAGGAGCAGTCCGTGGAGGTCCTGCCTTCCTTGGAACTGCCCGTCTTAACGGCTGCGGTGTCCCTGCCGAGTCACCGCAAATCGGTGGACCGCCAGGAGGAAGTGATGGCAGAACACCGGCCCTCGCCCAGGCCTGGGGCAGCCTCAGGCAGGAGCGTGTCCCGCTCTCTGGAGCAGAGAGCCAGGCCACCATCACCATGGCAATGGGAGGTGTACTATGAAAGACCACATTCCCGTCCTTCGACTGAGTCACTCTACACTTCTGCCTCTTATCTCGGCAGATACGGTCAAGAGGCTCATTGGCGTGAGTATCTGGCGTCGTACCAGTCCTACTCCCCATCTAATAGGGATCGGTACCACCCAGATACGAGGAACTGGATCCTGTATCAACAGTCCCGTTCTCCTCCCAAGGAGGTCTATTACTCCTGGCATCGGCGTTCGCAGAGCTGATCACCCTCTCCTCGCCGCCAGAGATCGAGAGAGCCTTCACCCCACTACAGGGCTGTGTCACCTCCACCAAGGGTCACCTCCACGGCTACCCGCCCGATGTCACAAGCCACTTCGACGCAGGCGGTGGTGCCAGTCACGACAGTCACCCAAGCGACTAAACGGGTGCGCTCTTCGGTGGTGCCGGCTGCCTCTTCGGTGGCACTTCGTGCTGCAGCTCCGACTGCCACGTCATCGGCGGGTACAGGTAGCGACGGAGACCCCAGCGGTGACCCAAGATAGACCTGCAAGCAGGGAGAGGTCTGCAGACAGCTCTCGGTCCCCATCCTCCCAGTCCTATGACTTGGAATTGGAGGACTCAACGCTGGCTTCCCACAAGTCACCTCCCTTGGCTTTTGGGGACCTGGTTCCAGAGTCGGCGCCTGAGGACATCCAACAGTTCCCGGCGATTCTGCTCCAGATGGCCGCAGCGCTCGGTCTCAAGGTGTCAGAACCGGATCCATAGGAGGAGGACCCAGTCTTCCAATATGTAGAGGCTCTCCAGCCGACCACCGCTCCGCTGCCCTTCCTGCCGAAGCTCATGCAGGCCCTAAAACATGCATGGGACAAGCCAGCTTCTGCCCAGCCTATACTACACGGGCTGGAGCACCTCTGTAAGACCCAGAAGGAGAAAGCGGAGTTCCTTTTTAGTCATCCGGTCTCGAACTCCATCGTCATAGAGTCTGCCCAGACCAAGGGTGGTAGTAGGGCACATACCACCCCGCCGGACCGTGAAGGACGTAAGTTGGACACCTTCGGCAGGAGGTTTTACACTGCCTCCCTGCTTATCACCAGGGTGTCCAATACACAGGCGTGCCTGGCGGCCTACCTCCGCAACCTGCTGGACCGCTTCGCACCCCTTCTGGCTGGCCTCGTGGAGGAGAATCGCCCAGCTGCGGTACAGCTGTTCAACGAGGCCGTGGCCATTGCAAACCAGCAGATCATGTCCTTGAAGCACACCATGGAGGTTGCTTTGAGGGTTATGGTAGGCTCTGTAGCCCTCCACCGCCATGCCCGGCTCAGGCCATCAGGACTGCAGGAGGACAGTCGAAGGCGAATTGAAGACCTTCCCTTCAACGGCCAAGGCCTCTTCCACGCCACGACCGACGAGGCGATGGACAACATTGTCAAGGCGCGCCTGACCGCCAGGAAGATGGGGATAAACCAGCCTTCCCAGTCCCATCGGTCCTCTGGCTCACGTTCATCTTGGCGCAGGCCTTCATCCTCCACCTTCCAACAGTGGTCTTCTCAGTCCACCCAGTCCCAACCGTCGACTGTCTCCTCTGGCCGAAGATCATTCCAACAACGCCCAGCCTTGTCGTCTAAGAAATCTTCGTTCGAGGTGAAGTCCCGGTATCGACCACCTACACAGGTCACCACCACTTCCATCCTTCAGCCTGCCAGCAGCCTTTCAAGATCAGTCGAGCCTGGCCAGACACCTCGCAGACTGGCGTCAAGTCACGGTGGATTCTTGGGTGCTTTCCATTATTCATCTTGGCTACGCCATAGAATTTCACAATATTCCACCGCGAGGCATCTACTATTCTACCCCGGCCAGCTTGGCCCTGCTGGAAGACATCCAGTCCTTGCTTCAGAACGGGGCGATCAAGTGACTTCCATCTTCAGCCAAAAACACCGGCTTCTTCTCCCGGTACTTCATGGAACCGAAGACAGACGGAATCCTGTGGCCCATCCTAGACCTCAGAGAACAGAGGGGTGAACGAATACATCCGCCCCAAAAGGCTCGAGATGGTCACACTATCTTCGATCCTGCCTTTCCTTCGTCGAGGGGACTGGTTCGCCTCCATCGATCTTCGGGATGCTTATTTCCATATCGCCATTCGCCTGAAGCACAGGCAGTACCAACAGTTCGCGGTCGACAACACCTGTTACCAGTACAAGGTGCTACCGTTTGGACTCTCGACCTCACTCAGGGTCTTCACCAAATGCATGGCCCCAGTGGTATCATACCTGCGGACGAAGGGCGTCTCCATCTATCCCTACCTGGACGATTGGCTGTTGGTGGCGTCCTGCAGACAAAAACTCTACAAGGACATCCACCGGACATTGACGCTTCTGACCCATCTCGGTCTCCGGGTCAACCCAAAGAAGTTCCACCTCGAGCCCACAAGGTTGCTGGACTTCATCGGTGCCACACTGGACTCGTTATCGGCGAGGGCCTACCTACAATTAGACCGGGCACAGACGCTTTGTTGGGCTGCATCAACGGTCTTCACAGCCCCGACAGTGACGGCGAGGAGCATATAACAACTCCTAGGCTACATGGCATCCACCACCGCTATGACTTACCTCTCCAGGGTACGCGCACGACCCCTTCAACACTGGTTCATCTGAGTCTTCGATCCGCTACTGCACAACTGGAGCTGTCTACTCCGACTACCCCCGCAGGTACGCTCCTCCCTGCTATGGTGGCAGTCCTACAGCCACCTCATGTCGGGAATGCCATTCCAGGAGTCGACACCGCGGGTGACGGTAACGACCAACGTCTCCCTCTTCGGTTGGGGAGCCCACTGCGGCGAGCTCAAAGTCCGAGGCCGGTGGATCGACAACAAGACCATCCTCCACATCAACGCTCTCGAGCTGCTTGCGATCTGGAAAGCATTGAAGGCCTTTTGCCACCTCGTCACAGACCGCACAGTGCTGATCCTCACAGACAACATGATGGCGGTCTGCTACGTCAACGGACAAAGAGGGACCCATTCGACCATCCTCCTCAACGTAGTCCTCGATCTCTGGCACTGTTGTGTCTCTGAATCCACCCTGTGGCAGTTCACCTGGCTGGGCAGGAGAACACCATGGCAGACGCCCTCAGCAGGGACACCTCTTGCCACCACGAGTGGTCCCTCTCCAACAAGGTGTTCCAGATGATCCGGGACCAGTGGGGCGAGCCAACGATCGACCTTTTCGCCACCAGCTGGAATGTGAAGTGTCGTCAATACTGCTCAAGGGCCGGTCATGATCATGATTCCATCGGCGATGCTTTCCAGTTCAGGTGGAATGAGGGGCTTCTCTATGCGTTCCCTTCATTTCCCCTCCTGGGCAGGGTGATATCGAAGATCCTCGCCGACCAAGCCGACATCATCCTCGTAGCCCCGTACTGGCAGAGGCAGCACTGGTTCAGGCCCCTGCTCAAGGCCACACGTGGTCGACTACCCAGGTTTCCGACCATACCGGACCTACTGTCGCACTCTGACGACCTCGTACTCCACCCGGATCTGCCGCTCTTGGCCCTCCATGCCTGGAGGATATCGCTGTAGACGATCCTGTCATTGGTAATGGCTTGACCACAACCGGGAAGGAGTCGACACGCCGCAACTATCATTACAAGGGGTGACACTTCGTGGCCTTCTCTGGAGCAAGACAGGAGTCAGTATCGCCTGTCAACCTGCCTACTGTACTCCACTTTCTCTTGCACCTTCGACAGCAAAGCCTCACCTTCCCTTCCTTGAAGGTTTACCTCACGGCCATCGTGGCATACCAGGCTCCACGATCCTCCTCCGTGGCTCTCTTTAGAGACGGTACCTTCAAGCAGTTCATGAAGGGCCTGCAGCACCTGTAGCCACCGGTATCGCCCCCTCTACTGCCCTGGTCCCTATCTCTGGTGCTATCGCAGCTGACGAGACTGCTCTTCGAACCGATGGCTACTGCTGATGAGAGGCTGCTCACCATGAAAACTGCCTTCCTTGTGGCTGTCACCTCAGCCAGGCGAGTGGGAGAGCTGACAGCACTAAGGTCTGACGAGCCCTTCCTTGTGTTCCACAGGGATAAACTGGTCCTCCGGCCTGACATCTCATTCCTGCCGAAGGTGGTGTCCAACTTTCATCTAGGCCAGGACATCATCTTGCCTATTTTCTATCCGGACCCAACGACGCTTTGGAACAATCCCTTCATTCTTTGGATGTTCATCGGGCCTTGGCTTTTTACAAGGACAGGACTGCCTCTTTTCGACAAACCCCACACCTTTTTGTGTGCTATGGCAGGCGTCGGAGAGGCCACAAGGTATCCACCCAACATTTTTCTAAATGGGTGGCTGGGACAATCCTGCTGGCGTACGAGCTTGCCAAGAAGCCTCCGCCAGCATTCCTGAGAGCTCATTCCACCAGAGCTGTTGCGACATCTGCAGCCCTCCTCCGAGGAGTTGACTTGCAGGAACTCTGCCGTGTGGCGACCTGGTCTCAACCATCGACCTTCGTGCGCCACTACAGACTTGACTGCTGTTCCCACAGGGATGCTTGGTTTGGACGTGCTGTGCTGTGCTGGCTTCTGTACTATAGGACCTGACCCACCATCCAACCGGTAAGCTACATAGTCTCCTAGTGTGTGAGGCACAGAGACCACGAAGAAGAAGAACAGGTTGCTTAGCTGTAACTGTAGTTCTTCAAGTGGTCATCTGTGCCCTCACACACACACACCCTACCGTCCCCTCTTTTTCAGGTCCCTGTGGTTTTTTCGGCAGACTACAGAACTGAGGAGTGACCGTTGCTCAGCAGGAGGAACATGCGCAGTACCGGCATGGGGGAGGGGTTCCTGCCAAGCTACTAAGCTCTAGAATCTTCCGAACGCTACTGTGCACGCGCGAAAGCTCCTAGTGTGTGAGGGCACAGATGACCACTCAAAGAACTACAGTTACAGGTAAGCAACCTGTTCTTATAGATGATAAATGAGTTTTGCCTGGTAACTAGGCAAGATTTGAATTGTCAGGATTTTTGCTCTACATTGCAATATTTTTTTTTGTTTAAACATTTGTTGCTTGCTTCTAAGCCCAGTAGGGCTCCCAAGATGATCTGTGGTAAATTTTAAAAATGTAAATGTTATTCTAAAACAACTTGTTAAAAGCAGTCTTTAAAACACAAAGTTAAAACCATCAGATCAGAAAGGCCATACAATACGGTTGCCAAAAGTTCAAGGGATGAAGCCAGCCTGACATCCCTTGAGAAGGAATTCCACAACCAAGATGTGGCTACACAAAAGTGCTTCATGATCTCTGTGCCTCACACAATGGGTTTAACACATGTGCAGAGACCACTGTCAGAATGTTCCAAAGCTGAGTAATTTGGTGGGAAATCATGCGCCCTCCCAGCTACTGTGCATGATCCAGCCCATCTCTCAAGAACTGGCCCTCGAGACTCAAATTCTACTGGCTGGAGAGATCAGTGAGAGTGCTTGAGCAGGCTGCAGTGAGCACAGCCCTTTTCCACCTCCACAACAATAATGAGGTCCAGGGAGGCTTGAGGGGAAAAAAATCAGTAACAGCCATGACGTTGATGGAATTGATCCTGAGCTTGCTTCCTTCATTATTGAAATTGCTTCTGCTGCCTTCAATACCAGTACCAAAGCCCCCTTCAACTCAACAGTCTACAACACATTTGGTAGCAGATGAACCTTCTTCAACTTCAACATTGAAGGACAAGTCAGGAAAGAACAGACATTGGCTTCTAAAGAGGGACTTGGCTTCTAAAGAGGTACAGCCTAAACCAAAGAAGAAGAAAAAAACTAAATCTGATCCTCCTACTATTTTTTCAGTATTAACTTCAGAATTGACAATATCATATGTGAAATCATCAGTGCCACCATCAGTACCTGCTTTACTCCCTGTTGCACGGCCTTTGGTGCCTAAAGCAGATAGCAAGACTGAGCCATCAACTTGGGTTGACCCATTGGTACTGAGGAAGTCCCCCCAGAGGGAACCTCCTTCAGCCTCTCACCTTCCAGCACCACATCCTACTCTGGGTCTCTACAGACATTGCAGTCAGGAGTATTCTCCCTTTCATTGTGAGTGATCCTCCCTTTCTCCAGACCACCATATAAGAAGTATGGACTTCATGAGGGCTCATCCTTCACATTGATGTCATACCTTAACAGGTACTGGCAAGAACATCTACGGTGGGAACCTCTGAGGTCTTAAATCAATCTTATTTGCCATCATACAGAGATTGGTATAATTCTCATGATTTCCAGTACCAATACCCCCAAAGATCAATAGGTCGATCAATCTCAGTTCCATTCATGCTTTTGGTCTTCACGGACTCAATTTCAAAGGACACCTCTTTGGTCCCATTCTCATATGCCACATTGTTCTTCATTGTGATCAGTGGAATGTCAGCAGCACCTAGTTGCACAGACTTCTCTGCCTGCTACTCCAATTCCTCCACACCATGAGTCTCTTAAGATATCGTTGATCTGCGGCTGCCTCAGGTCGTTCATCACCTCCACCTTGAACTACTGCAGTGTTATCAAGACTTCTTCCGTTTCCATCTGCTTTTCTCTTTGGCCGCATCTGTCCTACTTTGGTGCTCCAATTGTCAGTACCTTCAGTCCTTTCTCCAGGACAGCAGCAAATAATCCTACACCTGTCTGCTGTTGATCCTCTGGCACCACCATTATCATTGGGGTCCTCTAATTATGACACCAGTTCTTCCTCTCAGAGTTCAAGTTCCTCTACGCCAACTCCTCTGACAGCTGTTAATATCACACCTGAAACATTTCTTGAGGACATGAAGCAGTTCATTGATATTGTTCTACACATGGCTAAATCCATCAGCCATGATGTCACTACTCCACCAGCTCCTGTGTATGACCCAGTCAGAGTTGACAACTCTGCTGGGCCGGCTCTCTGAAGACGGCAGGAAGTATATTGAGGACCTGCCCTTTGATGATCAAGGACTATTCCGCTTTTCCACCAATGATTAAGTGGAACACCTCTCTAAAGCTTGGCTCACTAGCACAAAAAAATGGGTTTTGATCAACAATATCAGCATGACTGTTCCTTTCACTCTTCTTGGAAAAGACCATCTTCCACATTTTGCAGATCAGTCTCCATCTAAACCGTCTTGTCCATTATCATGGGTATGTGTCTGTGTTGAATTGTGGGGAGATGGAAGATAAAGGAAAGAAAGACTTGCTTGGGCTAACCAAGGGCACAGACAAACCAGGCCTGCTTCATTTTCTCCCTTGCTTGGGTAACAGCGCCCCTTTTAACGTTATTATCACACTGTGGCTTCCTCCCCATACTTAAACACAATCTTGCTTTCCCTAAAACCCACAACCTTTGTGAGTAAAGGGCAAAGCTTGTTAATGGTTACTCTAACGTGGAATAGATAACCTGTTATTAAAATAAAACTGAAGAAAACACCCTATTGAGTCTATTCTTACAGAAAAATAGAATAAAACCTTTATTGAAAGAACTAACAAGGGAAAAGGTATTGAAGATTCACAAAGACTCAAACAAAATAACACTTTCTCTCAGATACTTGACTATTGTCTTCAAAACAGCTTAGTGTTTCCTCAACATTGCTTTCGTACACACGTCCCTTTGGCTCTCCCAGCACAAAGGTCTGTTTCTCCACTCAGTGCCACTCTCTGACCCTTTTAGAGGTGATTTGGTTAGTTCTCTGCCCCACACTAGGCCTCTGAGAAGCTAACCCTATCCCAGAAAACTCTTGATTTACTGGACGCTCTGATATTCTCTCTGTGAAACTCACTGAAAGACTGACCCAGATTCTAACCCACGCTACTAGTATATATTTGCCACCCGCTGTCTCCCTCACAGCCCCTCCCTCTGACTGGGCTGGGTTCTTCTCAGTCAGAGAGCCAGTCTGATTACATCACCCTCTGTTACTAGGGCCACTCTGCTAACCACACTCACAGGCTCTGTCACACCCATCTTCTACCACCCTCATCCACTCATAGTCCTTCTAAGCAGCATGCTAGCAGTTGTCTAAAAAGTTGGCATTTTCCACCAAATCTTGTTTTTTACTTGCCCTGCAGGGCACCACCTCTACCATGCTTCCACCTAGCCAGCTTCAATCCATCCAGGGTCCCAGACTTATTCCACCATTACTCCACCTGGTAGAACATCACCACAGAGTCTTGGGTGCTTTCAGTAGTTTGTCTGGGCTACACCATTGTGTTTTCAAGTATTCCTTCCATTGGCATGCTTCATTCTACCTCTCCACACCCAACCCTCTTAGAGGAGATTGACAACCTACTACTCAAAGACGCTGTCAAAAAGTTTCCACCTCGCTGCAGAAAGAACAGTTATTTTTCCTGTTACTTCATGGTTCTGGAATGGAAGGTCATTTGCGTCCAGTCTTGGATCTTTGCAGCATGAACATTTACATCCATCCTCACAAGTTCAAAATAGCAACATTGGCATCCATTTTTCTCTTCCTGAGAAGAGGAGACTGGTTCATTTCAGTAGATCTACAGGATGCATATTTTCACATCATGATGTACCCACACCACAGGAGGTACTTCCATTTTTCGATCAGAGAAGATCTGTACCAATACTTCCCTTCAGACCTTCCACCAGTCTGAGGGTCTTCACCAAGTGTGTGGCCACAGTGATCTGTCTCAGGACTCAGGTGTCATAGCTTAGCCTTACCTCAATGACTGGCTGCTGGTGGCATCCTGCAAGTCCAAATTGTATTAATATTTACACCCCACTCTCTTCTGTAGCAGTTAGGTCTCAACAGCAGCCTGAAGAAGTCAGTGTTGCAACCTACTTTCTTATCGGTATCATTGGAGCCACTATGGATTCTTTTTCTTGGGAGAGCATTTCCTCCTAATGCAGAGGCTATTACTCTACGCAACACTGTTACAGATGTTCTTGGGCACCCCATATATTTGGCCTTTCAGATTCAATGCTTGTTGGGTCTCATGGCGGCCACCATGACCATTACTTGCCTGTCTCACCTCAAGCTTCACCCACTTCAGCATTGTTTCATCAGACATTTCAGTCCTGTCATTAACTACCAATGCAAGAAGTTAACCATCCCTCATGCTGTGAGAGTGTTTCTACCTTGGTGGATCTCCCTTTGCAATTTTCGTTCAGACATGCTGTTAACACTGCCCCATCCCGTGAATGACCACAGACTCACTGGTGATTGGTTGGGGCATGCATTGCAGTACAACTGCCATGCAAGCACAAGTCTTGTCACAAGACAGACTTCCACATCATTGCATTGGAGTTAGTGTTCTTCGTGGTCTCTGTGACTCACACAGTGGGAATCTTCACGCATGTACAATAGCTTTTCAGAAAGTTCCAGAGCTGAGCAGCTTGGCAGGAACCCCTCCCCCATCCGGTACTGAGCATGCTCAGGCCCGCCAAGCTAACGGTCTCTCCTCAGTTTTTTTTTTCATCCACCAATCTGATAGCAGCTCAGAAGGCTTCCTCACTGCGCTGTTATTCTAAGTCTTGTTTTTTTTCTTCACCTTTTGTTCGTTTTTTTTGTCTCTTAACAACAAAAACTGTAAGAACCCTTCCCCCTTCTTATGTCGTCTTTGTTCAAGTTATGCATGTTTTGCGGCCACAAGGTTTCTCTTTCTGATGCTCAGGCCAAGTGCTTGTTCTGCCTTGGGGAGGGCCATAATGTTCCGGCCTGTTCCATTTCTAAGGATTTCATCTCCCAGACTCTGAAGAATAGAGCTTCTCAGTTGAAATCCTGCTGTTGGGAGCAAGCCCTTCGCCTTAACGAACAGGCGTCGTCCAACATCGCCTTTTCCACTGTTGCAATATCTGCACCCTCCACGACTTCCTCAGTCTCAGTCCCAAAACTATCGGTATTGACAGTCCTTCGGTATCAACAGTTTCAGTACCGGTATTAACCTTGACTATGCCAGCCCTACTGCCGATGTCATCTTTACCAAAGATTCCGAAGCTCTCCAGGATGCCTACCCTTCCTTCTGCCACTAGAGATGCCCATTCTACTTCACAGCAGGTTCCCGCTCACCAAGCCCATAAGGTCCCTACCTTGGCGGAGCGTAACCGGGCCTCCTCACACCACCCTTCTGCTTCCTCCAATAAGGAGAAGAAAAAGAAGGAGAAGCATCGCTCTCCTTCTCTTCCTGCTCGTCCGTTGGCTAATCAACCTTTCTGTCTTGGTCCCTTACCGACACTTCCTCCAACACAATCAGTGACATGATTGAGCAAGAGGATGCTCCCGTCCTTTCGTCAGTGCAGGAGGCTGCCCAGCTCCCGGTACTATTGGTCTTACCTGCAGTGGATCCCATCAGACTTGGACCATCGATCCTCTCCACCAGCCTCTCCACCTGTTATGTCAGGCACTCCAGAGATGGGTGTCTGCAGACTCCATTGGCCCTGGCCCTCTCTTCTGACCATCCCGAGTTGGACCGTCCGCCTGTTTCGGATGTTCCTTGGACTATCTCCCGAGACCAGCCTTGACTTAGTGTGGCCCGTTCACCAGCATGCGGTGAAAGGGGTAGATCCTCGCGTCATCATGACTACAGCCACCGCTCCATTTACGAGCCTTCATTAGCAAAGGTCGACTCGCCCTTCTCGTCGGCCTCCTATATCGCCCGGTATGGCTACAAGCACCTTTGGAGAGAGCAACCTGTCTCCTACCATTCATACTCGCCTGCCTATCGTGACCAGTACCATTGCAGCATTCATCGTTGGTCTCCGTACCGCCCTCGACACTCACGTTCCTAGTCACGTTCTCCTTCGGGATCTCATTACCGACGCTCCCCTCGGTGTCATCGCTCTAGATCCTGTTCTCAGTCCCAGTCGGCCTATTACCGGCATTCGCCATCTCAGTTCCGTCACCGGTCCCAAGACCCATCATCTTGTCATCGGGCAGTGTCGCCTCCTCCTCGGATGCCAGCGATGGTATCCCGGCCTCTGCCAGATCCTCTGCCTGCGTCCACTTTACCAATATCTGTCAGTCCTGTTGTTGACACAATCTGTCACTGCTCCAATCCCAACCGTCCTACCCATCTCCATTTCGTTGGCATCAGCCTCGGTACCACTTCACATTCTGTCCTCGGTACCAGTGCAAGTGCCAGTTTTGTTACTGACCCCAACTGCTTTACTGGTCTCTGATCTCGCCCCAATAACTGTTCTTCCTGCACCGGGAACTTCACATCGTCGCTCTCAATCCCCTCGACCTTCATCTCCTTCTTACGATTCCGACGGTGATTCCACAGGCTCTACACCGCAATCTCATACATCCCCATCTCTAGCATTTGGAGATCCATTTCCCGATTCAGCTCCTGAGGATGTCAAACAGTTTTCTGACATATTCATCAGAATGGCCAGTGCCTTGGGCCTTAATATTTCTGGTCCTATTTATACAGTACAAGACCCAGTTTTCCATTATGTTGACAACTATGTCAACGGCCCCTGCTCTGTTCTTGCCTGTCTTACAGGAAGTTTTGGAGCACCTGGCATCACTTCAACCGATCCCTCACCACCTAGAACGTCTTTACCATACCCAGAGGAAGGATGTCGATTTCTTGTTCAACCATCTGACTCCTAATTTGATTGTCGAGTTGTCCAAAACAAAAGGACGCAAGATAGCCCACACAACTCTGCCTGATCATGAACGTCATCATCTCAATGTTTTCAGCCTTCGATTCTACTCTGCTTCCTCGTTGATCTCCAGTACCCATGCTTTTCTGGCGGCCTGTCAACGCAATATCTGGGATAGGTTTTTTCTCTTCCTCTCCTATCTGCCGGATGACCACAGAGCCAGTGCTGTTCAGTATTTTAATGAATCTGTGGCTCTTTTGAATCGACAGATTCTGTCGACTCAACATGCTGTTCAGGATGCGGTGCGTGTGATGGTGGGTGTGATTGCCCTTCACCGCTTCGCTTGACTCCAGTCCACTGGATTAACCAAAGATAGAAGACGGATTGAAGACCTGCCCCCCCCCAGCCAAGGACCTTTGCATGCCACTACAGATGATGCGATGGACCAACTTGTGAAAGCTTGTCTGACAGCTAAGAAGATAGACCTTCACCCAGCAGTCCAGCCTAGAAGACCACCTTCATCCTGTTCTTCCTGGAGGCACCTTTACTACTCTTATAGGTCACGCTCTCCTCACCACTCATCTCTCCAGTCATCCTTACCGGCCTCTTCCTGCTGCTCCTTTAGACGTCATCGACCATCTTCCAAGAAATCCTCTTCGACTGTTAAGTCCCGTTTTTGACTCCCCTTGCAGGTTGCCAGCTCTGCTCCTCTTCCATCTGCCCAACCACCTATCCAAAACCACAGGGCTAGCCCACCACCTCAACACCTGGGGCAACATCACTTCGGACTCAGGGGTTTTGACCATAGTTCGTCTTGGTTATGCCATTGATTTTTGAAATGCTCCTCCTCACGGTGTCTTCTACTCAACCCCTGCCAGTCCGGCCCTCCTCGAAGAGGTAGAGACGCTCCTCCTCAAAGGGGACATAGAGCAACTGCAACCCTTGGCCAAATCCACAGGCTTCTTCTCCCAGTACTTCACAGTGCCCAAATCGGACGGCACTCTCCGACCCATCCTCAACCTTAGGGGGTGAACTTCATTTACCCCCAGAAGTTCAAGATGATCATCCTGTTCTCCATCCTACGTTTTCTGAGGCGCTGGGATTGGGTCACATCCTTCGTTCTACAGGATGTCTACTTCCACATTTCTGTTCACCCCCATCACAGAATTTGCGGTCAATGGCGTTTGCTACTAATACAAGGTTCTTCCATTCGGCCTGTCCACCGCCCCCTGGGTCTTCACCAAGTGTCCTGGTGTCTTACCTCTGCATGAAGAACGTTCTAGTGTACTCCTACTTGGACGATTGGCTCCTGGTGTCATCCTGCAAGCAGAAGCTGTACGAGGACATTCATATTGCCCTCTTCCTTCTTTCTGAACTCAGGCTCAGGATTAACCCCAAGAAATCCCACCTGGAGCTGTCACGTGCCCTGGATTTCATCAGGGCTACCCTTGACTCTACCCGTGCCAGGGCTTTCTTATCTCTGAGGTGCGTGCGGACTCTGTGACAGGCTGCTGCTACCATCCTGCGCAATCCATCCATTTCTGCCTGCAGCATTCAACAGCTTCTAGGCTACGTGATGGCCACGACGGCGGCCACCTATTCATCCCGCCTTCGGGCTCACCCTCTGCAATACTGGTTTCTTCGGTGCTTGTATCCTCTCCTCGACGATCAACACCGGGTTCTGTGGGTCCCTCATCTAGTACGGGACTCCCTTTGTTGGTGGCTGTCCCCATGCCATCTCTTGTCAAGGATGCCATTTCTCCAGCCCCGTCTGATACTCACTGTCACAACTGACATGTCCCTCCTTGGCTGGGCAGTTCACTGCCACAGTTTCACAGTCCAGAGCCATTGGGCAGCCTAGAGTTTCATCTCCATATTCATGCATTGTAGCTCTTGGCAATTTTCAAAGCCTTTCAGGCCTTTCAGAACCTCGTTGTCGGATGGACTGACCAGATTCTGTCAGACAACACAACAGTTGTCTGTTACGTAAACCAGCAGAGAGGCACCTACCCTGTTCCATCTGTCTGTACACATTTGGGACTGGTGCATTCCACTACGAATGCGGTTCACCTGGCGGGGTGGGACAATGTGACAGCGGACATGCTGAGCAAGGACACAGCGTGTCACCAGAAATAGTCCCTATCCGACAATGCCTTTCGCTGGATAGTGTCCTGGTGGGGCACTCCAGCCGTCAATCTCTTTGCAGTCGACCAGAACAGGAAGTGTCCCTGTTATCGCTTGAGAGCCGGCCTGGGTCTGAGCTTTCTCGCCAATGTGTTCCAACTCCCTTGGAATGGGGAGTTTCTTTATATTTTCCCACGGCTTCCTTTCCTGGGTCAAGCAGTGGCAAAGATCGCAGCAGACAAGGCAGATGCCATCCTTGTCGCCCCCTTTTGGCCAAGACAATGTTGGTTCGGCCCCCTTCTCGCCATTGTGTGGGGCTGCAGCATGAAACTCCAGAACACACCAGATTTCTTTTCCCATTTGGACGATCGCGTGCTACACCTGGACCTCCCTCTCCTCTGCCTACACACTTGGAGAATAATGTGTTAGATTCTTCCACTGTCCAAGCCATTCTCACGACCACAAGGAAGGAATCTACTTGTAGCTCCTACGAATATAAGTGGAAGAAGTTTGTGGCCTTTGCCATCTCCTGTGATGAGGCCGCTTCTCCGACCTCCCTGTCAACAGTGCTTCACTTTTTCTTGACATTACGGAACCAGGGCTTCACTTTTTCCTCCCTGAAAGTTTATCTCTCTGCAATCGTGGCCTATTAGCCACGGGGTTCTCCTTCTTCAGCCTTCTTCTGGAATGCTACAGTCAAGCAATTGCTTAAAGGCCTGCAGCACTTGATTCTACCTACTTTCTATCCAGACCCTGCATCGACCACTAAGGGAGCCCTGATTCCACCACATTGCTCGATCTTGCCACTCACCTGTGGGATTGGTATATGGCAAGACTGATATATCCTTTAGGCATTCATCTTGTGGAAGCAAGCAATGCCTTGTCAGACACCCTCAGCCGCCGCATGGTTCTCCAATGCGAGTGGTCACTATGTCACCAAGTTTACCTTGCTGTCATGGCGTGTTGCAGAACCTCCCACGTAGACCTCTTTGTGAAAGAAGCCAACAGCAAATGTCCTTGGTTCTGCTCGAGAGCAGGAGTTACCAGAGGTTCATTTAGAGATGTATTTCTTTTTCAGTGGACGAGCTGCCTGCTCTACCTGTTCCCATCCTTTCATTTTCGGGGGAGAGTGTTAGCCAGGCTCACAATGAATCATTCCATTCAGTTTGAACTACTTCTGGAGATACCACGTGGTTATCACAGGCAGTATGTTCTCTCCCCCTCTCCCACTCCAACAGCCATGTTCTCCATCCAGATATCCCATTTCTACACCTGTCCACTTGGAGAATAACTGACTAGAGTGCCCTAGATTGCAAGTGGTCCCAGAGGCTTCGTGTAAGGACTCTACTAGGAAGGCTTACCTAGTCTTGCCTTTATAAGGAGAGGAAGTTTTCTGATTTTGCAGATGCCATATTTGAGCCAGCATCACCTGCAGTGATTTCAATGGTGCCTCACTTTCTTTTATCTCTGAAAAAAAAAGTTTATTTCATCACTGAAGATCTGTCTGGCAACAGTAGTGGCTTACTAACCACTTGACTAATCTCTATACGCTTTCTTCACAGACCTAATAGTGAAGAAGTTCCTCGTTGCCTCCATGGTTATTATCTTTGGTCTTGTTGCAAGTGACAACTGTGAATGAGCATCTTCTAACTCTCAAAAGCTCTGTTCTTGCTGTTGTGATCTCAGCTCAGTGATCTGGAAAATTGGCTGCTTTGTGTTGTGATGAGCCTTTTTAGTGCTTTACCATGAGAAAAGTAGTCCTGTGTCCTGAAAGCTCCTTCCTCTCTAAGATGGTCTGAGACTTTCACTTGCCATCGAATATTACCTTTGTTTTATTTTCAGCCTACTTCACTGCTGGAATGGTTACTGCATTTCCTAGATATGCTTTGCACGTTGGCCTTTTATACAGAAAGAACTTTAGCATTCTGTCAGTCCACTAATCTCTTTGTCTGCTATGGAAGTCATCAAAGGGAGCATCAAGTGTCAACCCAACACCTTTCTAAGTGGGTTGTGGAAACTATTCATCTATCCTACAAGCTTGCTGGAGTACCTGATTCTTTGAGAGCGCTCTCTATGAAAACTTTTTCTTCGTTGACAGCTGTGCTGCAGGGAGTTCCATTGCCAGACTTGGGCAGGGCTGCTCCACCCTTATTCATCACTATAGACTACAGAGACAGGAGGGATGCTCTGTTTTCTATATTACAGTGACTTGATCCTCCTTCCTCTGGATAGCTTTGCAGTCAGTCATTGTGTGAGGCACAGAGACCACAAAGAAGAACTGGTTGCTTACCTGTAACTGTGGTTCTTCGAGTGGTCATCTGTGCTCTTCCACAGTCCTGCCCTACCTCTCCTCTTTCAGGTTACCTGTCTTTTCGGCAGACTTAAAACTGAGGGGAAGGTAACTTTCTGGGCTGGATCATGTGCAGTACATGGGAGGGAGCGGGATTTCCTACCAAGCTACTCAGCTCTAGAACATTCTGATGGTTCTTGGCACAGATGCAACGCCTATTGTGTAAGGGCACAGATGACCATTCGAAGAACCGAAGTTAGAGGTAAGCAACCTGTTCTTCTGTTTTCACCAACCAAGTCTCTCTTGGAATGGTGTTACATTCAACAGGGTTTTTTCATATTGACTGAAAACTGTAGCATAGATTCTGAATGTGTATGTTATGTGTTAGTATTGGATCCTTTTTGCTTTCAGACACACTCACCAGAGCATACTGTGTTCCTATATGAAGATGGACACCTGTTTCATATGAAGTTAGTAGAAATGGGATTTGCAGAATTAAGTGAATAACGGGTAAGCCTGTTGAACTAGAAATATTAGATACATGAGCAATGTGTGAGCCTCACAGAGTCTCACGAATCAAAAAAAGACTTTTTGTGCTTCTTCGGCTAAATAGATTTTTCAAAAACTCAAAACCAACTACTGGAGATGAGTGTAGAAACACCATGCAGACTATGAACAAAGCCCTGTAGCAAAGCTGGAAAACTTTCAGCTTTCTGGATGTTTAGATCTATAGCTTTCATCAAACTCTATCCAACATAATAAGCATTTTGGAATCATGGGAACTGTAGTCTAAAGCATCTGGCAGACCAGACTTACCTTGCCTGGGTGGTTTTTTAGAAAGAAAAATGGACAAATTAAAGTAACTGTAATGGTGCAGGCCATTAGCATTAGGGGGTTTTAAAAAGAACATTGCAGGGATGAGAAAATAAGGGGCATTTTTCTTGTTTCCCTTGTTTTGGTCCCAGTGAGCCTATGCTTTGTATGAGAAGACGTTTCTATTTCTCTGAATGTAAATAGGCAAGGGGCCAAATCCAGAGCAGGTCTACAGTGTAGAGAGCAATAAACTTCCTCTTTCCTCACACAAGAATCAAGCACCTTGTACCATATGAATGAATGATGAATCTAATTTAGCTGAAATATCTATTATGCTAGTAATTCCTGGCCAGTTTTCAGTGAGTCACAGAACAGATTGGAAACTGATATATTATGATATAATATATAGAGAGAGGGACAGACAAAAATATAGTGCTCAAACAGATTAAACTATGAAATGGATTTGGAACCCATTTGGGTAGAGAAATCAGAGTCCTGATTGGCTTCTCCTGATGCATTCTGATCCCAGTTACCACATTTCCGGAAATATCTAGTGAAGAGGAGCTGAGTTAACTATGTTCTGAAATCATAGTCTCTGACTTAGCATCCATTCCTCCACTGAGTGCTGGGTTTGATACTTAAGAGTTTTTTCTCTTTGTGGTCTCTCTGACACACAGAATCAATCATCCTATCTCTGTGCAGCTACATCTTTGGAAACTTCTAGAGCTATGCACTCCTTTGGACAGAAGTGCTGGCCCAACTGCACATCATCCTTGTGCCTTCTCAACTATAAGAACCTCAGGGAATGCCTGTCATGGACCCAGGGCCCTTCTCCCACTCACTGCTGACTTCTGCCCTTGATTAGGAGATGGAAACTCCCCATGTTCCATTAATTAAATACTGCCAGCACCCACTGAATTAAAATCCCTGTCTTAGTAGCCCAACGGGAGCCAACAATCTCTAAGCTTAGAGATCTCTTTCCTCTCCCCATCCCCTCTGAAAGAGAGGAATCCTATCTACACGTGTTGTCAACAGGCACGTGGAAAATATAGAGAGCAGGAAGTTCTTTAAGGAAAGCATTTATTCTAAGAACAGGGAGTGTAGATATCACTCTACATGGGAGGCTTCTTCCCCCCCAGGTTCGCTTGGTAGTTACAGATACAGATACTTATATCAGCCAGAGCTTTCAAAAGAACAGAAATCCTAGCACAGCTATGATCTAACTAATAATCAGACAGACATTGAACCCGGTAAAGATACATCTGTTGACATTTTTGTATGTGGTTTGAGCATTGGACTACTGTAGAGACCAATGTTCAGTTCCCCACTCAGCCATGGAAACCCACTGGGAAACCTTGGGAATATCACACACACAGAGACCCAGAAAACCCGATGGTAGATTTGCCTTAGGATTGCCATACGTCAGAAATGACTTGAAGGCCCACAAGAATGGTGCACTACAATTTATGTTGCTGTGCAGGGAGTTCTTGGTTCTAAATTATAAACTTGTTTTGTGTTTCAGATACAAGTTTTTGAGGAAAACCATGACTGAATAGGAAGAAGTTTCTTATGTTTGAATTGCTTTATATTTTTCATAGCATTTTCTTCTGTAGAAAAATCTTCAGTTACCAAAGTGTAGTACTCTTTTTCTGTTTGAGTGCTGAAAGGTGTTAAATAAAAATAGTTGTAGATGCAGCAGCAACTGTTTCGTCTTGGTATGTCATATTCTTTGAAGTCTTTCTGTTTATTGTGTTAAAAAATGATCATTTACAAACATGAAGTTTGCGTGACATGAGGTTAGTTTAAAGTCTGGTTCACATCCTTTTCTTCAGCCATGTGAAATAACAGAATTTAATAGTGCCATTGGTTGGGAAAGGTTATCTTTGGACGGTGTTTGCATCACATACTTAGATGAGATTCTCTGCCGCAGAGAAGGAGCAGTCCGGGAGTGAGTTAACCTTCTGCAGCTCAAGCAAGGCAAGGGATCATGTGATCTAAATTGAGTGTTTTCATTGGATCCCTGACCTATCCATGCACTTTTTATTTTATAGGTCATTCAGGAAGCTGGAGCTGTTTCCTTTTTTCCTACTTCATTTGAAAAAAAAAAGGTTTCTGTGATCGCTAGATGATATAGGGGTGTACTTTTATAGTGTGCAAGTCACTCAGGACTCCTAAGCCACAAGGGGTTACAGCACACTCAACCAGATTGCAGCCACATCTGCAACATTTTCAACCAAAACTTCCTAGAAGCAAATTTGCAGACCTGCTACTTGGCCAAATCCTTCCACCTTCTCCAAACATTACAAGTTGGAGAGGTTTGCATCTGTGAGGGCATCTTTTAACAGGAGCGTCCTCCAATAAGTAGTCTTGACTAATTTCATTCCTCTTATTTCTTCCAATTCAGGTAGAGGCTTGGGTATGTCCTGTTCCTGGATGGCTCCTTCTCTGCTGGCAGAGATTTGTACATTGCAAACTTACTGTGAAGGTCCATTCTTGCCAAGGAGAAAGGCAAGCTTTTTTGTTTTTGATGGTATCTTTCCTTTTTTGTTTTGTCTCAGGTTTTTGCATGGCACTGCATGGAGGAGCCAGAGATTCAGAGAATCTCTGGCTCCTCCCTCACCTGGGCAAAACAATGGGTTAACCCATTCCTGGATGTCTCGTTCTCCCTGGTAAGAAGAGACCTTCATGACAAGTTCCCAATGTACCACTTTGCACAATCTAGGAAGAGAAATATTTTGTTCTGAAGGAAGATTCAGCATGATATGGATGAGACACTAAATATCTGCATCGTAATGGTCATAGAAGACCTGTAATACTGGATGGATGGATGGATGGATGGATGGATAGACATAGGTAAGACATCTCCATCCATGCTGGTCACTTATACATGTCACTCAAGACTGAGCTCACTACTGCAGTCTGCACACAATAGTAGGTACATTTTATTATTGTGCACTTTTATTCCAGTTAATGGAAAAGCTACCATCTGAAAATACTTGAGCATGATTATTTAATATTTTTATTTACACATTCAAATGCCACTTCATAAAATTGACAGGTATAGAAATTAGAATATACATCTCAATTTGCCAGACCTACAACAATATAATAACTTAGTTTTCATACCCTGCTACTTTTTAAACAAGTAAATAAATAGTTTTACTAATTCTCAAAAATGGTGCATCTGTAGTATCAGTGGGCAGTACATTTGACAAGGCAGGTGCTTCAGCAGTAAGAACTGTAAAGGGTCATGAAGTGAACTTTAAAGTTATGTGACACCCTTACAAGTTCTTTTTCCAAGGACTGGTTAGAGAGGGATACCTGGCACTTTTTAGAAATCCACAGGGTAACTTAAGTTGTTCAGGACTTTATATGTTAATACAGGTAGGAACTATGAACCTCTAGGTGTTGAATTACAATTCACAGCATCACAATCACCATAGAGAATGGGGAGGAATGCTGGTGGGGGAATGCATAGTTAACATATCCCTTCTAACGGTACAACTTTAAACATAGCTAAGTAGGAGCTTGGCAACAGTGGTGTTACATACATACAAGTGACAGTTCCACAACTGTAGCTTCACTATACACTCAAGGGAAGCCCTGTATAGAGAGCAGTGTCATGCCATATAAGCAGTGAAGAGGAAAAAGCAATATAGTGCTTAGTTGACCTCATTACTGCCTGCACCCCTGTTCATGGTACCAGGCTGTATCAACTGAACTTGCTCCAACAAAACATATCTAAAGGCAGCACTCTATGCCTCACACTGGCACAAATAGGCATGCTTTTAAACATCTAGCTAAGGTGGTCACTGTTATTTGCTTCTCAAAGGAAGTAGGAAAAAATCCCTGTTGTTACACTCTTCTGCCAGCTGCTGGTTCAGCTGAGGCACATACTGGTCTAGCACATAATTCCTAACAAGAAGTTGGCAAAGGATGGGAATCATACAGCCCTCCAGATACTGTTGGACAGGAAGTCCAAGGAACCCAGCCAGTAGAATCAGTGGTGAGGATGGTGAGTGACTAGCTTCCCAACATCTGGAGGACTGCATGGTTCCCATGCTTTGGTAACACCATGTGACTGCTGCAGATTAAAGAGGGGTGTTCATCAAAAATGCCACTGAAGAGGCTGCTAGTCTTGTGGAACGTAAAGTGATATGGTTATGTGTGGCAGGATTCCTACTGTATAGAAATACAAGCTTCAACCACCTGCCAAGGTAGAGGTTGTAACTTTCCCCCAATAAGGTAGGCTGCAAAGTCATCCTATGTATGTAGATGGTAAGATGTGTCGCACAGTTGTGCCTGGGTCAAAACAAGGAGTAAGAGAGAGTGAGCAGTGAAAAGTTAATTTCCCTGATCTAAAATGTAATCTGTTTCAGCATAAACTCTTCAAAAGCTTCTTTTGTCCTAAAGGCTTCAGAGGAAAAAAGGGAGGAAAGTTCTCAAAGAAAATGCCTTTGTCTAGACAATTTTCTCCCTCTTCTGTTTTTGAGAGGGAGGCTACAAAGAACTCCACAAAGAAGAGTTTGTAGAACCCTTCCTGTTATCAGTTCACCCTTCCCTTCTGAATGAGGGGGAGTCTAATAGTCTCCTTGGGGAAAATGTAGTAGAACTAGACAGCTTAATAGAGGAATTGTTACCTCAAAATGTAGATTCTGTGATATTTCAGACTATTGGACAAATTTAAAAGGGTTGTCATAATTTTCCAGCTTTGGATTGATGCACTATGCGCGTATAGGTTATGACTACAAAATAGGGGAGAGATTTTCTTCCTTTTGTCTTCTCAGATCAGAATTTAGGCCTCTTGGTGCAGAAGGAAGAGAAGGGGAAGCTAACCATCCTAAAAAAAGAATACCTCAAATTTAGGCCAAAAAATTGGGGTGGGTTAATATTTAATAGGGATGCCTGCTCATTACAAAAGTGTTAAAATGACTACTAGTAGCAAAGATGAAAAAAATGGGCACTCTGCTAGGACGGGGTGATCTTTTTTTGTTCTTCTTTGACTCCATTTAAAATACCTGCAGAAGTGGTTTTCACATCTCCCTGCTGTTTCACTTGCTACACTTGTGAAGACATATAGGCTTATCTCACTTACCTAACAGATTAGGGACCAGAATGGTGTCAGAAAACAGAATTAGTTGAAAAGTGGAACCCATATACTATATTGTAGGGAGCATGAAGGATTTATGGAGGCTCAGTTGCTACCAATCATGTGCTGCTTGCAAAGTCTCTCAGCTGGCTTAGCACCTTCCCCCTATCACTTTGCAAACAGCTTGCCTGTGCAAGCGGTTCCAAGCAGGTCTCCATAGATGAAAAGAACTGATGAAAGAGTGGAGCTCCCATCGAATGAACGGAACTTGCCCTTAATTTGGAAGCATCAAAAGAGTGAATTGTCTGATAATGGGTCATCAAAAGGTGGGAGTGTCTTGCATTCTATTCTATCATATAATGTCATTTCCTCCCTAGGAGACCCTACTGGCTGCCCTAATGGTCAAGCACAAGAGCTGCTAATTTCATGTCAATCTGCAATCTCTTGTGGCACTTCAGTTACAAATAAAGTGAGATGAGGGAGCAGGATTCCTGGCTGTATTTCCTCTGGCAAGGCTTGACACAGCATTAAAAGCAGATACGCTGCCTCAGCATGAAAAGCAACCAAAAGAAACTACTCACTCTGACATCCTTCAACAAATGAACACATTTTAACTGTGATTTGGCCTTGCCTAAAAACTTTTGTTGTCCTCATAGACAGGAGTAGGAGAGAAAAACAAATAGCAAAAGGGAAAGCTTAAACACAGAATATAGAATAAGTTGAAAAAAGGAATGGAAAGAAGGCTGAAGACAGATGAGGACTGAAGAACCCACTTGACTTGGGCTGAGAAGAACTGGGGGAGGATCCAGGTTAAAGTAAATAGCTTTTTAACCTGTAATAGGTAGTTGATGTGTAGGATTTAAGACCATAACTATTAATATTGACAGGAATCCATTTGGAAAGGTAAGTGAATTTTTGCTTGAAGGAAACAGAACTGAGCAGTTCAACAATATCTCTATTCAGCAAGGGGCTGTTGTTACAATACTACATAGGGGAACCTGCACATTGGGACATCAGCCAAGAAGTGTTGATATACATCAGTAGAATGTAATGTCATGGAATTTGTAGCCACATATCTGCTGAATAATGAGCCCATATCTGATATGGCAGTATTGCAGGTGACAATCAATTGCAGTTCTCTGCAGTTGTTAACATCATACTCCATAAAGAGGCAGAAGAGTATCAAAATGTCAATGATAAGTGCAGAAACGTACTGTCATTTCATCATATATTTATGCATCTTTCAAACTGCTGGCCCTAGAAGCTACCTGAAGAAAATATTCATAATCCAGGTGCAGGTGATCATTTATATAATTTGTAAAAGCCCACACATAGAGTAAAACACCAATTCTTTAAAAATTTATTGACAAAACAATGTTACTGCCTATATACAAATAGTTTTTACAAGTGAGGTCAAGGTAGTGTTTACAGAAAAGCTCAAAAGAAAGCATAAATAAGACAAAACACACATTTATTGGAGAGTGTCCATAATAACAGTGCCATCCTTATCTTTAACTCTTACTCGACCAGAAGCATATTGAGTCTCTTGTCGTCCATCTGCATACACTGTCTTGATGGTGCCATCAGGATACTCACGCCTCTTGAAATGGGCTGTATGCACTTCTTGCTGCCCATTACTGAATTCTATAATCCTACTTCCATCCCTTAAAAGACACAAGCAACTTTTACAAATAAATTCCAGTGCAATTTTTAATTTACACTAAAATTACACAGCAATATTAAGGATTAAAGGAAAGCAGAACAGATTAAAACTAGTTATGCTTTTTGTCCAACTGCTATTCACAGTTTCATTCACCAGTGTGTATACCTTAATGAGTTATTTTGCTAAATCATCTAGTTTTGCAGACTATCACTCTGCTACAAAATACTGTTCCTTAATTTTTAAGCACAAATCTCAACAAACACTGCGGATCTTCATCTATTACAGTGACCCACATCTAATGCCTTAGTCATACAATAGCAGTTCTGCCACCCAGGGGGGGGGAGCAATTAGAAGGGTGGGACAGAGACTTCAGTAAAATTTGGCACTGAGGACCACGTATATGATATCACTCCCTCTCTAGTAACGCAATTTCTCCTTCCTCAAACACATTTTAAATGAGATCTATAAATGAGATCTACAAGTTTTCCCACACAACCAATTGCTTTATCAAAATAAAACCTTACTGCTGTATGCGGACAATGGTGCCATCAGGAAAAATGTTTACTTCTCTTCCATCCGTGAACACATTTTTAATGGTTTGATCAGGGAATACAATTTCTTTCCTTCCATCAGGAAAATGTTTTTCTGCAATCAGGACCAAACTGCATGTCAGAATGTTCATATACGTCATTCTGTCTATATGGTTCTTAAAGTTCAGTATAGTGTCATCAATGTAAACTTCACAGAAAAGGCAGAAAACAGTTTACCTATTTGCCCATTGGAGAAGTGGAGAACCTCTAAACCTGTGGGATATGTGGTGTGGGTTGTTTTGGCATCTGCGTAATAGTATATCTGTTGAGGAACGTTTGTAGAATTGACATTAGTAAAATCATATGACCATTATGATAACACACACTGATTGCTACATACATACCACTCTCTGATCTTCTAGGATTTGTTTTATATCCCCGTTAAAAAAGCTTACAGTTGTAATCTTTCCATCACAGCTTACTTCTTTCCGTGTGCCATTAGGAAAGATAATAAGGTGGCAGCCATTTTTAAATATCTTTTCAACCTAAAAAAAAAAAGGCAAGTATTGTTTATAATGATTCTACTGAGATGGAAAATGTGAATCTATACAACTTACACTTTAATAAGATTCAAGCAAGTGAACTAAGCTAAGTCAGAAAAAAGGGGGGAAATGGGTAGAAATTTCACATGCCAAAGCTACTCACTCTTTTTGAACCAGATGGATGTTTGAGTTTGGTTGCCTACACAAACATAAAAATTGGGGATGGTACCCATTTTACACTGAGGACTCTACATGCAGTGAGAAAAGTTACACAAACCCAAGGTTCATTTGAACACTTGCTGTAAATATAACCAGATAATGAAATATTATTTGGTTCTACTTCTTGGCATGGCCTGGGAAACAGCTCCAAGCCTGCTTAAAAATGGCTGTTCTTCTTCGTGGTCTCTGTGCCTTCATACACTAGGAGCTTTAGCGCCTGTGCGGTAGCGTTCGGAAACTTCTAGAGCTTGTTCGCTTGGCGGGAACCCCTCCCCCACGCCGGTACTGCGCATGCTCCTCCTGCCGAGCAACGGTCTCTCCTCAGTTCTTTCTCGTCCGCCGTCGCGTACGGAAGGTTCTTCGGTTTGTTCCTCTGACTTTTGTGCTTGGCTTGCTGTTTCACGGTTTTTACGGACTTTGGACTGTCTCTGACCTCTCTTTCGGACTCCCCGTTCGGTTTTTGGTGATTTTGGATCTTCCCAGTTTGGCGTTTTCGTCTTATGTCCGCGCTCTTCAAAAAGTGCGTGTCCTGCGGGCGCAAAGTTGCCCTCAACGACGGCCACAAGGAGTGTCTCTTCTGTTTGGGTGAGTCCCACAACACTCGGACTTGCACAATTTGCCGGGATTTACTCCCCAAACTCTCCGCAACCGGTCCGCGAGACTTAAGTCTTATTGTTGGGAACAGTCTCTGCGGGCGATAGACGAGACCTCCACTTCCAAAATGGCCGACAAGAAGACGACCACGCCATCGACGGTATCGGCGGCTGCCGTTCCGTCCACCTCGTCGGTATCGGGCTCGGTACCGGCGAGAACGCCGATCTCGGCGTTACCGAGGATCCCGAAGCTGTCGGCGGCTGCCAAGTCAGCGAAAGGATCCTCGACGGCGAGGAAGGCTGAGGCTCCCCTGAAGGAGACGCCTGTTAAGAAGCGCCCTGCTCCGGATGGAGACAAGGGCAAGGAGAAGGAGAAGAAGAAGAAGAAGAAGAAGAAGGAAGGAGAAGAAGCGCTCCCCGGCTGGGGACGTTCAACCTCCTACTCCTCCTCCTACTCAGCAGCCTTCCAAAGGGCGAGGCGAGTCCGTCGATCTCTCGGATGAGATCGAGGACGTCCCCAACAGCGCCCGGACTCGCCTGTGGCAGACCCTCCAACCCTGGTGGAGGAGCACCACCGCCCTTCCAGCCATCGCAGGTCGGCCGACCTGCAGCAGAGAGAGACCTCTGCTTCTCCGGAGCGGCGTTCGACCTCCTTCAGGTCCCGGTCCCGCTCTTCGGAGCGTCCGGTGGCCTCGCCGCCTCCTAGGGAGACTAGAGAGGAACAACCTCGCTCGTCTGCCTCCAGATACACCTCGGCGTCCTACGTGGCCAGGTACGCGAGGGAATCTGAATGGAGAGAGCGCCCGGCCTCTTATCGGTCACATTCACCATCGTACCGGGATCGGTACCATCGTGACCCGAGTCGCTGGGAGACCTTCCAGAGGTCCCGGTCACCTCGTCGACAGCGCGAATCGCGCTCGCCTAGAGGGGACGAGGCTCGGTACCATCGCCACCGAAGCCGATCTCCGTCGGACCGCCGCTCCTTCAGCCGCTCTCCCTCTCCTCGATATCATAGGGCGAGGGAGCCTTCACCTCGATATCGGGCGATATCACCACCTCCTAGGGTCACTGCAACGGCGACGCGCCCTACGGAGTCGGTGGTGACTGAGCGGGCTAAGACAACGTCAGCCTGCCAGACTACCCCTGTCACCACTAAGAAGGTGAAGTCCGTGGTCAGCCAGCCCAAGCGTGACGCTGCCACTACCACCGTCCCGGCTGCAGAGAAGCCTAGGAAGGCAACACCTGTGGCGACTGCGAAGGAGCCGGAAAGCGAGCGGCGAGAGGACTCACCGAGCTCGGAGTCGTACGACTCGAGTGCGGAGTCAGAGGTGTCTGAGGCGGCCTCCCAGGAGTCTCCTCCGCTGGGATCCGGGGATCCGATTCCAGATTCTGCTCCAGAGGACGTCCACCAGTTCTCTGCTATGCTGCTCCGCATGGCCACTACCCTCGGCCTTAAGATCGCCGATGCGGAGCCGGAGGACGACGATCCAGCCTTCTCCGTCTTCGAGGAGAAGCAACCTGCCACGGCCCCGCTGCCTCTCCTGCCCCGGATATCCAGACTGGTGAAGGCCGCCTGGGATAGGCCGACCTCGGCGCAGCCGATACTGCAGCGGTTGGAACACCTCTACAGGGTGCAGAAGGATAACACCGGTTATCTCTTCAACCACCCTGCACCGAACTCTGTGGTGGTCGAGTCGGCACAGACGAAAGGCTCCGGCAGGCAGCACACCACCCCGCCGGATAAGGAGGGCAGGAAGTTGGACGCCTATGCAAGACGGTTCTATTCCGCCGCCTCCTTGCAGATCAGGCTGTCCAACACTCAGGCTTGCCTCGCGGCATACCTGAAAAAGGTGCTCGATCGCCTTCAACCGGCGATGGAGGCGGTACCGGAGGACATCCGCCAAGCCTCCTCGGTGATATTCAACGAGGCCATCTCCATCGCTCGGCAGCAGATGGCCTCCTCCAGGCACGCAGTGGAGATTGCCTCCCGGGTCATGGCGGGATCCATCGGCCTGCGCCGCCATGCTTGGCTGCGGCCGGCCGACATCCAGGAGGACACCAGAAGGAGAATTGAAGATCTCCCCTTCGACGGTGAGGGCCTATTCAATTCGTCCACCGACGAAGCGTTGGACAATCTCGTGAAGGCGAGGTTAACCGCCAAGAAAATCGGGCTACAGCCGGCCACGCAAGCCCGCAGGACCTCCGCCTTCCGCCCATCCTGGCGACGATCTTCCACTTCGTCGTTCCAGCGTTCGGCCCAGTCTGGACAGTCGAGACCGTCCTCCGGCTCGTCGGCCAGACGCACGGTTAGACGACGCCCGGCTTCGTCCAAGAAGTCCTCCTCAGAGACAAAGTCTCGGTTTTGACGTGCCTGGCAGGACCTACCAATACCCACTCTTCAGCCTACCATCTGCACTCGGAGACCGACCGACTCTAGCTTGACACCTCGCGGAGTGGCAACATGTCACTACGGACTCTTGGGTGCTTTCCATCGTCCGTCTTGGCTACGCCATCGAGTTTCACGATATTCCGCCTCGAGGCGCTTACTACTCCACCCCGTCGAGTCCGGCCCTCCTGGAAGAGATCCAGTCCCTCCTCCAGAAAGGGGCGATCGAGCGGCTCCCGCAAGAAGCCAAGACCACTGGCTTCTTCTCCAGGTACTTCACGGTACCGAAAGCCGACGGCACCCTCCGGTCGATCCTAGACCTCAGAGGGGTGAACTACTACATCCGCCCCAAGAGGTTCAAGATGGTCACGATACCGTCGATCCTGCCCTTCCTACATCGAGGGGACTGGTTCGCCTCCATCGATCTCCGAGACGCATACTTCCACATCGCCATTCGCCCGCAGCACAGACGGTACCTCCGCTTCGCAGTCGACGATATCTGCTACCAGTACAAGGTGCTGCCGTTCGGACTCTCGACTGCCCCAAGGGTCTTCACCAAGTGCATGGCCCCGGTGGTATCCTTCCTGCGGACGAAGGGCGCTTCCGTCTTCCCTTACCTCGACGATTGGCTGTTGGTGGCGTCCTGCAAACAGAGACTTTACCACGACGTCCACATGACATTGTCACTCCTAACCCGCCTTGGTCTACGGGTGAACCCGAAGAAGTCCCACCTCGAGCCGGCGAGGATCTTGGACTTCATCGGGGCGACGCTCGACTCGACCTCCGCCAGGGCGTACCTACCAGAGTCTCGAGCACAAACCCTGATCCGGGCCGCCGCTCACGCTCGTACGGCCCCGACGTTATCTGCGAGAAGCGTCCAGCAGCTCTTGGGCTACATGGCTGCGACGACCGCTGTGACATATCTCGCCAGGCTGAGAGCAAGACCTCTTCAACACTGGTTCGTCCGCATATTCGATCCCCTGCGAGACGAACAGACACTCCGACTGCAGCTGCCGGAAAACGTCCGCTCATCCCTCCGATGGTGGCAGTCGCGACGCAATCTGATCTCAGGGATGCCTTTCCAACAGCCGACACCGAAGGTGACGGTAGCGACCGACGCCTCCCATCACGAATGGTCCCTCTCCGAAGAGGCACTCAGACTGATTCGAGACCGCTGGGGCGAACCATCCATCGTCCTCTTCGCGACCAGGGAAAACGCGAAGTGTCGCCGATTCTGCTCCAGAGCGGGCCACGATCGCGCCTCCATCGGGGACGCTTTCCAGTTTCCGTGGACCGGGGAACTCCTCTACGCGTTCCCGCCGTTCCCGCTGCTCGGCCGGACGATATCGAAGATCCTCGCCGACCGAGCCGACGCGATCCTGGTAGCCCCATACTGGCCGAGGCAACATTGGTTCGCACCACTGCTACAAGCTGCACGAAACGACCTGCTCCGGTTGCCACCGACACCGGACCTGCTCTCCCACTCCGGCGGCCGAGTCCTCCATCCGGATCTGCCACGCCTGGCCCTCCATGCCTGGAGGATATCGCACTAGACGATCCCGTGCTCGGTACCGTCCTCGTTGCGGCCAGGAAGGAATCCACCCGTCGCAACTATCAATATAAATGGCGACGCTTCCTGACCTTCGCTAACGAGAGGAGTGAGCCGGTATCGCCTGCGGGGCTCTCTACCGTCCTGCACTTCCTCCTGCACCTCCGGCAACAGGGTCTGGCGTTTCCATCCCTGAAGGTGTATCTCTCCGCGATCGTGGCATACCAACCGCCACGATCTGCTGCCTCGGCCTTCTTCAGGAACGATACCGTTAAGCGGTTCCTGAAAGGACTTCATCATCTCTACCCGCCGGTATCGCCGCCGCTACCGCCGTGGTCCCTCTCGCTGGTGCTCTCGCAGCTGACGAAGCCGCCCTTCGAGCCGATGGCGACCTCGGATGACAGGCTCCTGACCATGAAGACTGCCTTCCTGGTAGCGGTGACCTCGGCGAGGCGAGCGGGTGAGATCACAGCTCTTCGATCCGATGAGCCCTTCACGGTCTTCCACAGAGACAAGGTGGTCCTGCGACCTGACATTTCGTTCCTGCCTAAGGTGGTGTCCAGTTTCCATCTCAACCAGGACATCATCCTGCCTGCCTTCTTCCCGAACCCGACGACACCGTTGGAGCGGTCCCTCCACTCCCTGGACGTGCGTCGGGCCTTGGCCTTCTACAAGGACAGGACTGCTTCCTTCCGACAGACGCCGCATCTCTTCGTTTGCTATGGGCGACGTCGGAAGGGCCTCAAAGTGTCCACCCAGCGCTTCTCCAAGTGGGTGGTACGGACTATTCAACTGGCGTATGAGCTCGCGAGGAAGCCTCCGCCAGTCCTGCTTCGAGCCCACTCCACCAGAGCTGTGGCTACTTCTGCGGCCCTCCTACGAGGAGTTGACCTGCATGAACTCTGCCGTGTGGCGACCTGGTCCCAACCATCGACCTTCGTGCGCCACTACAGGCTCGACTGCCGGTCGCGCAGAGATGCCCGGTTTGGACGTGAGGTGCTGGCTTCCGTGCTGTAGGACCTGACCCGCCGTCCGACCGGTAAGCTACACAGTCTCCTAGTGTATGAAGGCACAGAGACCACGAAGAAGAAGAACAGGTTGCTTACCTGTAACTGTGGTTCTTCGAGTGGTCATCTGTGCCATCATACACACCCGCCCTTCCTCCCCTCTTTCTCAGGTCCCTGTAGGTTCTACGGCGGACGACAGAACTGAGGAGAGACCGTTGCTCGGCGGGAGGAGCATGCGCAGTACCGGCGTGGGGGAGGGGTTCCCGCCAAGCGAACAAGCTCTAGAAGTTTCCGAACGCTACCGCGCAGGCGCTAAAGCTCCTAGTGTATGATGGCACAGATGACCACTCGAAGAACCACAGTTACAGGTAAGCAACCTGTTCATCTGCTTGCCTTCATGTCACATTACCCATAACCAAAATTCAGTAGAAAATCTTGTGGTGTGAGTAGAACAAGAAGAAACTTATAGACACGCAGGCTAATATGGAAAACTTGTGAAGATTTAGGACACCTCTTGAACTATATCTTTTAAACTAAATTCTGAACAGTTTGGCTCACCCGTGGAGGTGAGGAAAGACAAGCATCTCCATTGTACTATTTTGTTCCCAAGTACTGTATTCTGGAATCTTTAGGGGAAAAGCTTCTCTTACCTTTCCATCAGGATGAGTTGCTTCTCTCTCTACCATTACATCTTCACTGTCTGAAGGTTCAGAAGTGACTATTGATGCTGAGTCAACCAAACCGCTGACAGGTAAATTCTGAAATAGGAAGCAAGTCTCTAATAATGTCTTTTAAAAGGCATGAAGTATTCCTACGGGCACTAGATGACCACAATACACTAAGAATCCCACCTGCACAAAACAAACTTAAATGTACAAAAAAACATAGACCACTGCAGTGGTTCTCAAACCCACCACATCTGGGAAACACTACAATGTATATTGTCAATGTGTGCACCATGGAACTCATTGATTGGAGCTGGACCTAGCCATGGTTAGATTAGATGCAATGGAATTAATAAAAACTAAGTCTGAATCCAACCTGGTGTGTTGCAGAACATGCTGGGACATTGTTAGCATGCACACATAGTTCAGGGATAACTGACTAAGCTGTCTGGGCCTCTTTGGTAGCCCCCATGGACAGCACTCTGGAATACAAGTCTCCCAAGCAGCTGTCCATAGCAAACAAAGCTAACAGCAGTGGGTAAGTTGCCTCCAGCAGATCCTTGCCTACAGTTCCTCTTCTTTTACTCAGTAACCCTAATAAGAATTCTGAAGAATACAGTGTAAAAATGGCTGCCTTACAGTCATGCCAAATGGTATGCCAGCTGACTTGCTGCCCTAAACAGGATGTATGTGTAATTTTGTTAACTATTTTAATACTACCATCAGTCAGACAAACAAGACAAATTTTTAAAAAACATCTCACTTCATCATCAACAACAACAACAAAGGATTGAGATCTATCATGAAGAAACAAAGCAATATTCAACTGAATGATTTGGACCTAAGCTACCTAGAAAACAAGTTCTTCATTCACAATGTGCAGAGTACTAAAACATGAACAGCTCATTGGAAATGGAAAAAATCTCAATACCCAGTTAGAATGAAGAACTTTTTATTTAAGATAGTCATCCTCCACATGTTAACTTCCAGTTGTTTTAGATTACAGTTCCCACCAAGCCAAGCTAATCTGGCCAATAATGAGAGATAATGGAAACTACAGTTCAAAACATCTTGGGGATCCAGCAGGTTGGGGAAGGCAGCTATCCCCAGTATAACAGCAGTAGCCCCTCTATCAGTTTTAGTTATCACATATACTAGTCTTGCCTCTCCAAAACCATGGAAACGACAAAATTCGCTTACTTTACTTACTACCATGAAGGTCTTAGAGAAATCTTCAAAATGCTTGGTTGTATTGTCTGAAGAACTCTCATTATGTGTAGCTGCTGGTTTAGGTTTTCCAAATGGCCTTCCTACTTTAGTGTAAGAATTAAAACATAAGACTGAATTAAAGTATTTCCTAGGACATGAGCTTCAAGTAGGTTAATATGCATCCCTCTTCATCTTCCAGTCAGAGTAATTCGAGCCCAACAACAACTAATAATCATCAGTGACATTAATACTAACTTAAATAACTTAGTAACAGTGCATTGGTAACAGAAGTGGCAGACCAACATGGTGTTTATAATGAACAGAATAATTTTTAAAATAAATTATACCATTTTAGGCCAAAAAGTCCTTAACCTTAGGAAAGAATCTTTCATTGTCAATAAAATCACTCACACATTGGCTCCACATGGGGGAGAATATATACAATGTACATATGGATTACAGATTTCAATCTCCAACATACCAAGTAATAAAAATGGAAATAAAAGAGAAGGATCATACAGTTTACACAATAAAAATCTACCCCAAACAGGAAGGAACTTTTCTCTTTTACTTGTAATATGTATACTACATGTAGCATATATGCATTATGAGTAAATTCATTGAGACTAAAGTAACACCTGTGCGTACATTCGGGAGAAAGGAGATCTAACACCATGCCACCTTGCTGATTATTAGAAGCACACTATTTTTCTCAAAACAATACTTTTACCTTCTGATGAAGAATCACTTTTCCCATTTGTTTTGCTGTTCTTTTCTGCTTGATGAACTGATGAAAACGTCTGACTTTTTTGCAAAATAGCTGCAGATTGCTTAAAAGAAAATCAAAGCAGCATCTTAGTAAGGATGCTGTTAAAATGCTGTAATACTATCTAATATCACAGATCTTTTGTTCTAAAATAATGCTTTACCACACTATTTGCCACTTTTCAAAACTAGTTCATGAAACCATTTGAAATCTAAGACACAACTATAAACAATTATGATAAATCATTCATATTTAGTTTACAAGCTTAATATATCCATACACACTTACTATACTTTTTGTCAATACCCAATGTGAACCACATGTACTATTATGCACAAAAAACAACTTACAACAGATTCTGCTCTTTTTGTGTAACTATAACCATTAGTTTTCTTCTTGTTTGCAGATGCTTCCTTTCTCTTCCAAGCCTCCAAACGACATCGTTCCATGATTTTGACCTCTTCCCGTAGTTGCATATTCTCTTTAGTTAAGGTCTCTATTTGGTCTCTGAGGCGCATGTGGGTCGTTGACCATTTTGTTTCTCTTCTTCTTAGATCTCCCTGCAGGGTTGCTATTTGCTCTTTCAAAGCCTTGATAAATTCATATACAAAGTCAATTACTTTCTGCTACATTTCATGAAAGGACAAAAAGAAAAGACAAACTTCCTTTCAGAGCAAAGTCAAGCACTGGATCCTGCCCTCATCAGAAGTGTGCATGAGGGCTGAGGCATACCCAAAACACATCCAGGGCCCAACTGCAGCACAGACTTATGGAGAGAAAGGTGAATCTCTGATGTGTCCCAGTCACTCCATAATGTACTGGCACTTGGGTCACTGAAAAATAACGTTATAATCCACTATGGGACAATCAAGCAAGACCCCCAAAAATGGGATATGGCAGCTGTCCAGAATGTCTCACTGGGTAACAGCATAAATCACAGGAAACAAGTAGTTTCAAACTTAAATTTGACAGCATAATTTCATATGGGGGGCTGTTTTTTTTACTAGCATGAGCTAGCTATGAAAGATTTATTATCTTCCTTGGATACATTAATTTGGTGCTTGCTTGTTTTGTTCTTATGAAGAAGTTTCCCCAGTGGAGAAAGCCAGATAGGCTTTTCCTTTCTTTCATACCTGAATTTCATCACGTTCTTTTTTATCTGGAATGGCTCTAGCTGCCTGTGCATATTTCTCAAAAACTTTACGTTCTTTTTGCAGTTTTCGTGTTTCTTCTTTTTTAAATTCTTCTATTTGAGCTAGTTCTTTTGTCTTCTGTTGTTCAAAGTTTGCAATTTCTTTCCTGAAACAGTTCAATGCAACAAGTTAGCACACAAAGGCAGCATACAGGTATTTGAAAAAAACCAACTGCCTTTCCCCCCGCCACCTCTGTTCTGCTACTTCTATAAGTTAGGTTTGATTTGATTTTTAACCTGTTGAGATCAGCCATCCTGGATGTTTTAGAGTACATCCAGTTTATAAACATTTCAACTAAAAATAAATATAGAAATTTCAAACCACAAAATAGTATTTCATTGCAGCAAATCTACAGCACCTAACAAATATATGTGTGTTAATATTACTTTGTGCTTCAAGGAGAATATTCCTACCTCATCTTCAGTGCTTTGTCTGCAAATATCTCTAGATCCAACTTGTACAAATGAACGTAGCTCACGAGCCACATAATGTGCCTACTAGATAGATGTTTGCCAGTTAGATTGGTTTTTGCATAAACAGGATGTTTAACCTGTTCTTGCTGGACTACCATAAGTGGCAACTGTAAGTTGTGTATGTCTACTCTAGGTACGTTGAACTTACTAATGAGGGGATAGAAGGCAGACATAATATTCTAAAGAAAGTTACCTGAGATTTTCCATGGCATTTTCACGTTCTTCTCGAAGTTTTGTGAGTGATGCATTTTCTGCCCTAAATCTTTCAATTTCAGTTTCCAGTTCAACAAGTTTCTGTCTCAAGAGCTGGGAATGAGCAGAATCTCCTAATGGGAAAAAATGCACTGTCTGTTGATGCTCAAACATTATACATTGATGTATGTACCATGCTGTCATATAGTAACATTCTATCAGTCTTCCACTTGCTTTGTAAGTTTTGAGGCCAGTTATATAACCGAAGGTGGGGGATGGGTGGGCAAGAGGTATTGATCAATCAATGCAGAACTGGATATTGGGTTTAGCCACTTATTTTATCCCGCCTTTCTCTCAGTAATGGGACTCAAGGCAGCTAACATAGAAATATAGTATGTAAACTGTATGGATAGAAATCATAAGAGTAAATTTGATCAGTGGTATTTTTCAGATAACCTCCAAAACCTTTATATCTAGAAAGAAAGCTACATTTTTAAAAAGCTGTTTTTAAAAGCCTGCACAGGATTACCCCAGGGAACCTCATTTGCCCACAGACTTTTGCATGTATTTCTGAAGGGTCATATCTTCTCATGTGAACCAGCCTGAGCTTTCAGTTCTTTGGGGAAAACCCTTCTCTTGGTCCCCCTGCCCTCACAGGCACATCTTGTGACAAAATGGAAGAGGGCCTTCTTGGTGACTGCTCTCAGGCTCTGGAATCTCCTTTCAAGGAAGGTCACACTGTTTCTTTCCTTGTCCTTCCATCACCAGGTGTTCGGAACTATTTATAAAGAAAGGGCTTTTATAGTATGCTGTACAATTTTTACTTTTTCATTGATTTTTTTAATAGACATTTATTAAATGGTGTTAATTCTTCATAGTTTAATTACATTTTCAGAATGACCTGAATATGTTTTTATATCCTTGTTATATATACATTTTAATTAGGGTTTATTTTAATTTTTATAAGCTGTCTCAAGTCCCAGTTTTGGGGGGAAAGTGGAACATTTAAAAATCCCATATCCCTGGACTCATTAAATGTCTTCCTAGCAATGTATGTAGAGAATCTAGTTTGTGATTTCTGGTGCTTGGTTATGGCTTATGGTGTAGCACAATTTCTTGCCATCTAGAGACCGTATTAACTGCTGAAGTTACATATGAACAATGACTTTGGGTTCTTTCAGTGCCTTTCACTTTGAGGTCTAACAGCATCCCTTTTCAAATCTACTTCTGTCAAGAATCTAACAAGGAGGGGAGGGAGAGAGAACAAGGAGGAGTATGCTAGGTCTGCCCCCTTCCTTTCGTTGTCAGCCTTCATAGATTAGAGGATCACCTCAGAAGCAGGGAGTGTTTTTCACTCATGCAAGTTCCCCACACAATTTAGATCAAAGTTTCCAAGGCAATTACATCACCAGAAGCAGCATGCATGAGTAGAAAAGAATCCATGAGTAGGAAAGAACTCCGTACTTCAAAGGTTGTCTCTCTAATCCGTTCAGGACAATAAGAAAAGGCTGTGGACATAGTTTTCCTCCAGTGTTGATAGTCAACATGAGGCATAGTAACATGGCTTGTATCAAATCAAACTGCACGTGAATCATAGAATCACAGAGTTGGAAGAGACCCCAGGGGTCATCAAGTCCAACCTCCTGCTATGCAGGAATACCCATCAAAGCATTCCCAACAGACAGCCATCCAATTTCTGCTTAAAAACCTCCAATGAAGGAGACTCTACCACACTCTGAGGCAGCATATTCCACTGCCAGACAGCTTTGACCGTCAGGAAGTTCTTCCTAAGGTTCAAGTGGAATCTCCTTTCCTGCAGCTTAAATCCATTGCTCCTTGTCCTAGCCTCTGGATCTGAGGGAGTTTTGTTCCATCACCTGGGACCTGATCCTTCTTAACTGGTTATGTGAGGGGGTTGAATATGAATGTGATAGATAGATAGGTAGGTAGGTAGATAGATAGACGGACAGACAGACAGACAGACATTTGATATGTCAACAAAATAGACCTAAGACATAACACCCAAGGGCAAAACTACAGTCATCCCTCCACATTCGCTGGAGTTAGGGGCATAGGACCCCTTGAAAGTGAAAAAACCGTGAATAACTCTAGGCCCTCCCAAACCATATTTAACACACACAAAAAGTATGATCACCATATTCAACCCACCATAGATTCCTTTTAGGCATCAGAATTTCTTCCCAAGACAGAAGTGGGTGGCTGGTGGGGCTTACTGCCACCTCCACTGCAGCCCCACACCATTTTTAACAGGGACCTAAAAGCCTCATTTACAGTTTCTCAGTCTCACAAGGCTTGCAGTCCTTATTTAAAACAGCATGGGGAGGCAGCAGAGGCAACAGCAAATAATCCATGAATAATCAAATCCGCAAAAGTGAAACCCATGAATGTGGAGGGCTGACTGTACATGATTCTGCATATCATTCTGATATTCTCTTTCAAGAATACAACAAGAGCCTGAAGACTAATGCAGCTGAGGGTTACGGGGTAGACAGTTGTGCACCATGCTCATTTCTTGCTTACCCCCTGATTCCTCCTGAGCTGTGTTAGGTTTGGCATCATGTTTCTGCTGTGCATCAACCTTCTGTCTGGGCTTCAGAGAAGGAAAGAGTTTCAGCATCAAGTCTGTTGTGGGGGGTGCAGTTACCTCCCTATCAGTCACAGTTTGCTTAGGTATCACATCCCCTTTTTTCACCATGGCAATCTTCCTCTTTATCACTTTATCTGGGAAGACAGACTCATTCTTAGTAGAGCCACTGGAGGGCAGAGGCACTTTAATAACTAGGTCACTGTTTTCTACTTCAGCACACTGATTCCCATTCTCTTCCAAGTCAGACCATGATGTTTCATCATCAAATTCAACATTACTACTATTTGCATAGCAAATATTTTCAGACACCAAAATTCTATTTATCTCATTCGCTTGATCACTGCAAGAATCTTTTCCTTGTAAATCAGGAGCAGCTTCTCTGCTTGGGGCTTTAGCATTTCCTTTACACTCAGAAAACTCAGGACTGTTGCCTCTATTATTCAAAGCAAGCATTCTAACTCTCTCACTCACAGGTTTTATGGTAGTCTCAAATTCTTCCTCAGATTCAGAGGTCTTACCACTGCTTCTGTCAGATCTGTCTTCATCATCCCAACTTGTATTTCTAAAACCATGAAACTCCTCAGTGGGAAAATCCTGGAGGTTTTTACGGTCAGTTTCATTCTGATGATTGTTCAATGCTTCACAAGCCTGGTTGCCTACAACTGCCTCTCTGGTTCTCTCACTGTTATCTTCTTGGGAAATATACTGTTCTCCATTTCTGCTATTCACAGCTGTAATATCCAACACATGCATTTGCTGATGCCTGGATTTCACAGGAGTGGAAGACAGTCTGTGCCCTGCAGAAATGTGCTGGCCTTGATCCAAAATCCGTACTATAAGTGAGGAATTGCTTGCAAAAGAGATTTCATCAGCAGCCTGCTCCAGAAACAAAAATTCATCCAATTCATTTTTTTCTCTTTCCTTTTCTGTTTCCCAGTTTTCCAGCTTCCTTTGAAAAGAAAGTTCAAAAGAGAGATCAGGATCTTTTTCAAAGGAATTTGTGAGACATCTAGTTGGTTCCAGTGGTTCTTCAGGTTTTTCACCTGGTAACATGTCCATTTCATTCAATGCTGTAGCTGCTGTTATATTTTCTTTATTCTTTTTGTGTTCATCATTTATTTGTGGTCTGACAGACTTCCTCAGTTCACCTTTCCTTTCATTGGAGTTTTCCCTTGTACATAAAGGGATACCTTTCGCAGTACAATTCCTGAGCGCTGTTGTTTTTCGAGGAGTAAAACCCTTCTTTGTTTTAACATTCTGATTACAATTGTTAGATATAAAGTTGTCAGAAACTTGGCCTTTATTTGAAGGTGCAGTTTTCCGGTGAAGCTGTTGCTTGTTTGCCTTCACTATATTGTTGACTTCTGCAATATCTGGATGAAGAATTTCTTTGCTTTCCTTTTGTTTAGCTACTTTGGACTTGGCATTAGTAAACCTAATTAAACCTTCACCTCTCTTCAGAAAGGGTCGTTTTGCAACTGGTTTCTGGAAAGCTGGTTTTCCAGTTTCCTAAAAAAAAAAAATAGCCTATATTAGATTTTTTACATTCGTACATATCAGAGCTTTCCAAACTTTCCATGTTGGTGACACACTTTTTAGACCTGCATCATTTTGCAACATAATAATTTCAGTTTTATTAGCAAACCAGAGGTTAAACTAACCCCTTATGAGAGATACAGACACATACATAAATACTAATAACAAAATATATGGGAATACAACATATCTCATGGAAACCTTTCATATATTTTAAAAATATATTTATAAATAATAACATACATTCCCAAGATTGTAGGCGGCACATCTACACACTTCAGGCGACATATTAACGTGTCCTGGCACACCGTTTGGAAAGCTCTGATATATATGCTTTGTTTTCCTTTAGGGGTGAGCCAACCGAATCCTTGAATGCTCGAATCCTGGGCAAAGATTCAAGGCTTGGGAATCCGAATCCCAGTGCCAAAACAGCAAATCGAATCTTTCGAATCCACCAACCAAGTTTGTTTCTTTTCGAACTTGGCTCCTCCGGAGCCCAGCAAAAGCCTGATTGGCTGGCAGGCCCTTGGGTGCATGAAAATCGTGGCATAAAGCTGCCCGTGTGCACTGGAGGCTGCCTGTGGTCACTCATGCTGTGAGCTCGCCCGCTCGGCCAGCCTGCCTGCCTGCCTGCACCCACTCGGGCTGCCTCCCTCTGCAAGGTAATTATTCTCTTCTTCTTTTGACTTGAGACTGGAGGGTAGGGACTGGACTGGCTGGTGGGGGGGTTTAAGTGCCTTCCTTGTTGCAAGACTTGAGAGTAGACATCAGGGTAGAGCAGGACTTCCCAAATGGTGTGTCGCGACACATTAATGTGTCACCTGAAGTGCATAGGTGTGTCACCTTCCCAGGCCAAGCAAGATCCTCCCTCACACAAGAGGCAGAGAACATTAGGAGCGCTGCTCTAGCACTCTCGTGCCTGTTTGTAGGGGAAGAGGGAAAGGAGTTTGCTTGTAACTCTGTCCCCACAAAGACAATCGGAGGGATCCAGGCAGCAACCACAACCTCATCCACTTCACTCCCAACTCTGGCTTGCTTGGCCCTCCTCCGCCCTCCCTCCAGCCCCAGGAAAGTTAAACTAAGTAGCTGCCAGCCCAGCTTGAGTGAAAAAGAGGAGCAGTGCTGGAGGGGGTTTGCTGGGAAAAGGAGCCAGCAAGGGCTCGGAAGTGCAGCCACAGGCTGATTGACAGGGGCTGGGCGAGACTGGAGGATTCTTCTCTTACTACACGCTCCTGCCTCAGTACTCTCTCCCCTGGTGCCACCTACACAGCTCTGCTTTCTTGGGTGGCTACTGATTTTAACAGAACTCACGGAATCTGAGCCCAGTAAGCCCCTGTATGCAAAGTCTGTTTTGGGATGAAAATGTGGGAGAGCATATGTCTTTGTTAGTAACACAGTGTTTAAAACAAAGTGAGGGCAAAACCACAATTGCAGAGGTCTCAGAGGTTTTACTGCTCCAGATGTTCAACCAGCACCAGTGAGCATCTCTGCAAGACTCTTCCCCTGACTCCCCTGTCCTTTGGGGATTTTGCAAAAAGACTCCCCTCCCGTAGCCTGACACATCTCCTCCCCCACTCTCTCTCTCCATCTCTCTCACACCCTCCCCCTCTCTTTCATACAGTCTCCAAGGCACAAACGTGCTTTCAACAAGCATACACACATACTTTATACAGGCTCCTCCCCTTCACACACAATGCCTTCCTCTCACTGACACATATTCCTCCTTTCATGCACATGCGCGTGCATACACACCCCGCACACCTTCAACACTCACAAAACTTCTTGTTTCAATTCTCACACACACTTCCCTGTAAATATTTTCTTTCCTTCTCTCTGTCTCTCATGCACACTCACACAAACTCCTCCCTTACAAACACACACAATCTGCCTTTTTCCTGCTCTCTCTCATACACTGTTTTTCACTCTCTCATACATACTTTCTCTTGGTCTGTCTCTTTCTCTCCCACATACATGCCCACATGCACACCCAAACACACACTTTCTCACTGGTTCTCTCCCACACTCATGCTGTTTCTCTCTGGTGGTCTTGGACAAATCACACTTTCTCAGCCTCAGAGGAAGAAAAAGGCAAATCGCCTCTAAACAAATCTTGGCAAGAAAACCGCACAATCAGTTTGCCAATGATTTAGCAGAAGAGGAGGAAGCAGTCCCGGGGTAGGGGTCAACTCCCATGCTTGCTCCAGGCACTATTTAGGCTAGATATGCTTCTAGGTCTTTCCTCAGCGAGGGTGAAGGTCACATGCCAGGATCAGGTAGGAGGCTGCCTTTCCTGCTGTTGCTGCTCTGGCCAGGGTCTCTCCTCAGTGAGGGCGACAGAAGTGAGTCAGGATCACATGGGGGGCTGCCCTTCCCCACCCTAGATATGCATTGGGTACTGCGCATGTGTAATCAGTTAGTTTAACCTCCAGTTTGCTAGTAAAACTGAATTACTATGTCGCGAAATGATTCTTGTCTAAAAAGTATGTCACCAACAAGAAAAGTTTAGAAAGCTCTGGGGTAGAGAATTGGGACTGGACTAGAGGCTGGTGTTTCGTTTTGTTTTTTAAGTGCCTTCCTTGTTGCAGGACTTGAGACTTGACTGGAAAGTACAGTTTTCTTGAGATTTCAAGGACAGCTGAAAGATTCCTTCGCATAGCTCCCTTGCAAAGCTCTTTCATAGACAATTCTGGAGTTTGTAATTTTACAAAGTGTCACAGCCTTCTCTGCCAAAGTGTGCTGGTATATCATCAAACTACAAACTCCATGATGCCATAAGGAGCTATGCAAACAAAATCCAGTTTTGACCTGGATTATCGCTGTACTGTAGTATGTGGCCCTGTTTACACAGGCAGGAAAATGTGGGATTAATCCACATTTTCCAGCCTGTGTAGAAAGGGCCTTCATGTCATTATCAGTCTGGGGAGATCCTGAGGGAAACCTATGACAACTGTCCTGGCCAGATTTCTTCAGAGGGAGGTTCGCCTTTGCCTAGGCTTTTGCTAAGGCTGAGAGAGTGTGTCTTACCCAAGATTATCCTTGCCATTTTGTTTTGTTTTGTAATAGTCAGCCCAGGAGATGGCACCATCTTGAGCATCCTCCAATATGTGGAGCCACTTCCAAATTACATGTAATTCTTAGTAAGAAGTATATGGGTATGTTTTCCTGAAAATGAAAACTATTATTTAATTTGTTTTTCATTAAACAAAGATGTCAAATTTTGCTTCAAAACATGTTTCAGTAGAAGTGCTTTCTTTCCCTTGCTTTTTAAACCCTTTTTTAAAAAGGGATTCAAAAGATTCAAGATTCATGGATTCACAGAACCTTCCAGGGATTCGGAAAATTCTGGATTCGTCCCATCCCTAATTTTCCTTATATGGATAGTACCATAATCCCATATCTTCTGATATAAATTACATTTTGCCTCAGCAAGAATATAAAGGAAAATCAAACACAGATGTATCCTCAACATTATGAAATCCTCACACTATTCAACCATTTTTAATAGTTGGGCAACTAGAAGCTCTAATTATTAACCTTTAGATTTCCCTGTTGGCTTAGCCTCTGCTCTTCCAGTCGTATCTGTTCTTCCAGAAATTCTTCAAATGTCTGTTTTCTCTCTTGAATAGTGGCAAGAATAGGCCTATTTCAAGAGACACACATTTAATTGTCAAATTTTATCACAATAAAATAAATAGTTTCATATTCCCAGCACTCATTTACTTGTTTAGTCTAAATATAATCTTTCACCTGTGCAACTTATATGAACACATTCTTATAGTATAGATTTACAGCAGCTGGAAAACTATTCTGTACATAAGAAGCCTCCGGCTGAATTTGATGGAGACCTATCTAGTTCACTATCCTGTTTTCCACAAGGGCCAATCAGATGCCAATGGGAAACACACAAGACATAACAGCAATAGCCCTTTCCTGCTGTCATTTCTCAGCAACTCTTGTTTAAGGGCATACTTTCCCCTGAACTAGTTGTCACAGATGATATTATCTTCTGTTACCTTATCTAATCCTCTTTCATCTCTTATCCTTCATAATGGGATTCCATAAGAGCATACAGATACAAATAAACAATTTAAAACAAACTGCAGATTAAAACAGTAAAACAGCTTAAACATCATAAAAACATGTTGAACATGACATCAGATAAAAAGGCTACAACTATTAAAAACCATATATATATGCATTTAAAGTAAATTAAGCCTTAAAGACTTTATAAAAAGCCAGATCTTGGTGCTACAAAGAAAGCAGCACTGGTGGAAATCAGATCTTCAAGGAGAAGACATTCCAGAATGGAGTGCAACAGCTGAGATAGTCCTCTTGAATGTCTTAGTACTATGAGAAAGAAAATTTCTGTCTATCATTACTGAGTATTCTCAGCTGCAAGACATCAGTAACTACATACACGTACAGGATTGTACAAATTGGGCCACGTTAGCCTAGACACCTAAATTCTACTCCAAACTAGAATCATTTGCTGAATGGTAAATCAACCATTGATTCAGTGGATCTACTTTAGATGGGACTAACAATTGGATTTAGGCCACAATGTGCTACAGTAAGAATTGAGGAACCTCAAATTTTGCAAAGAGCAACAGACTATTTATTAACGTATTAAAATATTTCTATTCTACCCTATAGCAAAAGATTTCAGGGTGGTGTATATGTAAAAAAAATCAACAGGTTAAAACAATTTAAAACAATAAAAATAATTTAAATAGACTAAGACACATTAAAAGAAGCTTAAAAGATTAAAACAGTTTTAAAACCCTGTGCACAGCATTTGAAGTAAATGAGTGCGGCCCACAGGCTTTAACTAATAGCTGGGTTTTTTTCCCCTTGGTCCCTAAAAGAAACCAGCAGTGGTGTCAATCAGGGCTCCAGGTGTGCATTCCATAGTTGGGGTGCCATGCCTGAGAAGACGCTGCTCATATTCAATGCCCTTGCTGGGTCTTTGTTTCTGCTGATGAATATATTCAATAAACATATTGTATAATATATACTAAATTATTTTCTCATAAGGTTTTAATTCTGTGCTTTAGTCAACTTATAAGAACATAGGAAGACATCTTATACTGAATCAGATCATTGTTCCATATAGCCCTAGTTTTGTCAACTCTTGATTGGCATTGGCTCTTAAAGGCTTCACGTGTGATCCTTTCTTAGCCCTATTGGGAGATTCCTGCTGGTTTCCCATCCAAAATATCAACCAGGCCTGAAGTATGTTCAGAGTTGTATGGTGGTCTGCCTGTAAAAAAAAACAAAAAAACAAAACCTTACCTTTCCTCTGCATTAAGACTGTCTGAACACTTCCCTGCAGCTGGGGTTTTGGAGGTCTCTGCATATACTTTGCCTTCACAACTAATGTCACCATCTACATAGTCCAAAACATTTTGCTCTGGAGACAGATTCTTTCCTCCTGCAAAATAAACAGAAAATTTAAGTCTGCTCCAAGTGACACGAAGTTTTAAATAGAGAACAGCTCTTACTCATTTAGATGTAAGATTTACTTTGATCAAACTCCAGTACTAGATAAGGCCATCTGGAATGATCTCTTGACAGTAGAATAGATCAGCTACCCAGCTCATCAGAATGTATGAAGCTTCTCTTCTTTCAGTTTCCAAATACAGTACAGAGCCATTTACCAACTCACACAGTTACTGAAAAGGTTACCACCACTCCTCATTCAAAAACATTTTCAGAGTGGAAGAAACAACAGTCCTTGTTGATAATCCTAGCATTTAGAGAAACAGCACAAAAGGGAAGGGGAGAGGACGAAACAGGTGTGATTCTACATCTCTTCATGGAATGAGTGAAGGCTCATTGCTCTTTGTTTGTCAGATAAACCCATATCTAGCTAGAGCTCCTTTTTGTTTACCATTTCAGTCACCAAAACTTCCAAGTTTGTCAACAACAGCTGTAGGCAGGTTCACACAAACACTTCCCTTAGAATTTTGTTAAAACTTGGAATTTCAGGCAATTTTATAATGAGAGAATAAGAAGGCACTTTTATAATCTGTACTGCTATTTATTAAACCAAATTTCAAATACTTGAACTCCAAGAGGAGGATCATTATCTCACATGGATTTTATAGACATTTCTTCACACCTCTTAGGGAACAATCTTTGCATTACATACATATCTCATTCTACGCATATGTTAGAGATCTACATAATCTAAGCACTTAGCTTCTCTTTCATCTGTCCAAGAAGTTACACATCCCAGACAGGAAATTACATAAACTTCTATTAATCAGCACTGTCTTAAGTTTTATCTTGCCTGAACATCTTATGTTAACATTTTTATTGTTGTTGTTGTGTGCCTTCAAGTCATTTCCAATTTATGGCAATCCTAATACAGTTTTCTGGGGCTGAGAGTGTCTGATGCACCAAAGGTCACCCAGTGGATTCCCATGGCTAAGTGGGGAATCAAACTGTTGTCTCCAGGATCTCAGTTCGATGCTCAAACCACTACAGCATGCTGACTCTCTTATATATGGAAAATATTCTATATAGCCTAATCAGCTATCCAGAGAAGTAGCTGTCTCTCTTTTACCAGGATTATAAGGTACAGTACATATCTTAAGTCCAGTAAAGGCAAAAAACGGTATGAAGCTGTTGGAAATGAGACTGCTAGATTTCTATCCACCTGGCTTTTGTTTTGTGGCTGAGGTCCTCTTATTTTTCCCAGTGTAGTCTGCTTATTTTTCCCAGTGTAGTCTGCTTTTTCATCAGCCAAATAGTTTACTAGAGTTTTATTATTTATCTTACCTATCCAGTGAAATCTGCAGGCTGAACAAAAGGGCCAAGAATTAGAAGTTGGTACTTATATGAATGTTCATTCTGGGATGACAGGGGCAACAGTGATTTTTCATTTGTCTCTCTGTATGGGTTTTCTTTATTTGTCTTTGTTGTTATTCTGTACCTAATGATCTCATCTTTCACCTATCAAAGTTGAAAAAAAGCCACTAACTTGGCACAATTGCATGATTTAGGTAATTAGGATGTTGATTGCACCTGTCTAACTTCTCATTTTTTTCATAAACACTGGCTTTTGTCTGTTATACGTATAGTTAACTTGGGCACTGTGCCCAGACAGCAGTGAAACACAATTACTTTAATCAGAATCAACTCTTAACCCTGTGCAATCATAGTACACAGTTGGCCCTCTATATCTTCAGATTCTGTATCCATGTATTCAATTAACTATGGCTTGAAGATATTTCTTTAAAAATCCAAAAAGCAAACTTTGATTTTGCCATTTTATATAAGGGCTGCCATTTTACTATACCATTGTACATAATGGGATTTAAGCATCCACGAATTTTGGCATCCAAAGGAGGTCCTGGAACCAAAGCCTAGTGAATATACGAAGAGTCCACTATATATTCACTTTTAACACATTTTACTATTCATAATTAACTCCAGGGCCTGAAACTGGCAAAATACGTGGGTTCATCTCATAACAGGGAGAGGAAAATAAACAAACTAAGGCATCATGTCTTTCAAGTTACCAGGGAATTTTAGTCATTCATTTTGACTATGTCATTATCAAGTCTATTTCTTCAAGCCCAAATTTTCCAGATCAAAGAACTAGCCATCTTGTTTCCCCTCACAAATCTATACTGTAGTTATTTCAGTGAAAACTAAAATTCTCCCAACTTCAGACATGAGATCCACTGGCTGCTAAAATATGATGTGCTACACTCATGCTTAAAAATCACTACGTTACCCCTCTGAGTGCAAAAATTTGATGCAGCTCAGCAACTAAGACTGCAAAGCCAGGAAGACTGAGGGTCAGAATTCAGCCATAAACTTACTAAATGGTCTTAGATAAGGCACCAATACTGTTAGTTTCAACCACCACCACCCCTTCATCCCACATGCAATAGTTGCCAGTGGCCATGCTGACTGGGGGATTCTGAAAGCTGTAGTTGAAAAAAGTGACCATTCCAAGCTCTACCCTGTGATAGAACTTAACCTTGGAGCTGCCCTCCACAGCTTCAACAATAGGTCTCCTGCACCTCCTCACACTCAGAAAAAAAGCTGAGCTCACACTGCAACAGGAAAAACGGCAATTTGTTTGTTGATTCTGGACGCCTGCATTTACAATAATCCTTACAACATCTCTTTAAGATGGGTCAGTGTTTAATAACACCCATTTTCTTAGTTAAGTTAGATATATGTTTTACCTGTAATAGCATGTTGGTCTTCAATCTCCAACTCATCTTTTACGTTGAAAGACATGTCTAAAGACTCTTTCTCAGACAGACTTCCTTTCAATACTTGGCGATTTTTTAACTTCTCAAGAGAATCCTTTTGCTCAACAGGAGAAGAAATATGAGAAACACTGTCCAGATGAGCACTGTCATCATGGCAACCTGACAAAAGATATGGCACCGGGACCAAACAAGGTGGTTGAATATATCTTTGATTCATACCATCTTCTGTTACAGCAAAACTTTATAGTTAAAACACAAAATCATGACATAGGATATCAGTACTCTATCTGTGGGAAAAACAGCAGAAAGCATACTGTTTTCCCTACCTCTATGTACTCTGCTTTCTACAGTATTATTAAAATTGTAACAAGAAAAAACAGATGGCAAAGAATAATTGAAAGTATTTTGTATGAGGTTCTAGTATGTTCATTGTGTATCTTGTCACAATTTGTTTACCTCAAGTTTGCACAATAAGCTCTTCAGAGTAAGAAAGCAATTTCTTAGTAGCCAAGCTCAGTATTGTTATCATATCACATCCTTTTCAGAACAAGTCTGCAAAAGTCATGACAGATTGATAGAGCTTAGAAAAATTGCTTTTTGAATATGATTCCCATTTCCCATATTGGCTAGGGGATGTGGGGATTTTTGAGTCCAAAAAAGGAACTTTTGCAAGCTCTGCTGACAAAGTTAAACAAAAGTCACCAGCCACATAAAATGGCCCTCCTGTCTTTGTCCTGCCTGGATTTATTATATTTGTATCTCTCCTTTCTCCCAAAAATTTTTTTTTTAAAAAAGTGAGAGTGCATCATGGTGACAGTAAACTACAATCCACAGCTAGTGAGCTACATTTGGCTTGGCAGGTAACAAAAAGTGCAATCTTCTTCTAAAAAGACAACATAGCATTTCTCAGTACTCTTACTACATTAAAGCCATGCCTAAAACACAGCCTGAAAGTGCCAACTGGTAGAACGTGTTATACCCTAGAAGAGAACCATAAGCCTTAGCAGCAGTAATGTGGACTTTCTCTATAATAGAAGTGAAGTATTGTCCAAGGGTGATATACAGTCCTCGACTGTTTCTGTGGCGTTTTACCCCTCCAGACTCCCTGGATAGCTCTTCTTGAGGAAAGGCAAATCACCTTATATAGTACATTTATTTCAGGAGACCCCTGCACTGTGTAACATTTTTAAAAATGTTCTTCAAAACTAGAAATTTTATTTATTTCCCCCTTTTTGGGAAGGTCTTTGCAGCTGCTGAAGAAAACAACTATCTCCTAGACTTTAAGATGTTGCCCAACTCTGCTCTAAGAACCATTTATGTACAAGCACAGCATTCTTATAAATGTTAATTTTCAAAATTTTAGAGGAGTTGGCAAAAGAAGAGGCATATTGGAAACTTGTTTTTAGGACTGATGTACAAATCCCTTATGAAATAATTATTTAACTGAGCAAATTTGTGGAATGTGGGTCTTTGCTGATCTTAACTACAATGAACATTTTAAAAGGTGCATCACTTACCACTGTGTGTTTGCTGCTCAGAGACCCTGGAAAGTAGTTTCTGTTGCTCCTCCATTAGTCTTTGAATTTGATCCATTTGCTGCCTTCTCAGTTGCTCTTGCTTGTGTTGTTGCAGTCCTTTGAGCTTTATGAGCATTAGATATTATAAGCATATTCTTAAAACTTGCATTTAGAATAATCAGCATAACACAGTAAGAAAAACTTTACAGTAGAATCAGAATACATTTCAAGGGCAATATATTTCTTGAAACTCAAACCTAACAAATAAACTACCTGGATTATGGAAGTACAAGACTAAAGTGTAGATAAAATTAAATCAGACAAATTATTATTTTGGAAACACTGATCCATGTCTCTTTAACAGAGACAACCATCTATTCCAATACTAGTATCTATTCCAATCCAGTAACAAAATGCAAGTCCATATTCAATATCACTTAATAAATCTATTAAAGTCTGTACAATTCTTAAAGAAAACAAAATTGCTTGACAAAGATTTCACTGGTAAAATACTTCAGCACACCTATCAAGTTTTCCCAGTATATTAAAATAGCTAGTTTTTGAGTTTGTTTGGTTTTTTGGGGGCGGAGGGTTCAGGGTCTTCCAGTCATGGCTTAAATGTATTTTTCAAATCCCAGTCCAACACTCTGACTTCTAAAGCATGTGCTCTTAAGAAGCTGTGATAATGGGGCTTCCCATTATCTAGACTTGGCTAAAGGGGGATACTTCCCTCTTCAGGTAAACCAAGGGTTAATGAGGTGTTGGGGTTAGATTACACTTTTTATTGTGGGTCAGCCTCATAGGTCACCGGGAGAGAATTGCCCAATCAAGGGGAAAGAGGTGAGCATCTTCCGAGATGCTTCCTGATGCTTCGAAGGAGAAGTTATAAAAATCCTTGAGAGGCCATGTGGCAGGGAGACAACAAAGGAACCTCCTAGAGATGGGATCTGTGCCAGTTGTAGGCTGCAGGCTCTGGCCTCGCCTCCTGGCCACATTCCTCTCTTAGGCCATCTAAGCCTGTGAATCCAAATGTGAGTACTAGAATACTAGGTAGTTAAGTTGCGTTAGGGCTGTTTATTATTTTGGAGGTTGGCTGATCTAAAGAATGTATCTGTTTTTGTAACTACTTGTAACTTAAGCGTACCTGGGAGGGAGAAGCCTCTCATGTGTATTATTGTCTTGTTTATTTTCATGCCTTGAATAAAACCTTTTCTGTAAAACCTTTGTTTCCTCTCCATTTCCACGCCATTCATCGGCACACGCTTAGATAGGACTTCTCTCACTCAGAAGGGGGGAGGTGAGAGGGAAGGGAAGGTCCTTAAGCCTAGGGATTGGCAGGGTCCCACTGTCCTGTCCAGTTAAACCAGAATTCAGTGGGTGATGGCAGCAAGAATTAGTAAATGCTGAGGGAATTTCCAGCTCCTTTTCAAGGGTAGAAGTCAGGCTTGAGGAGGCTGGAAATAAGCTCAGTATGACAGAAGCATAGGCAAGTGGGGTTTTTTTACCTGCTCAAGTTTTTGTAGAAGTAGATCAGTGCGATGTTTTTCATCCAGATCTTCTAATTCATCACATTCAGGGTCAGTTTGCAAGACTGTCAGTGGGTCTGGAGCATCCTGAACCGCAAGCATAGGGTCCTTCTTAGTCAATGCATTTGGAAATAAAATTTTGGAAGCGTCTAACATCTCCTCACAAGGACTGCTAGGTCCAAAGCCTTCCCCTTTGTGTAGAGAGTCTTCACTTAGAGAAGTACGGCTTGAGCTGTGGAGTGAATTAACTGCAAGACTCAATGAGGCATTTTCAAAACTATTTCCTCTAATGATTTTCAAATTAGGGAATGCAGGACTTAGTATGACTCCAGCACGGGAAACATCAGACATCCAATGTGCTACCAAGTTCTCTTCCCAATTCAGATCTGTAGAGGTGGCCATCCAGAATGTGACTATAGTCTAATTTCAGTAATTTGTATAGCTGGCAAGGCTCAAGAGATTTGATAACCGACTTTCAAGACCTGTGCAATTAAACAACATTATCAAGTTAATAAACATAATCTGTCATTTTTGTATAGCAAGTTTAAGACTCATACAGAAGTAACAAGCCTCATTCCTTCATTTTTGTTGTCATTTTCAAGTCAATTCTGCCTAATGGCAACCTAAGGTGAACCTATCATGGGGTTTTCTTGGCAAGATTTGCTCAGAGAAGGTTTGCCATTGCCTTCCTCTCAGGCTGAGAGAGTGTGACTTGCTCAAAGTCACCCAGTGGGTTTCCATGGCTGAGCAGAAGTTCAAACCCTGGTCTCCAGAGTCTTAGTCCAATGCTCAGACCACTAAACCATGCTAATATTTCACTGCCACAAACAAAAAACAAACAAAAACAGACTGCCATGATGTGAACAAAATACAGCACTTCACTTCTCTGATACATCAGGCAAATATCAGTATATAACAGCTTAAATAGAATCCTGTTTGCATGAAACATTTCCTTCTCTCCACTTCCACAAGAAAAATAGAATGTACATGGAATTATGAGATTTGACAAACAGAAATACATTTTATGGACAGGAATCTTTCACTGTCTGGAATCACATTAGAGGAGATTCTCAAATTTAAGATGAAGATTGAAAATGTCATAAATACCTACTTTGTGAGCTTACCTCTTTAGCAGGAAGATAAGCAATTACTTCTCACTCAGATATCTCAGTGATTAATGTTGTGACATATTAGTTTACCACTTGTAATTGCCTTGTTGTTTGGATTTCACTTTATAAGATGGAAAGAAACAGAAGCCTCTATTTTATTTATTTTTGTGCAAAGTATTTCTGTATTGCCTCCCAAACCACAAGGGTTCCTGAGGCAATGAACAAATAAAAACATAATATTACAAATATTTAATTTTTAAAAAATGATTTGCAAAAACTCCTAAAAACAATCCTAAAAGCCGATTTAAAGACAGGAAAAACAGAGCATTTTCAACCATTAAATGCTACATCGAACAACACTGTTTGACTGCTTGCTGGAATTTTAAAAGGGATGTGGCCAGCCTAATTTCCTTAGTTAACTGGTTCCACAGTCAGGGTGCTTCTACAGAGAAAGCCCTGTTACGTGTTCTCACCAACCTAGCTTTACAAGGTATTAGAACATGCAACAGGGCTTCCAAAGAGCTCAATTTTCTGGCAGGCCCATATTTCTGTTTTAATTGTTATAGCATCCTATTAAGTTAATTAAAAAGTAAATTCTCCTAAAGTGTAAAGGGGCTTGCTCTTAATTAAATACACATAGCACAGAAGTGATATTCTTTGGAATGCAAAAGAAAAGGTTCAAAAGGGGGTGGGCTGCCCTTGTAATTTATTTACTACAACCTTAAAGAGGCAGAGGGTAACTATTGCTCTAAAACAGGTCAACTCCTATTAAGACATGGTGGTAGGGGAGGACTTTCTGCTCCAGATTTCCTGTACTTCAACTCCAGAAGCACCAGTCAGGATGGCCAAGGCCAAAGGATTATGGGAATTATAGTCAAAACATCAGAATAATTATGGGTTCCATACCCTTGTGTTAAAGGCCGAAAACACACTGCAAAATCTGGTTGCAGTGTGCCACTTACAGTACCACTGCTTATTTTATTAATAGTAAGATTTTAAATCACAAACAAATGAGAAACAGTCACCCATCCATGCCTTGAAAATATTTTTTAAAAAAATAAATGCTAAAAAGCTAATCTTGATTTTGGCATTTTATATAAGAGATGTCATTTTACTATGCCATGGACTTGAACGTCCATGGATTTTGGCATCCCGGGGGGGGGAGAGTCCTAGAACCAAATCCTAGTGGATACCAAGGGTGCATTGTATTATTATTTGTATCTCAAATTTTATTTTATCACAGAAAGACAGGACATAAAATATCCTATTATGATTGATGTTTTACTTAAACATGCACACTATTCATCTATTCTTCTTGAAGCAGTCGCTGGAACTAGTGTTGCAGGCTTTTCAAAACACCAGTGTAGGACAGCCCCACGGCTGACAATCAGGAATCATAGAAATGTAGAGTTGGAAGAGACCACAGGGGCCATCCAGTCCAACCCCCTGCCATGCAGGAACACCCTCAAAGCACTCCCGACAGATGGCCATCCAGCCTCTGCTTAAAAACCTCCAAGGAAGGAGACTCCACCACACTCCGAGGCAGCAGATTCCACTGCCGGACAGCCCTGACTGTCAGGAGGTTCTTCCTGAGGTTCAGGTGGAATCTCCTTTCCTGCAGCTTGAATCCATTGCTCCTTGTCCTGGTCTCTGGAGCAGCAGAAAACAAGCCCCCTCCTTCCTCTGCATGGCATCCCTTCAAATATTTAAACATGGCTATCATGTCATAGGATCATAGAAATGTAGAGTTGGAAGAGACCACAGGGGCCATCCAGTCCAACCCCCTGCCATGCAGAAACACCCTCAAAGCACTCCCGACAGATGGCCATCCAGCCTCTGCTTAAAAACCTCCAAGGAAGGAGACTCCACTACACTCCGAGGCAGCAGATTCCACTGCCGGACAGCCCTGACTGTCAGGAAGTCCTTCCTGAGGTTCAGGTGGAATCTCCTTTCCTGCAGCTTGAATCCATTGCTCCTTGTCCTGGTCTCTGGAGCAGCAGAAAACAAGCCAGCACAACTAACACGCCTGTGTCCTAGGTAAATGACAAATGCATGTACTGATTTCAGCTAACCTATGCGTGTACTTCTGTCCATATAGCCCTGTATTTAAATTACAAGGCGTACACAACTGTCTCTGAGGAGCACACACTGCAAAATACAGCATCGCCTGGCCTCTTGTTCAGTCTGTGGAAAGGAAAAGCCCTCTCACCCTCAAATAGGACATACCTCTTACATTGAGGGGCACCTGGCATCTCTAATTGGGACTCCCAAGTAGGCTGCCCCCCCTTCCCAAGGCCATTTTTCTGCCCTAGACTGTTATAGTGCTATTATTCCGCCGCAGTACTCACCGCCTTCTTTCAAATTCTCTTAAAAACAAGCCCTAAAAACAACCAAGCAGAGCCAGAAAGAGTGCCTGGATAAAGAAAAGAGAGAAGAAAAACACAAAAAATACACTGACGTGTATGACAAAATACCCATTAAACTGCTCCCTCCATTCTCTACACGTTATTCTCCTGAATAACGAAGAACTGAGGGACTATTGTCCCCTTTATGACCATTTTACCCTCTTCGCGACAGAAAGCCCCGAGTTTCCTCACAAGCGCGTAGAAAGGAAACGCGAAATGCTCCTACGTCGCCCCTCAGGGCCCACCTGAAGCCCCCCCGACTTCCCCGCAGGAAGATACCGGTCGCATCCTTTACAAACCTGCCGCCATCCTACGAGCTCTCAGCGCCACAGGCTGAACAATGCCAGCCACAGTGTGTTCTGGGAGTTGTAGTGGTCTGATGGAAGCGTCGTTCCTCTACCACGATCGCGGGCAGGCACGCGCCAGACTACAATTCCCAGAAAGCTCTGCGAGAAAAGGAGGACGTTGCATATAGGCATCGTTGCACCGGTCTCCTCAAAACGGATAGACAGTTAAAGGGTGCGGCTGAGGGTTTTTGTCCTGTTGTGGGGCGGGGTGTCAAGAGCCATCTAGCAGCTGCTTATGCTAGTAATAAAAAGCCTTATTTAATTAACTGAAGGTCGCTGTTTTTTAATATTAGTGATTGATTGCTAGTACTGATCATGAATTGGAGCAGCACTAAAATTAGTAAATTAAATTAAATTAGTTTAAAATGCAGTAATAAGCTTTTTAGGTTCACTTTAAAATTACTTTTATTATTATTATTATGATTATTAAATAAATAATATTATGATTATTATTATTAAATAAATAATATTTGTATCCCGCCTCTCCATATGGATCGAGGCGGCGAACAACTTACAAATAGCATGTATTTTGAAACATTTCTATACATGCCCCCAAAAAGCTGGGTACTCATTTTACTGACATTATGTTTTAAAAATGTATTTATCTTTGTATTAATTAGATTTTTATTTGTTCATCACCTCAGCGGTACTTGTGATTGGGGAGGTGATACAGAAACACTTAATGAATAAATAGCATTTTTATATGATTGTTTTTCTTCTTTTAGTTTTGGTCTGTAGATTTGCTTCTTTTTCTAATTTGCATCACTCTTACATTTCAAGGGTCTACTTTAGTGGGAATATGGTAAAGTACAGAGGTTTTTCCTCTCTCTTTCTCCCTCCACCCTTTTCACATGTGTGAGGTGTGAGTTTGTTTTGCTTCATAGCACTCAGCTTCACGGTGGCCATTTCCGCACTAGCCTGTTATAGCGCGATGATTCCACTTTCAACATCCTCTGGAATCCTGGGGTTTGCAGTTCCGGGAGGGGCCGGCCGGCCCCTCCCGGAACTGCAAACCCCAGGATTCCAGAGGATGTTGAAAGTGGAATCATCGCGCTATAACAGGCTAGTGCGGAAATGGTGTGTGTCATAGGAAAGAAACATTAATTTTCTTTTGCCTATTGTAACTGTCCAGGATTGGAAAAAAATGATCACTGATTACTTACTTTGAGACAATCTTCCTCTACAGATTGATATTATATTTACATTCAACATCTATTTGGTCATTTGGTCTTCGGTCATTTGTGCATTACACTGTTATAGTGCTATTATTCCACTTTCAACATCCTATGGAATCCTGGGGTTTGCAGTTTACAGGGGGGGCATTCAGAAGGTCTCAATAAACTACACGCCCCGGAATTCCACAGGATGGTGAAAGTGGATTAATAGCACTATAACAACCTTTGTCTATAGCTGGGCATGGCGATAAATCTGAAGCTGCTTCACAGGGCGTAATGGAAGATCATGTTCGAATGGCATAATGCAAGCTTTCACGGTGTGACAAACCACACTTAATCCCCATACATGTCAGAAATGTGAATTGCAGCCGCTTGATATCTGCAACCTATCCTGTGGCACATTGAAAGCAGATTTTTTGTAAGTTTACCAGTGAGCTTTATGAACTTTGGGTTGCTTTCACATACCACCGACTTTGAATTAATACTACATTAAGTAACTAGCATATATACTCAGTATCACCCAGGATTTTCTCATGGGCAATACTTATTAGAAAGATTTGAGCTCCTGCGTCTCTAAATCCCCAAACTGTCTTGTCCAGTACTTATAAACTTTTCCCCATATTCCCCAAGCCAATCTGTATTCAGAGTTATTAACACACAGAGGTGGGTTCCTGAGGGAATATACTGCCCTCCTCCTTGCTACTAGGCCTCGTCTCCCTTGCAACTGGCCAGGCCCCAAAGCTCTCTGGCTGAGAATTCTAAAGGCTCCTCCCTAAATTGCAAACCTCAGGATTCCATAGACTCTTCACACCAGCCAATCCTATGAGGTCCTTTCCCTGAATCACACAAACCAACTTTGACTTTTATATATTAAATAGCAGCAACTAAAGTTGGTAACGCTGTGGAGGATTTAAAGAACAACAAACCACACCGCGGTTCAACACCGCTGCCTCCTCTTTGCGCTCCCTGGCAGCAAAGACAGAGCTATACAGAAAGTAATTTTATGGTGCGCGTGGAGGGCGCCCGCGGCATTTCTCGGCACAGGCGATTGTTTGTTTCGCAGCGGGAGTTTACAGCCCTGATTGATCAGACGGCCGTTTTTTTTCGTAGCTTCCTGGAAGCAGGAAGAGGGAGTGGCTCCTCCTGCAAACCAGCGCAACCTCCGGCCTCCCCTGAACTCAGAAGAATCAGGAACTGCTTCCAGCCGGGCTGGGATCACGTGCCCAGCAGGTAAGTAGCCTTTTTGGGAGAATTGTTTCTTTTGCCAATTTGCCAGTAGATCAAACGATGGCCATTTCCGCACTAGCCTGTTGTAGCGCGATGATTCCACTTTCCCGACCCCTCCCGAAACTGCAAACCCCAGGATTCCAGAGGATGTTGAAAGTGGAATCATCGCGCTATAACAGGCTAGTGCGGAAACGGCCGATAGGTTTTAACGCAGCCTGTCGGATTGCCAGCTTTCCACTCTAGGGGCCTTTCCGCACTGCACTTATAGTGCTTTTATTCCACTTTCAACATCCTGTGGAATCCTGGGGTTTGTAGTTAACTGAGCCCAAAGAGCCCTCTGGCTGAGGATTCCAAAGGCCCCGCCCTAAACTGCAAACGCCAAGATTCCATAGGAGGTTGAAAGTGGAATAATAGCGCTTTAACACTGTAGTGCAGAAAAGCCCTAGGAGAGCTCCACGTCTTCCCCAGCTGCATAACAGGGGCAACTTAGGGCAATGGTTTTCCCATTGCTGTGGTCCAGGAATAACTCTGTTCAAAATTCCTGCTTCTCAGTCAGAAGCACTGGATAAGAGCTTTGGGAGAATGGAAAGTATTAAATGGCCCTGTTTCCCCTCTAGTTTATACTTGGAAGAGGCTGTGTTGGAATCATTTTAAAAAGAGAGGAAAATCAAACCTGACTTCCATTCTTTGATTACTTCATAGGTGCATATGTCTCTTTGGCCATTTCCGCACTAGCCTGTTCTAGCGCGATGATTCCACTTTCAACCTCCTCTGGAATCCTGGGGTTTGCAGTTTCGGGAGGGGCCGGCCGGCCCCTCCCAAAACTGCAAACCCCAGGATTCCAGAGGAGGTTGAAAGTGGAATCATCGCGCTAGAACAGGCTAGTGCGGAAATGGCCTTTATGAAGCACTTCTACACATGTAAAGTGTATTTCAAAAATGTATGGGTGAAGCTGATAGAAATTAAATTATTTATGTTAAAGCCGTCAGGCATTGCTTACTAGTTCCCTGCTCCTGATCTAAACAAAAAGATTGAAACAGATCTCAGGCAACAAACCTGACATCAGGAATTAACGTTGAGACACAACTAAATCCGAGAATAACTTTTTGTCCGAACAGGAATGGTTCCATTTTATATCCACAATAATCCTGTACCCTCCTTTTTCCACAATGTTTGTTAATATATAATGGATAATAACAATTAAGGACCTGGGTGAGGACAGTTGACAACGCCAAGAGGTTACCCTGGGATAGAGTCAACTATGTCCAGTTTGCTGTTAAAAATTGCCCCCCTGTTTTTTGGGCATTCCCGAAGTGAGGGATGAGGAAGACAGGAAATGCATTCCACCCTCCCAAACATTACTGTAGCTCTCAAAGGTTTGTTGTTACCTTTCTTCAAGTCAACTCTGATTTATGACAGCCCTGTCATAGGATTTTATTGCTCAGATTTATTCAGAAGGAGTTTGCCTTTGCTTTCCTCAGTAGCTAAGGGAGTGTGATTTGCCCCATTGACACAGTGGGTTTCCATGGCTGGGCAAGGATTCGCACCCTGGGCTCCCAGATTCCTAGTCCAGCACTGAAACCACTAGCAGAGAATTCTGTCACTTTATTTCCTCCTGGGCTGTTTTAGGCCGGTGAGGCCATATTTCAAACTCAGAAGCAACTTGTAGTTCACTTCCTGGTTTCCAGAAAGGCCTAGAAAGGTGTAAAACAGGTTATCCCATACTCTGCAACCTTCCACAGATGAAAATAGATGTGTGTGTGAATTTGTAAAGCATGGGCCTAAGGAACATGGAAGTTTAGTTGATAATATGGTCAAAGGCAGACATTCTTAATGAGGAAGAGCTCACAAAATGGCAGGATTTTACACACAAATATTTAGGTTTATGTATTGAATTTAGGAAAACCTGAAAAAAGGGGAGAAAACAAATCAATAAACAGAATGGTATGTGTATGTTTATTGTTCTCATTAACAATAATCATTACATTATTATAAAGTCAAAATGCGTTTACCAGACTCTGTTCAAGATGGTAGTTTCTCTCAAATCCATGATTTCTGTGTGAACTTTCTGTTGACACTCACTCCATCTACCCAATCTGTGTTATATGTATGTGTCTTGAAGCTACCTGTCAACTTATTGTGACTCCATTAATTTCTTAGGGTTTTCTTAGCCAAGAAACACTCAGGGGTATTTTTGTCAGTTATTTCCTCTGAAATATAGATTACAGCAGCTGATACTTATTGGCAATCTCCCATCCAAGTACTAATCACAGATAACCCTGCTTAGCTTCCAAGATCAGGTAGGATCTGGTGCCTTAAGGCTATTTGGGCTAGTAGTCCCACATTGTATATATATCACGTTCCAGTCCCTGTTTCATTATACAGTGCAGACGGTCACCTTGTATCAATCATAGCCTCTCAGCCCACCCTACTTCCCAGGATTGTTGTTAGGATAAAAGTATGGGTGGAGGACTGGAAAAAAATGATATATAACACCTTTAGTTCCAGGAGGTAAATCAAATGAAATGGAGTGTAATTGGAAAAAACACAGAAGTCCTTTAAGAAAATCAATGCATTCCAGTGCCCTTTCAGGAGATCTGTTTTTGGCTACAGTCCTGTATATACTTGCCTGGGAGTAAGTCATTTCTGCACTAGAGGTTCTGGAAACCGCAGAGGCCCCTCCCTAAACTGCAAACCCCAGGATTCCATAGAATGTTGAAAATGAGATAATAGCACTATAACAATCTAGTGCAGAAATGGCCTGAGTCTTACTTTTGAGAAGATATGCATATGATTTGAATATAAATATAATATCACTCTGTAGAGGAAGATTGTCTCAAAGTAAGTAATCAGTGATCATTTTTTTCCAATCCTGGGCAGTTACAACAGGCAAAAGAAAATTAATGTTTCTTTCCTATGACACAGTGAAGCTGAGTGCTATCAAGCAAAACGAACTAACACCTCATCATGCACACGTGAAGAAGAGCAGCAAATTAAAAGGATAAGGGTGGAGGGAGAAAGAGAGAGGAAAAACCTCTGTAGTTCACCACATTCCTACTAAAGCAGAGCCTTGAAATGTAAGTTATGTAAATTAGAAAAAGAAGCAAATCTACAGAGCAAAACTAAAAAAGAAAAATAATATAAAAATGCTCTTTGTTATTGAGTATTTCTGTATCACCTCCCAAACCAGAACGCCCCTGAGGTGATGAACAAATAAAATCTAATTAAAATAATACAAAGATAAATTCATTTTAAAACACACTAAAATATTCTTTTAAACTTCTAAAAGCAGTCTAAAAACAATCCTACAATCCAGTTTTGAAACCGTTGAAATAGTACTTTTAAACATTGAATACCATGTGGAACATCACTGTTTTGGCTGACCACCAGCAGCCTAACTTCCTTGGGTACGGAGTTCCATAGTTGAGACACTGCTACAGAGAAAGCCCTGTTATGTGTACCCACCAATCTTACTTCATGAGGTGTTGGGACATACAATAGGGTCAAGTCTAAAGATCTAATATGTGTGGTAGGCTCACAGGGAAGGAGGCAGTTTTCAAGATATCTTGGTCCCAAGTCAGTTAGGGCTTTGTAGGACAACATCAGCACCTTGAATTGATCTGGGAATAAATAGGAAGCAGTGCAGTTCTTGCAGGATTGGTATTATATGTTCTCTAAAACGCACATCCGACACCAATCTGGCTGGTGCATTTTGCACTAGCTACAGCTTCTGAACACTTTTCAAGTGCAGCTTCACATATAGCGCATTACAGTAGTCTAATCAAGACGTAACTAAGGAATGAAACACTGTGGCTAGATATGGTTTCCCCCCAAAAAGGTGCGGTTGGTGCACCAGCCAAACTGGTGTCAGGTGTGCATTTTAAGGGGACAAAGGCACTCCTGACCACAGGAAGTTGGCTTTCCAGAATCAGACTACGCTGAAGAGCACCCTCAAGCTACAAATCTGATTTTCAGGGGGAGAGCAACCCCACCCAGAACAGATTGGTTTTCCTTCTGATCAGCAGCACTTCTATTTTGTCTGGATTAAGCTTCTGTCTATTCACCTGTATACAGTCCTTTACTGCATCCAGAAAACAATTCAGCACTACCTCAGCCTCCTTGGTATCATTTGTAAAGGAGGTACAGAGCTGAGTTTCAGCATGTTGATGACATCTAGCCCCAAAACTCGGGATGATCTCTGCCTCATGTAGATTCATGTAGATGTTGAAGGGCATGGGGGCAGTATTTATCCCTGTGAAACCCCATAGGCTAATGGCTACAGCACCATCCCCTGAGGATGTTCAACCAAGAAAGGCCAAAGCCATTGCAAAGCAATATCCCCATATTGGCGAAATGACCCAGAAGGACATCATGGTTGATGGTATCAAATACTACTGAAAGACCCAGGAGGACCAATAGGTCTAGGTGTCAATCATCCACCAGGGCTAGGAAGGCTGTTTCTGTCCTGTAACCAGATTGGAATGGGTCCAGGTAATCTGTTTCATTTAAGAACACCTAGAGTTGTATTGCCACAACTCACTCTTGGACCTTACTTAGAAAGGAGATATTAGAGACTAGCTGATCATTGCCTAGGGAGGTGAAGTCCAATGAAGTTTTTTTTTTGTTTTGTTTTGTTTTGTTTTGTTTTGTTTTTTGACAAAGGTCTTGCAGTTGCTTCTTTTAGAGAGTTTGGAGCATAGCCCTCTTTCAAAGAAGCATTTACATCGCCGCCACCCAGTTAGCCAGTCCTCCTCTGGGGGCTTTAATTGGCCAGGATGAACATGGGTCTAGCAGACAAGTGGCTGGCCTCACCTCTCTAAGTAACTTGTCCATACCTTCATATTGAATAACATGAAACTGGTCCATCAAAGCCAGAAAAATATATGGCTCAGTCAGACTCTCCCTTCAATGTGGAGTCCAAGTCATAATGAATCCAAGTAGCAAAGTGTTCTGCAAATTCATCACAGTGCTCTTCTGAGGGCCATTCCTCAGCAGTCTAGGGTGTACTACCTCTTTAACTACCCAGTACAGCTGTGTTGGACAAGATTGACCAGATGTAATAGAGACAGCAAAGAAAGAATGCCCTCAATACTGCAAATTACTTTCTAAAATGGGCCTAAACCTATGTTCAATTGGATTCACGCTGAGTCTTTCTTTGCTGTTACCCTAGTAATCTACCCAAGCACTTCATTGCACTGAGCTACTCAGAAAACCAAGGAACACATACTCTGCACCCAAGTGAAAGATGCTTGGGAGCAACTGTTTCTATTTAAACAACATTCTTTCTGTAACTGCAGCTGACGCTTATCATGCTTACTAGCATCTCTATGAGCGGCTCCTTATAACATGATTCTTCTTAACGTCGCTTGGGCTAGCTTCCTGTGAAATCACAAGCACTCATCCCTATATCTCAAGTTTTGGACCTAAAATCTTAGGGCCTGGCATAATCCTGGCCAGGCAATTGTACTTTTAACTGCATTCTCTCCTGTCTGTCTTTATCCTCTCCACACAACACATTTTTTCTTGACCTCTTCTGTGAGGAGGATGGGGTTCGAAAAGTATGCTTGTGGCAGTTTTGAAGTCAGTTTGCTGCTTGCAGCAGTAACTTATGAAATGGCCATTTCTGTTTGAAGAAAAGAGGAACACATGATTTGTGGACAGGAGGCAGGATGTACTGCCCTCTATGACCTACTTAGAGGTATATGTAGCTTCCAGACTTCATGCAGTTGCTCAGTCCTGGTTTAGGTATGCCATTTACACCTTGTACAGTTTGGGAGGGTCATTGGGAATTTAATGGATGTTTTTCCTTCTCCTCAAAACAGTAGGACCATCCTGGTCCAGAAGAGTGTCCTCTCTGAGATGGCCATGGCTTGTGTCTATGTGAACACTTTGTTTGGATACATGAAGCTGTTTGGATATGTGGTGCTCACTTGCTGATAAAATATGTAGATAAGAATAGGAACTGCTCCTAAACCAGCGATGAAAAACCAATAGCCTTTGACTGTTGTTCCTGAAGTACAATTTCCATTACACTTGTCCATTTGTTACCCCAAAACGTGACCCAGAGGCCCACCTGCAATGCCAGTACCTCTATGTGGGGAGTTATTAGCTCAAATTAGGAGGCCTAACAAGATCTTTGACACTAATGTTTACCAGTACTTCTGCAGGGAAGAACCAGCCAAAGATCCAAAAGTAAGCTAATTTGTGTTTTATTGAGAGAATTAATCGCATACAAGATCCAAACAGTCACACAGTGACACAAGGCTAATCAAAGGAAAAGGGAGGAAAGTTTAAGATAGTGAGATTTCAGGGTGTCATGGGTGATATTTACCAATCTAGAAGAGTAGCGAAGCAGCAGCAGTGTGGCTTAAACTTGCATCTGAGAACAGTATACAATCGGGAATCAGAATGACTAAGTGACAACCAGCAATCAGTGTTCTGCAAATTTGTTGGCCAAACTGGCGGGGGGGGGGCTTTTATACGCAATTTCTGCCTGGAAGGCATGGGTGAGAATGGCTCTCTGGCAAAGTAGGCAGTGGAGTTTGTAGAGTGGACAATGAGGTCCAGAACAGGCTGATGGTTTTAATGTTAGGTGACAAAAGGGCAAATGGTTGCCTGATAGCTCTGTGCTTGTTGGACAGGTTTTAGGGTGAAGGAAAGATTGCTTGATCAGAGGAAAAGGAAATCAGACAATCAGCAGTTTGGGGGGAATCTCTCAGTTGCTCTTGTCCCAAAAGGCAGGGACATTAAGGCTAGCTGCAAGCCTGTTATCTCTGGAGTTACCTGGCGATTTCCTGACTATAATCTGTCTACGCCTAGTCGGAGTTGCTGACCTAATTCCCAGTGCATTTGTTCAGCCAGTCTTTTCCTCTTGTCCAGCCTGGCCATACAGCCATAGCAGGGCACATTTTGTATCAAAGCCAATTAATATATCTTGCCAGTTAAATTGCATGTCTCCAATATAGGGAAATATGGGGGTGTACAGCCTAGTAACACATTGGCTATGCTGGCTAGGGCAGATGGGAATTGAAATCTAGTGACACCTGAAAAAGGGCACAGGTTCTCCACTGCCATCCTAAACTAACTTTCTTTCTTTGCATGACTCAGTAACGCCTGGAGGTTTCATCAATAAATAAATGACACAAATCCTTTTTCATAGTGATACTGAAAAGAAGAACCTGTTTGTGAAGGGTGTGTATGTTTCAGACTAAGGAAGTATCACAGAAGAATAAGCATGTACAAGTGCAGTAGCCTTAGGACAAGGCAAGAAGTGCATTGTCCAATTCAGCAGAAATTATGTATGCTAATTTGGGAGGCTATAAGAGTCTGAATAAGCAGAATAAAAATATATTAAATATATATTTTGGTATTGAGAAAAATCCATCCTCTGAAGCTGGAATTTTCATTGTGAGCTAAGCATGTATTGTGGGCTAAGCATGTATTAGGTTCAGAGGCTATTCTGTTAGAACAACCACATCTCTGGTTTCACCTTAATGCACATTTAGGATTGTACTGTCTACATTATGTCTAGCTAAGCCTTGAATGTAATTTGAAAGTTGCTTTCATAAGAAAACCGTGAGAAAGAGGTGCCACTATTTCTCAGAAGACATTTTATTAGCGTTTTCTTGCCACATTAACAGCTATCTAGATTCTGCATTTTTCTTTTCTCTTCATCCATTCATGTTGGTTCTTGGTTAAGACAAAGTTCTCAGAATTCACATTTTTCAGATACCTATTTTGAAACCTTTCACCTAAACAATTACTGTTTATTCTCACATTTTTCAGATACCTATTTTGAAACCTTTCACCTAAACAATTACTGTTTATTCTGTTGAAGTGACAGAAGTAAATCCACCATGCTATAAAGCGGACGTGGGTTGTTACAATGGAATTCTGACCATTGCTTGCTATTGGGTTATGCTGGCTGGAGCTGCTGGGAGGGCCACGTGATTCCTAGCCCTGCTGTGAAGTTTGAACTATGTTACCCTGCTTTAGAGAGTTACATTTGTGTGGGCTGGCAAATTGTAATAGAATTTCTATGCTTTCTAGGCAAGGTATAGGATTATTGTTTCATTATTACTGTTTTATTAATTTATGTTCCAACTTTTTCCCAATAACGAAGCTCCAGACAGTTTGCAAATTATTAAATCTCTCTCTCGCTTTCTCTCTGTAATTATTACAAAAACAATCTAAATAGTTAAAACAATTTAAAAATAATTAAACAACAGAAGATAAAAAATAAACAAAAGAGCACACTATTAGAAGCCTATCACAGTAGATTCCTAAAAGCCTGATGGAATAGGAAAGTTTTCACTTGCCAGTGGAAAGAGGGCAAGGAGGGAACGTTCCTATCTTCCCTAAAGAGAGTGTTCCAAAGTCTGGGTGCAGCCACTAAGAAGGCCCTGTTCCTTGTTCCCATGAAGCAAGCCTGGGAAGCTAGTGAGACAGAGAGAAGACTCTCTCCAAAGAACTTAGGGCTCTAACAGGCTCGTATAAGGAGGTCATTGTCCTTCAGGTAGCCTGGACCAGAGCAAAGAAATGTCAGGTTACTCATATGCACGTATATCAGTGACAATGTAAGAATGTAATGTAAGAACACTAAGAACAGCAGTAACATTCCTTATACAGTTGGCCCTCCAGATTCACTAGTATTAGGAGTGCTCACAAAAGTGGAAAAATCACAAATATCAAAATATGTGTGTGTGTCCGTCCGTGGAAATGTGCCTGAAGTATGATGGGGAGAATGTGCACTCAGCATCCAAACCATGTAAGGGAAAGGAGAGGGTCATTATGATGACCCTGTACTTCATCTCTCTGACCCACTTCCTTCCTTATGTGTGGAGGGACAGTGGGAGAAGGTTTGTGGTGCCGAAAAAGCAGAATGCAAGCTGTCCTAAAGTGGACAGGCAGCAGCTGGTGGTGGTGGTGTTGGAGGAGGAGGAGGAGGAGGAGGATGACCAATGGCGGATTTTTAAAGGGCTGCACAGACTGATTGGAGCCACGGAGAGGGGAGGTTCCCCTGGAAAAGAAGTGCTTGAGGTGGAGGAAGGCAGGGGTTGGAAAAACCTGCAGATAATCACATCTGTGAAAGCCAAGCCTGAAAATGTGGAGGGCTGACTGTATGTATAAAGAATCTGAATCACTCTAAATTCTAATTGCTTTGCAGAATGACAGTAGCCATTTTTTCAAATTGTGCATTCTTCCTGAAAGTGAAGAAACTAACAATTCTGGAAAAGAACAAACTGAAGAACTGCATTGAAGAAAATGGTGGGAAGATTAAATTTGTGTTAAATCAGAAGGTAAATTTAATGTGGATTTCTGTGGCATAAGTAGGGAACATTGTGTGTATATTGCTGTAAAAAAGGGCAACAAAGCCAGGGAAGGGGTGAGCTGTGAGAAGAAATGAAACTGTAGAATAATTGTAGCAATATAGAAAATAGAAAATAGTCTATCATTCCCTCTGGGTTGGAAGTAATACACAGGGATCAGATGCTGAAAATGTTAGTGATGGCATTAAATTGGTTACTATTAAATCATTATCTGAAAAGAAACCGTGCAAAATAAACCCTGAATACCTTAAAATGTTAAGTGGATTTTTTTAAATTACAATTTATTTGTTACATTAGCATATCAGTTATTCTGAAAAAAGATGATTCAGTTTGATCTACTAAAAATGCCCCCATTATTCCCCAAATGAGCAAATTAATGTAATAATTTTAATTATAACTGTTTCTAAAATTTAATATCATGGACATTTTCCAATTTAAATGAGTATTTTAAATCACATTTGAAAATTTTAATAAATTGGTGATTTAAAAAAATACATTTTAATTAATTATTTCTAAACTCTGGAAGGGATAGCCATCATATGAAAAGGAGGGGGAAGGGGAAGGGGAAGAAAAGATTCTCTGCCAATGATAAAATCTTATTATTCTTACAGAAAAGCAGAGAGTGGCAAAGTCACAACAATCCAAACTTGGATCTCAAAACTGTGTCCTTGCCTGCTAGGGAATGTACTTACATGCTAGTGAATGTGCTAGCAATAGAAAACAGCATGCCAGAACCAGCGTTCAGCTGCCTGTGGCTGGTAGTTTGGTTGGCGGAAAGGAAGCAGGACCAGCACCTGAGGCTTTGGGCAGAGGAATGCCTTGAGAGTGCACGCATTCTGTAGGACACATCCTTCAAGGCCTGTGTTGCACACATACACTCATGTACTCACAGGAATTATCTTTCCAGCAATTAAAGATACTAGCAAAAGTGTAAAGGGCAGGGGTGTGAAAGTAGGCTCAAAACTTCCTCTGAGCTACATTGTCCCCTACTTTCCTCTATGAATTTTTACAGTGTCCCAACTTGTACATATTATTTTGATAGAAAGCAAAACAGTACCCATTTAAAGGGGGAAAAAGTTAGTTGTGTGGAAATATACAATATGTTGATTATAGTGAACATTATACTCTGCATTATATAAATTAGGTCCAAATTTTATTTTTAGTGTACTCATGTTATCACTGATGGTGCTGATGCACTCAGCTTGAACCATCTGAAGGCCATCCAGAAGTATCAGCTGCCTGTTTTGGGTCCTGATTTCATATGGAATTCGATCCAAGAAGGAAGACTTTTGCAGACTGATAACTATGAGCCCCCAAAGACTTTGGCAGATAAAAATGGTAAGAGAAGTCCTTGTGCACTAATGACACTGATTCAGAAGGATAAAATATGTATCAACTATGTGGCAGGCCCTATAATTCCTCTGCCAGCTTATGACTGTGGGAACCTAGTTAGGAAATGTGCTTCTTTGTTTGTTTTGAATTGATTGTAAAACAGTCAAAATTTGCTTAATTGAAAATGTGAAGTCAGAACACTCACATTCGGGAGT